>CM068580.1:60839982-61439982 GCA_035048485.1 Pteria penguin | reverse complement strand
AAAGGACCGGTCAAAATTTATCAAAACATGGGACCGGTGCAAAATGGCAAATTGATTAAAAAAAACCCCTCAGACCCCATGGCATTATGTATATAAAAAATCGGGTCCCATGCTCTCCAACTTGCAAAACAATTGGTGTCCCATGCTAGTCACTGGCTCTGTGATCATAAACTGAGAGTACACTTAAGTATCACATTTCAAAGCGTGGGCTAAATATTTAAGGATTGATAAAGTGGCATGGAGTTTATACAGTATAGTCTTACTGAAAACTGCAACAATTTTACATGCGTATCAAACTATATACTCATAATAAGTAAAATCAACCTTAAGATTTGACCGCTGAATTTATGGTCAACAGTCCAGGTCTATGATTCATATTACTTGTGTGGGTTTTTTTATTTTTTGTCAAACGGTTTATGGCCACCTCAAGTCAGTAAAACTGGCCATGCCAATTGACCATCCAATGTCAGAGCCACAATTGCTGTGTAATCAAAGATTTTTGTGATGTTTTTCACCTTTGCTTTTGTGGGATTTGTTGTGGAGTTTCCTCCATATGTTGGAGTTTCTTTCTTCCATGTGTAGCATAAACCTTTCTATAACTAAGTTCAACAACACAATTTACTCAATCCAATCCATTACATGTACTCAAAATGTCACATAGTCCTGGTATATTTTGGGTAATCTGACACGTCTAGATCTTATTTGCAGGCTTGTTATTTTACTCTCACTTTCAGAGCTACAGATGCCATGTTCACTTTCGCTATCACTTTATCAATAATCAAATTTTTCTCATTTGACTGGACATGCAGTTGTGATATTTGGTCAGTCTCCAACTTGTATCATGGATGACTGGATATTATAAATACTTAATCGTATACTTCAAACTTGGTATAGTTTCCCTAAATCTCTATTGATATTCAGGTCAGTAAGTCAAAGGTCAATGTCATTTTGATATATTGGTAGAAGGATGAGGCATAAGTTTTTACAAACATCTTGTTTTAGTTGTTATGATACAGACTAGTCAGTACTTTCAAAAACTGGTTTTTATTGTAACATTGTTTGATTTTTTATTTGCAATATACAGTATTTGAATTCAGTTTCACTTTTCATTGTTTATATGAAATATGTGCCGAATTATTTTTCGTTTACATTTTTTATCATGTTTTTGTGTTTATTTATACGTATTTTTGTGGGCCAGCGAAGGAAAGTGTCACTAACGGACCACTTTGTCCGTCGTCTGTCTGTCTGTCTGTCCGACTGTCATGCTTTGCTTTTGCTGGTGCCAAACATGCTCCGGGGAACACTATCTGATATACACATGCCATTTTAGTGTAACATTTTACATTTGTGAACTGACTGTGTAAATTATTTTTCTTTTAATTTTTTTTTTTTTTGCTGCACTTCGTTTTTGATCGAATCTTTACATATTTCATGTTATACATTATTATGTTATTGTAGTATGCCATATCACATTTCTGTACAAATCTACTAACTCTGTTACTTAGAATATACGACTACACTAAAAGTAACTGTCTTTCCGCTATACATTGGTATACCCATGTCTGTGTGTCTGTCCAAACCATTGCTTTCATTAAGTTCACATCTCAGTGGTCAAGGTCACCAATTTAGAATGAAAATTACTAAAATTTTACAATTTGGCATCCTTCTCATCTTTCGAGATATCAGTTATCAATGTAAAATACTTATATGAATATTGAAGTTTTGCAGATATAAGTTTATTATAGCCAAAATATCAAACAACACAATCTAATTCAAATAACTGTATATAATATGATGTATATATAATACCAAGCCGGCGTGGCCTAGTGGTATCGCGCTGGACTCCTAATCGGGAGGCCGGGGTTCGAGTCCCGCTCTGGTCATGTCGGCGTCCTGTCTTTTGGATGAGACAGTAAAAACCGAGGTATCGTGTCAAGGTATGCGTGGCACGTAAAAGATCCCACACTGCTTCAGGTGGGTCCGTTGCAAAGGTCAAAATTTGTATGCCTCGCATCAGGCAGATGCCGTTACCATATACGTGAAATATTCGTGGTGTGACGTTAAACAAAATTCACTCAATATATAATACCTCTTTTCAAGTTTGTTGCAGTATTGAATAAATGTTTTAATGGTCTCATTACCCGAAAAGTTGAAAAAGGAAAACATTTTCCGTATGTCTTTTGCACCGGTCCCATGTTTTGATAAATTTTGATTGGTCCCTCAGAACGCGACAATTGCCATACTTTTATTCTGGCTCAATGTGTTACATGAAGACAAGACTAAGACACAAGAAGAATTCGTACAATGTGGATATGATGTCGTTGCAACTTGTTTTGTACAGCTTGTGCAGCTTGCAGATATATTATGTAAGTATGTACTTCTGATACAGTAGGACGCTACTGTATTTCATACAAGCCAATAGAAAATGTCCTTTGGCAGGAAAATTATCTTAACAAGTCATTGCCCGTGAGAAAGGCTAGCTTGGCACGTTTAAGCTCCTACAAACAGAGCTGTATTAGACTGGAGTTGTTCCCCCTAATTAGTCATGTACGGACGTCATGGTCAGTCTTAGTACAACATAACGAGGATGGTCATTACATGATATACAGACGTCATGGTCAGTCTTAGTACAACATAACGAGGATGGTCATTACACGAGATACAGACGTCATGGTCAGTCAAAGCACAATAATACATGATAAACAGACGTCATGGTCAGTCATAGCACAACATAACGAGGATGGTCATTACATGATATACAGACGTCAAGGTCAGTCTTAGCACAACATAACGAGGATGGTCATTACATGATATACAGACGTATTGGTCAGTCTTAGTACAACATAACGAGGATGGTCATTACATGATATACAGACGTCATGGTCAGTCATAACACAACATAACGAGGAATGGTCATTACATGATATACAGACGTCATGGTCAGTGTTAGCACAACATAACGAGGATGGTCATTACATGATATCCAGACGTCATGGTCAGTCGTAGCACAACATAACGAGGATGGTCATTAGCACAACATAACGAGGATGGTCATTACATAATATACAGACGTCCTGGTCAGTATTAGCACAACATAACGAGGATGCTCATTACATGATATACAGACGTCATGGTCAGTCGTAGTACAACATAACGAGGATGGTCATTACATGATATGCAGACGTCATGGTCAGTCATAGCACAACATAACGAGGAATGGTCATTACATGATATACAGACGTCATGGTCAGTCTTAGTACAACATAACGAGGATGGTCATTAGCACAACATAACGAGGATGGTCATTACATGATATACAGCCGTCATGGTCAGTCTTAGCACAACATAACGAGGATGGTCATTACATGATATACTGACGTCACGGTCAGTCTTAGTACAACATAACGAGGATGGTCATTAGCACAACATAACGAGGAATGGTCATTACATGGTATACAGACGTCATGGTCAGTCTTAGCACAACATAACGAGGATGGTCATCTGCCGACCATCAAAATATGGAGGTGTACTTAATCTGGGGTAGGGGAATCTAGGATGGTCATCTTCGGGCCATCAAAATGTGAAAGTGTACTGAATAATCTGGGGTAGGGGAATCTAGGATGGTCATCTGCGGGCCATCAAAATGTGGAGGTGTACTGCATAATCTGGGGTAGGGGAATCTAGGATGGTCATCTGCGGGCCATCAAAATATGGAGGTGTACTGCATAATCTGGGGTAGTGGAATCTAGGATGGTCATCTGCGGGCTACAAAATATGGAGGTGTACTGCATAATCTGGGGTAGGGGAATCCCTTTTTATTTCAAAATTGTAGAAAAAATTTTAATTTTGGGACAATTGGCAAATGTGTGTTTTAATGCGCATAAAACATTTCTTGAAATGCTGAATCTACCTCTGCATTTATGTAACTATTCAATACTCTGCCACTACAAAGTTTACTCAAACGACTGCACTGAGAGATGGTTATAGAAGTTGATGTCAAGTCTGACCACTAGACATGCCAGATAAAAATGTATGGAAAGCCAACTCCATTATTGCTACCGGTAAGTTCTAAGTACATGCATGTGTTAATCACAGTCGATCACAGGCACCGCGTTACACGAAGAGTGCCTTTTAACTATCCGAATCCCCTACATAGTCTCATTCCCTTTCCCCTAAGGTAAGAAATGAGTCAGAATGTGGCCGCTTGAACCAGTGTTTCCTACAGGTACCGATGATAATCTGAGAAATATGAAGCACCAGCATGTAAATCAATGTGTAACCTTTTTATATCGGTCCTCAAAATTTCATTTAAGCATTTTAAAAGTGGCAACAAACGCAAATTCGAACGACACAACAGGTTAATTTACATAATAAAACTTTACCTTGTTTGCTTGGATAACGTTAGAGAGATTCCAAACGGTAGTTCAATGCAGATCGAATCTATTGTATGACTACAAACAAAACATCAAACATTTATTCCATTTCATTGCTTTAATATCACTTTTTGTCACGATCTGTCATTGTACCGATCTTGTCTTTATACCATGCCAAAGTTGAATCAACATGGCGAGCTGGCAAGCAAACTGACCGCGAGATGTGCCGTTCGAATTTGCGTTTGTTGGCGCTTTTAAACATGCTTGAATGGAATGTTGAGGACAGAAATGTTTAGACAATGATTTACATGCTGGTGCTTTATTTTCCTTTGGTTATCATCGGAACTTGTAGGAAATACTGATTCAGGTCATTTCTTACTTTGGGGGATAAGGAACGAGACGATATAGGGGGTTTAGATAGTTAAAAGGCACTTTTCATGTAACGGAGTGCCTGTGAGTCGATATAAAATCTTACCAGTAAAACTAACTGAAACACCAACGAAACAATTTCAATAGTGTGGTATGACATCATTCTAAAATCATCGAAACACTAACGATAACGACAACTGAAGTCCGTAGAATGAGGGAAACATGCCCACTAAAATATGTAAAGAATTTGTTTGTTTTTCTTTTTAAGTTATTTGAAAGTTAGACAATTGGACTCCCGAATATGTTCTGACTCGAGTCGATTGATTTCTCAAGCTTCTTATGAATGATCGAATTTGAAATCTTTATAAAGAACATGGAGAGCATGACTGGGAACAAAGACTACAGAATAAAATATAACGGACAGACTAGAGACTACCTCGTAATACTAGGCTAATAAAGTACATGTACATAACAGATATCATACATGTATATGTATATACATAGAATCACAAGCCATCAAGGCTTATTAGTAACAAGAAGACAAAGGTATTTAAACGTGGTGAATGCAAACATGGATTATCGGACGAGATCAGACAGCCGAGATGAAACATGGATCAGCAGACGAAATCAGACGGCCAAGATGAAACATGGATCATCAGACGAGATCAGGCGGCCGAGATGAAACATTGAGATCATCAGATGAGATCAGGCGACCGAAATGATACATGGGTCATCAGAAGAGATCAGACCAGAGGAGATCAGGCGGCCGAGATGAAACATGGATCATCAGGCGAGATCAGGCGTCCGAGATGAGAATGCATCTCTTATATAAGATTAAAACCAAATAAAATAAACACAGTATTATAGATTAACGAAATACGAAACATTAATGATTAATGAAACATGAACTGATATATTTTTGAACAAAATAAAAGCATTCACAAATATATGAAAATGTAGAAAGAACCACTTCGTGATCGTAAATAGACATAATAGGTGCCGCCACTGTAAACCAACGCACAGTTTCGTGGCAAAACCATTGTTAGCTACATGTTGACCTGCGAATGAAGGTTAGAATGATTTAGCATAGAGACTGTAGAGATTGAGTCAACCACTGGAAAGAAAAATTGCTTAAAATAGTCTTCACATATTGATACTCTATCTACATCTTAAGTTCTATATCTAGCAGTAAAGCATCTCAGTATCGCAATATTAAACTTCTAAAAAACAAACAGGCAAACAAACAAAATAAACAAATAAATTTAAAAAATAATGATGATAATAATAGCCTAAATGATTAATGATCTCATGTGTGGAAATTTAAACAGATGTTTCGTGAATTTTTATTAGGTCTTCCGTAGGTTGTTAAATGTTACTGATATTATTCTTACTAAATAGTAAATATCATTTCTAAAATGGTTTTAATTCCAAAATGGCGAAAGTAGCCAATCATACAAGTCAAATACGATAACAGAGGTACGATATCTGTTACTCTGTTTATCGCTTTGTAAAGAGTAAACTGTATCGTAGCTTTATAATTACTAGTTATCGCCGTCTCAAACTATGCGTATGTATTATAAAACATTTACTCATTCAGTTCTACGTAAATTTTCAGTCCTCTTAAAACCCAGTGAATGTACTAAACAAATTTTCATTAATTGGTTCACAAGATTTGTAAGTTGTTATTAAAACTATTCTAGTCTGTTTTATAGAAAACATGGATCGATGTTAAATAAATTATGAATAAATATATAAAAAGATAAATAAATGAATAAATAAACAGATAGATGAATAGATATATAAATTGATTAATTAGCAAGTAAAAATAAGTGCATAAACAAATAAATGAATGAATAAAAAATGAATAAATGTAAGATACTGTAAGATTTAATTTGCCATACAATAATTGGTCCAGGTACCGTCAATTTGATATGAATACAGTTTATATGTGTAAGAAATTTAATGAAAAAAACGGCGCTTTTCTAAATTTAAGATATTCTTATAAATATAAGTAAGTACACGATTATTTAGAAACACCCCCCCCCCCAAAATAAACAACAACAACAACGTACTAGTATATGGAACCCTGACTCATTACATTTTTATTAGTAATTGACTTTAAATATAATTTCACCTGGCACTATATAGATAATTTCAATTTATTTTAGGGGAGAATTTTTCATATATAAAACAACATTGTGGCATACATGAGTAAAGCTTCAAGTTTTCAAAGCTTTCCTTATAGAAATAAAAAGAATGCTAATGGAGGGGGAATTGGGATTTCATACGTCATCTTTTAACCTTATTATTCAGTCATTACACGGCATTTTAAAACTTTACTCCCATTTTCAGCCCTAAATCAAATTTCTATCAACGAGCCCGACATATAATCAGCAAAGTTGTTTTAATGACGTAAACATCGAAAACAATGCTACTTTGTTTCTACACAGAAGTCCTTCTATCAGTCTGAATCTGATAGCAGGGCCATTCTAAGTCAACAATGTCAATGATAAAACCAATAAAATGTTTAGTCTGCCTGCTGCGACTGCGTCAGCTATGTTTCGACTCCCCATGCCTAGTAGGGCATGATGAACTCCGGGCAATTTCATTTGTTAGTCTTGATCATATCATGATATGGGGTTCCGCATACACTATTAAGATCAAAGGTGACTGGTTGATTACGCTGCAAAGTTTCTTAATGTCTACCTCGTCAGCTTGTCTTTATTACATATGGTATGTTTTGATTTTTGTCTTGCAGGCAGATAACAGATCAATGCCGTATGGATCACAGAGATAATTCGGAACCGTTTTGTACTTTGTAATGGTAGACGCTAAGAGTAAAAGATGTTCCGAATGATGGATAATATCACAGTGTGGTTTCTCTTCAGGAATCTTAACAAAATATAATGGATTCTTAATGTAGCCCAGATGAAATCACAAATGCATTTAATAGAATTATAAGCATTTTCAAGCACTTATTATGTCTCATGGGTAGATCCAGGGTTGGTCAAGAGGGTACCCTCTTTGAGAATCTTCCTCTTCAGATTGGCTGAATAGACTGGAAACTTAAAGTATCATAATGGTCTACAAGAAATGTGAAGTAAGATTGCGATTTCCTTTTAAATTGGAAATCAAATGTTTTGGACGTATTTTGGACTTTGTAATTTTTGAATATTTTCACATGATTTTCTTGATTTTTCTCATTTAAAGTTGCTTATATCGCATCCATTCCGTACATTACTGTCATTTTTATGTTAGTGGATATAAATATAAAGCACTGGACATCAAAATAAATGCTTAGATTTGTTTTATTATGGATTGACAAAAATTTGGAAAAACAATTTTATATGAAACTAAACTATGACAGACTTCTTCTTGAGAAATATTTGAAGGTTTCATAGATGAACTTGGTAAAAATGAAATACTCAAAGTCTCATCTGAATTTGGTTTTATTAAGATTGCTCCTGGAGTGGATCCAGGGGCAAAGTAGGTTAATGAAGTGAACGAGAATCTTCTTTTTCTGGTAAAGTGCATATATTGAATAACTACATGCATCACAGTTACCTATATGTAGAAGGATATACATGTGTATGAATATAAAGTTTGTGTTTTTCGTTAGCATCAGAAATCATACTTTTGACGATTTTTTGACATAGCTGGGATTTTTCTTTTCACATTTTCATGTGACATTTTCCTTTTTTCATTTGAGGTTTCTTATTCAATATGTGTGTGAATCTAATGTTTTGCACTATTAGTCATATTCATTGAAACCTTAGAATTCGCCCAATGAATGTTAAATAATTCCTATAAAATTTCCACACGATATTCCGTTTGACAGACAGTTATTGCAAATAGCAGAGCAATTATATAACACGATATGTGAATAATCTCAACAACATTGATACAGATATCAAGATATCAGATATATTACAGTATTTGTATCACATTCCAAGTCCTTCAATAATATTATGATAATACTTCGGATTCAGTGTCTACAGAAAGAGAGCAAACTGAGTGACGAACATTTACTTCTGAATCGTCTCACGTGATCATGACAAGGACTCAAAAAAGAATTTATACGAGTCACGTGCCGCAATATATCTTAATCATAGATTATATATTGCATGTTAGTTTTTTTAAAACTTGATACACCACAAATCCCCATGGTTAGGTCACCGACTCTCCACCGCACACCGACTTGTTGTGTAATATCTTCTTGATCTATTTCTTTCGAAAGGTATGAAAATGTTTCTGACGAATAGTGCAAGAATTGCTAAATGTTCAGCACGTCGTCACGTGACTTGGCTTCAGACGTGACGGAATGAAGATACAGGTAGATTTACAGAGCCTACATGTAGGAACTTTGGCCTTGTCATCTCCAATCAATCGGCAGACAAACAATACAGGTGCGAGCAGCGTTATATCGGGATCAGACAAAAGCTTACAATGCAATGCGCCGTAGAAATGACGGTTAGTATGCTAAAAAATAGTGGACGATCCAGGATGTAGAAAAGGGGATGATTGCAAGAGTTCTTGCTGAAAAATAAGATTTATGCAAAGTTGACAGGTTTTATGCTTGAACAGCAGCGGCTCCAGGAAATTAGAACAGGGGCTCAACAAAAGAAAGGGAATATATTCTATGAAAATTTCATCATATTTGATGCTTCAAAAATTAAAGCTGCCATTAACACCCTGATTCTAGAATAATACAATACAATTCTACATTTGCCAGTCTTATAACAATGCATAAATCAAGTTTATAAAGGCCAACTTCCAAAAAGGTCAGTTATTGTGTATAAAACTCTATAAGTATAAATTTGATGTGAAGTTGTTTTAATGAAAGCTAATTGAGACGGAATTTAACTTTTCAATAACCTTAAGTTGAACTCTGAATTCCATCCTAAGTGTTAATGCAATCCGTTCTTACAACTTCAATAGTGCAGCGATTTCAAAAGGTAAACAATTACATGTAAATATAGATAAGTATGCGCGAGATATCACAGGCGTATGTGTATGTTGATTTTAAACAGCATTATGTAATTTGTTTACTTCTGTGGCGGCACAATTTGAGAAAGTACAGGACTTGCACGCTCGTTGTTGGCAGCATGTGGTCTTTATTGTGCCAAACCAGCCAGCCACATAAATATCGGTTGTAATTTAGTTTTCGCTAATGTTCTGCAATTAATCGCCTCCCACAACACACAAAGGTATGCAGAAGTTTGTGGAATACGGTACGTCGCATTTTGTGGGATATGACAGACACTCTTCACCAAAGTAAATGAAAATGATGGCTGCCTTGTCACTGTCACATTCACAACAGCTTACAATTGTGAACATTCGTCGCTCCTGAAAGTATGAGCGAGACCAAATGTCTGAATGTCACTGTCTCCTGTTTGGCTAAGGGCACCCGCCATGAAAATGTATCAACCCTCTACACTAGGATGATTTTAGATCAACATTGTACAGACACATCAGAACAGGTCCTTTTTAACAAGGACTTACAACAAATATTTTATTTTGGACATCTGAACAAATAGAAAATCCATGAATAGTGTAACATTAATATAGTAAAACGACAAAAAAAAACTATATATGAAAAAAAAATTAAACAAATCTCAAGCAGAAAACCTGTTACTGTTTTGGGAAAAAATCTACGTTTAATGTACCTTCTAAAACTTATGGTGTGTCATAAGTTCTTTATTAAAACGGGTTCAATGCCGTTCTAATTACAACTAGGTCGATTCCTCCCCAGGAGACTCATGATAATCGGAGGTGTACCCACTGCCAAGGAAGAATGGCTTCTCTTGTTTAGCTAGCAACACTCACTAATTATGCCAAACAGATAGTGACACAAAACATTTTTACTACTACATACTGGGGATGTTTGTCAAACCATCATCAATGATATCTTACAAGGAATAATAAAATCATATGGCTTCAAAGAAAATTATGTTTGTTGGAAGCCGAAAGCCGGAGTGGAAGAATCGTTAAAAAGTTTGTGTCATTCTTGATATGATGAAGGTTTGAATCTGCCTGGCCAAATTGGTCATTTGGGATAAACCACCAATGTATTATAAAAGGCTAGAATGCAGAATCTGCGTTTAGGGCAGGACTAAAAATATCTCTAATATGTCCACATCCAGGTCTGTAGCTGGTCAAATCTGAACTCTGTACAGCTAGTGTGACTATGTAAATACAGAGTTCTTGATATTGATAAAAACATACAATATAATTGTGATACATACAAGTAGATACTGAATATATTTTTAATATAACACAACTGTACAATAAACTTAGTTTTATACACTTTTCAATTGAACAGCGAAACTTATGTGATCGTCTACAAATACTTCATAAGTTGGTGTTATATGTTACATTCTTGAACTTTTTATGTTCTATATAAACAAGAATGTAGACACTCTAATTGTCTCTGAAGTTTCATAATGTGGTAACTTTTGGGATAGTATTGTCGCAATGCAATACATATGTTTTTACAGAATTCACATGATGAATTCATTCACGTTCAATCTTAAAGTTAAATCAATGTAAGCGTAAGCGTAAAAAATAACAACACTCTTTTTCACAAATTTTCGGCCTCCTTGCTTTTATCAAGTGAAAAAAAAAATAGAAATTTGTTCAATGCCGTTATAAAATCCATCATTACATTATAACGATATATTGTAAACTTATTTTTATGCTTATATGTAATTCTCTTTAAATGATATATCTGTATACTGTAATTCAATGCAGTATGACCAAAAGCGTCTCGTTTTGATCGATATTACTTATAGTGTAAGTATGCGGATGTACAGTTACTTTCTATGATTTACTTTCTTTCTTTTTTTTCTTTCTTTTCTTTCTTTCTTTCTTTCTTTCATTCCTTCTTTCTTTCTTTCTTTCTCATCCATGGGATATATATCAGTAGTATGACTATGTCTGATTCCCATCTTAATATAAATCAAAGACACTATGAATGTTTCTGATACAAATACAATGAAAGTTTTTCCTCACATCGTTAAAATCTGTTTATCTCGCCTACTTTCGACTCACGCGGAGGCGGGGGGTATTGTTAACAATTAAATCTGTAATTACTTACATACATCTATACAATAAACGTCGCAGTGTAGGGCATATTTCTAGCTTTGCCTTAGTTCCGTTGACACGGAGTCAAGATCGTCCCTGACGGAATGTTCTCTGCACTGGCAGGTCAAAGATTCAGAGAATCTATAATTCTTTCACTGTTGTATAATTGTTTGGACATTTCGAACAATTGCAAAATATTCTGAAAAAACACAAATAATAAGCAGTAGCCACATTTTCTTTACTGAGAACCTACAACAAACTTTGAATTTAAAAAAATGCGGTGCTCTTGAAAATCCATGTAATTATACAAATAACAATACTAAGTCAGAGAACGGTATGTAACGATATTTACAATTCACTGTGCTGTGTTTTTAAAAGTGAAATGTAGATGCATAGATTTTTAAAAAATGACTTCTTAAAAAAATTATAAAATCCACATTATAACAATTAATAAAATACTAGAATTCTGAACTGTATTGTTTAATATTGTTATAATAATCAGCGTTAATAGTTGGTCATGTACATCCAAAGTTTGATCAGCCTGTACTATACTGACTAATGGTTGTCGTCTGCCCAGCAAAACTATTCTATTTGTTTTAACAAACGGCAGTCCCAGGATTTAAGATACTGGGCACAATCGCGAGAACTTGATGTTAAAAGTATGTATTATGATAAACAAATGCTGAAAAGGACGGGTCACTGCCTCCCCTTTTTTTCATTCCCTCAAATTTACCACTGTGTGATAAAAATTGTATATAGTGTTTTGTTAATCCGGAAAAGATATAATGATAGTACAATAAAGCCGTCTGAGACATGTTCCCCTTATTTTCCTCTAACAATTCTGCCAGCGTATATACATTTAACATACAACGTCCACGTAAATAAATCACATGCGCATGTCCTTTATCAAGAATCCTTCAGATGTGTTCAGGTATCAGGGTGGCGCTCCATATAGGACTGTATTACCATGGTAACCGGTTGATATCTCGGCAACCAGTACCAGTTATCCTTCTCCACAGATTCGATATGACATTATACAACGATATGGATCTGTTAGCTATTAATGTGGCTGACAGGGAATTCTGTGCATGGAGAAGGAGGACGAGTAGACTCCCTATCATTCAATTCAAATTAATAGCCATTGTATAATAAAGGAAGATGGAAATGTTACTGACTCAGCCGTATGACGGAAGTCACCACGGAAGTATACAGTATTTAACATAATGATATTAAAAAACGCAAAAGGATATCACAAAATATTCGATTATAGTGCAATTACGATACCGACTTAGGACGGTCATTTGATAATAATAGTCAATAAACTGGTATGGTTAACCGGTTTACGGGCCTATCTTCCCACTCACCGCATCAGCAGAATAATCAATGGCCACACATTTAAAAATATAAATTATATCCCTCCATATAGAGATCAAAGGTCAACAAATGTCGCAAGTTGAGAGGTCTGAAAATATATAAACACGTATGATAATGCAGAAAAACATCATGATATCAAAAATATATTAAGCGAAATCAAAATGAGGAAACAGTATTCTTCCGGTCTGGAAGCGAGCTCAGACCTTTGGTCAGTTAGAGGGGACGAGGTTCAGGACATGTCTACTCCGAAGGTGGTTTCAACAAGGGCCCGTCATTTAGTCCCCATCGCCCTGTTAGTCAGCGTGGAACGTTTAATTAAAAGTCTTTATAAGGCTGTAGAGGGTCCCAGTGCAAGACTTGATCTCCGGGTCATATAGTCTATGACGAAGGCGTTTAATTATTTGGTTTAAGCAGTATTTATTTTGATAAAGTTACATATCCATATATATGTTAAGGATTTAGGAACAAGCAATAATGCTTATACAAAGCTCTCTCCTCGTACACTATTTTAAAAGATACAATTGAATAACGCCTACATGATATATAACGTCATATTATTATACTGTTTGGGAGGAACAATAGTCGCAAACATATGCATACATATACATTCAACTATTTACATGCATATGTTTTATATATACACTTGCAATCATATACATGTACATATATACACATTTAACAATATTTTATATATACACTTACTCATACACATTCTACCATTTTTATACATACACACACATTCAATCATTTACATACGTATGTTTTATATATACACATATACATTAAATCATTTATATACATATGCATGTGAATTACAAAGTTAAATTGTACTTACAGAGTTACCGAAAAACATTATCTGGAACCCGACGAAATAAAGTTGTCGGAACTTTTGACCCTTCTAAGTTTGTGTACAAGATCACCGTAGAAATTGGGATAAGTAATTCCATAGGTACATATTGTTGAAAGCGATATTTCCGAATTTAGATAAAAGTTCTGAATACGATCTAAAGAATCTGCCAAATGTTTTTCTAAGTTTGTGATATATACCTATCATTCCATAGATCTTATTATATACGTATAGTTTTCAGTATCGTAAATTATTTACTGTTATTAAGATACCGAGCAGTAATTAATTAGGAGCATCCATACTGGACAAACTAGAGATATCGGTTATCACGTCCCCCTGGAGGAACCATATCAGGTGACATGGAGCAGTAAGCATCCCCTGGTGACAGATCACATCCGCAGTGATGCGAGCTAGTATAAGTCGTAGTCACATTAAGTGGTAAGGGTATAACCATAGTCAAATTTGGTAACAAACATCCTGATAAGCAAAATGGTGTGATATTTATTATCAAAATACGAATGGTTCAACAAAGACTACTATCAAGTAGAGAATTCAACAGACAGACAGACGGATAAGAAACAAACTACTTGGCGAACCACACAAATTTCTTAATGGAGTTAGGCTCTGATATTACTTTAGATGAATGTAGTACGTAAGCATTTGATGGAGTTGCGTTCTCTTGACGTGGAAGATGAATGAGGTCAACAAACAGAAAGTTTGAGTAGCAAGTGGCCTCCTCAAAAAGCTTAAATAGCACCATCATGTTTATAAAACATTGTGTCGGTAGACTTGTGTATATACCGCTCTGCATAGATCCTGAAATTGAATATTTTGTTCATTCTGTGCTTGTATTCATTCTATTTATGAAATACAGATCAGCATACCTTGATGCAGTGGTTTTGTTTGCGAATAAAGATATTTACAGGGAAATTACCTAATTTTGGAAAGAAATATGTCTCCTACCTGGAGAATTTCTCGGGGTTTATATTCTATACAATCATACCTAAGATAAAAATCAGACTCCTGGCGAATGAACATATACAATGTATACACTCGGTAACAGATAATAAAATACCCACTTAGGTCTATATTGGGTTCATATTCAATTTCACAAATATAAAGCTATTTTCTTCACTGATCTTGATCATAGCCTTTCAAGTCCACACGAAAACAAGCATTCTGAAAGTATTGTTGTATATGTACATATCCCCTATCGGTCTCAGCAAAAATTCAGAAGCTGTGATTTTTGACCTCAAGACCTTAAAACAATCTAGTCATGACAGTCGTGCTCAAATCTCATCGGTCAATAATCAAAAGTCATGAAATGTCAATAAGCATGTTCCTCTTTGTATAATTCAGTATATTTCGAGATTTGGTTTGAATCTGATGTGTGGTACTTCATTTATCATTCAGAAACCTGTTTTAAATGACAATATAAATGATAGACAAACGGAGAGCGAGGAAGCCTGTAGTTTCCTCAGGTCATGCAGGTAAGGTAATGACAAAATTTTAACTTTTGTCGTAACTTTTGCCGTACGAAATATAAGGCTATATGTATACACATTTAACGTATTTATCCACAAATCAAGTTGGGTTCGACTTTTTTTTTACTCAATTTGGTCGTTACCTCGTATAAAATTTGTTGTAAATAATCGTTTATTTGTGTCTCCAATCTTTACGCCTGTTTAAAATAAAAACATCTATTAAAATAAATTATTAAATCCCCCACTGTGTATTTTGCATATATAAGTACTTATTAAAAAAACAAAACAAAGCCTGAAATAATATTGGGGTTTTTTTGTCAAAATACAAGTAGATGCCACACCATATAATTGAAATATCTTGGGATTGAGTGAAACAACAACAACAACAACAACAACAACAAGATTGTTCCAGATACGCATGAAATTTAATCCATCCTTTCGTCAAACTTTCATAAATGAAATTACTTTTTTACGTTAAGGGCAAATTGTTATCTTGAGTGAATTTGTTTTTCATAAGTACATCTTTTAATAGTTTTGTTAAAAGTTACAATAATGCATTGTAAACATAAATGTTCAATAGTCATCAGAATGTCACCAATCACTGTCTAACTTCACATCATGTCATTGTACGTGTACGCATTTACTTAGAATATCTATACAGTTTAGTTAGAGTCAATTACATGTGATATCACAAGGAATTCGAGCTCTGTTTATGTACTTGGTATGCGTTCTATCTGTCTGTGAGTCCGCCTTCTGTTTTGCAAAATTTACTCAAGTAAACATTCAATTTATATAGTTTCATTTCTTTTCCACTTTCCTGTATCATACCCAAAGTTCCGAGTTCATGGGATTCTAGCAACTAGGACTTTTACTCGATACAGTTTCAAGAGTCTATTTTTGTTACTCCCCACCCTCGCATAGGAGAATCGAGGACATAAAGTTCTTACCCTGTTTGTCTGTTGCAAAAATTTTAATTTCATTTTCCCCCTTTTACCACGACCTTGACTATGGCCTTTGACCTAGTTTTCATAAATGTTAACGACATCAATGTTTCACACATCTTATTTTAATGGATATATTGATACTTTCTGTTTCAGAAAATTCATCTTCACTCGTCTTATGCATATACATGTACATATAATCTTTCGCCGTATTTTAGTCAGACTGAGTATAGCGTATTCTTTTCAGAACAGATGGGTCCTGTTTCCCTTCGAAACTCGCCGGTGGTATTTTTTTCCGGCTGAGGGCGTGCAAACATAGCTTTCATGTTAAAGTGAAAGGTCTCTCATTGCCTCAGGTGCGTTCGTTGTATATATGCAAGTCAAAATTTCTTTGCAATGCATCAGTTTGTAGACTGAAGCATGCTGTCACAAGATCTAAGCGTAGTATACATGCAGTGTAACGTATCGTCAAGGGGGGCAGCATTCGTCAGCCTACTTAAGTTGATGTTGTCATTTCATCGCATCAGAGGAATATTCCGGCTTGAAATGGTGTAAATCAAGGAACATATTGAGGGCCCATTTCGTCGTCGACGGAACCTATTACAACAAATTCATGTGACGTTTCAGCTCTCTTGCATATATAAGTACTTATTCAAAAATGAAGAAAACTCCCTGAAATAATATTGTTTTTTGTCAAAACACAAGTAGATGCCACACCATATAATTGAAATATCTTGGGATTGAGTGAAACAACAACAACAACAACAACAACAACAAGATTGTAGACTGATGCATACTGTCTCAAGATCAAAGCGTAGTATACTTGCAGTGTAATGTATCGTCAAGGGGGGGGGGGGGGGAGGGGGAGCACTCGTCAGTCTACTTAAGGTTGATGCTGTCATTTCATTGCATCAGAGGAACATTCTTGAAATGATGTATATCAAGGATAATATTGAGGGCCCATTTCGCCTTCAACGGAACCTATTATGTGTACAACAAATTCATCATGCGCGGATACAGAGGGGGTTGGGGGTTAGGGGGGTCTGCCCCCCCCCCCCTGGAATCCGAAAATTTTACCAAAAAAAGGTAATATTTGGGCATTTTTGGGGTTGGACCCCCCCCCCCTCGTCTAAGAGAAAAATTTACCTTTTTTGGTTGGACCCCCTCTGACAAAAATTTCTGGATCCGCGCATGTTCATCATGTGACTTTTCAGTTTATCAGTCGTTAACCCGAACTGAATATCTTGTCTAGCCTGTTTTTATCTCTAGATATTGTCATTTTTTCGTCGTCCGTATATTTTTCGAGTTATATTTTCTATTTTCCAAAACGGTAGAAAGGGTGTCGGAAACCTACCACAAATAAGGGGGATTTTGTAACTACCTTAAATAGGTCTGGAAATAAACTAATGTTATTATAAAGAACTAAATTACAAATTTGATAAAGTGAAATTAATCAAAGCAAGATGACTGAAAGGAATTAATGTCCCGCCTAGTCATGAACGTGTTTGTTTTATTATCCACATCTACACCTGCATCGTACGACGTTCCATCACATTTGATGATTACACGTCGTCGCAGTGTGAAGAGATCGCTTTGAAAAATTTAAAAGTGCTAATAAATAAAATAAAAAAGTGCTGATAAAAATGATTATTTACAACCTGATGAGAACTTTAAGGATTTGTGCTTTGGACCAGAATTTTGAACTGGTCCAAAATGGTAGCTGATATGACTGAATGGGGAAGGGCGTTCCAAAGAGTAACTGTATATGGAAAGAAGCTATATATATTTGTAATAATCTGTGTGTGCACTGAAGGCTTGGAAGTGTAGTGGGCTTGTATGACGGGTGTGAACAGAAGTTTGTGGAACAAGGTATAGATTTGGGTTTATGGCTACAAGATTGTGTGTGACTTTATATTACATTGAAAGCCTGCTTAAACTTCGACGTTGTTCTAGGGATGGCCATTTTAAATGATGCAACATGTCTGAAACATTGATTGATTGATTTTTGTTTTACGTCACACCACGAATATGTCACGTATATGGTGACGGCATCTGCCTGATGCGGGGCATACAAATTTTGACCTTTGCAACGGACCCACCCGAAGCAGCGAGGGATCTTTAACGTGCCATGCATACCACGACACGGGGCCTCGGTTTTTACTGTCTCATCCAAAAGACATGACACCTGCATAACCAAAGCGGGACTCGAGCCCCGGCCTCCCGATCAGGAGTCCGACGCGATACCACTTGGCCACGTCGGCTTTGTCTGAAACACTGCTGGTATTGTGAAATCTTTGAGTTACATAGCGTGGGGTCCTGCGCTGTACGTTTTCTAATTTGTTTTTGAGGGGGTTTTTTTTGTATGTGGTGCCCAAACAATAGAACAGTATTCCAAATTTGACCTGACCATTGATTTATATGCCAAAGATTTAGTGTTTCCTGCATAATTTGTAGGTTCCTCTTCAAAGATCCCAAAATTTTATTAGCTTTTGTTGTAACGTTATTTATATGGTGTTTCCAGGACATGTTATGAGATAGAATAATGCCCAAGTAATTCGCTGTTTCTACTGATTCCAGAGTGTGGCCTTTTAGTGAGTATATATGTTTGAAGGGTGAGCGGGATTTGGTGATACTGAGTGAGATGCATTTTTGTTGGTGACACTGCATACCCCAAGTAGTTTCCCAATGTGCCAAATAGTTAAGGTCGCTTTGTGGTATTTTACAGTCAGTTTCATTTGTGATGATCATGTGCCTATATAGGATGCAGTCATCATCAAAAAGACGTGTTTTAGAAGATATGGATGCTGGAAGATCATTAATAAATATAAGAAATAGAAGGGGCCCCAGCACTGGCCCCTGGGATACCCCACTGACCACAGGCATTTGACTGGACACCTCACCATCAAGCACCACCTGCTGCATTCAATTGCTCAGAAAAGAGACCCACTTCCAGCTGTTGTCTAGCTTACTCAATAGTTTGTGGTGAGGTACTTAAAGTTTGTCAAATGCCTTGGGAAAATCTATGATGATGAGGTTTGTTTGTATTCCAGAATGGAGACTTTCAAGTAATTCGTGACAGAGTGAAAGTAATTGTGTTTCAGTTTCTTTTGGCCCTAAAAACCGTGTTGGCAATCCGCTAAGATATCAAAATGGTCTAAATGCTTTAAAATGTTACTAACAACAATATGCTCCAACAGCTTACAACAGATGTATGTAAGTGAAACCGGTCTGTAATTACTTGCTGAATATTTATCCCCTACAGTCGCTGATAATGCTAAAAGTCGATTTCGAATAAAACGATGTGATCGAATCACATTATAAGAAAGATAACCCAATTTGAAGAACTCTTCTCTAAGAAGTTCAAATACGTGTCATGTTTATTTTCACTTCGTCGTTGCACGATGATCGCTGGTTATAATGCTATTTTCCAGGCTATCTTGGGAACCCTTTTTACGTGGGCTTTGACAGCTCTTGGATCAAGTTTAGTTTTTGTTTTCCATAGTAGTCAGGTACATTTGAATAAGTTGCATAACTGGCGAAATTGGAAATCACAGATTCTACTGTACTATGATACTATGTCATTTGACATTAATTTCTATTGAAACGGTCGGCCCATACCTTGGTGGTGAAGGTATGAGCCGACCGTTGCAATAGAAATTACTATGTCATGTATGTGACACTAAAAGTAGAAGAACTTTTATATAAAAACTTCTGTTCTAATGTTTACCAGATCTGAGAAACAGAATGTAATACCACAAGAGATTTTTGACATTCATTTTCTCAGATCTAACGTTAGTAAGGATTAGAACAGGAGGCCTTATATATAAAAGTTCTCCACTTTTATTGATATGATGCAACCTGTAATTACTTACTTGAAATTTTGAAGTAATATTACTTTTGATAAGAATTTTGATACCCCGATCAGGGTATTTTACCTCGATCAAGAATTTTGATACCCCGATCAGGGTATTTTACCTCAATCGGGGTATAATTATACCCCGATTTGAACCTATACCCAACCTGATCAAGACTCTGTTAGTCAACAGAACTTATAAATTTACATATTCTTTACAATATTACTCACAAACAAAAGAAATATTTCTCAGTGAAACTTATTTTATATATACTTAAATGTGTAACTGTTCATTATTTATTAATGGAAGATAACATGCTTAGAAAATCTTAAGTTTTTGAAAAAAATTACGGAGAAAAATTGTAGAACAGTCCTATGTTTTTGGTAAAAAGTTATCTGGTAAAATTTTGGTACAATTTTTGGTGACAGGATGTCATGGTTTGTTGATGACTTATCTTGTGATGAGGTGTTTTGGAGATGAATTATCTCGATAGTGGTTCAGGTTTGTCTAGAGTTTTGATTGGGGCTACTGTGTGATTTAAATTATGAAATTCATAGATCATGAATCACAATTGCTGATTTTTCACACACATTGGCTCACAAATTAAACACTCATTATTACTGCACTCTTTTCTTTATTAGACAGTGTATGTAAAAAAGAAAGCTATTCTACAGCAAACTATGTCAAATTTGTGATGACCACTTTCTCATTTAAGGGATAGTCTCTCAAACACAAGACAGTCTGTTTTGATAGACATTTTCATGATTTTCCTAGTCGTTAAAATTACAATTTTAAATATTTTGTCTATATCTAAAAAACTCACATTCTTATTACATATCAGGTAATGTTTACATAATATGTTCAGCAATATAAATATTGCGGTTTTGTAATGTTCTGAAGCAAAAAATTTTATATTTGACTTAGAGCAGCTGTAAACTCCTCTATCAGCTGAACAAACAAAACACCATTCAAGTGTACACCATTTTCCCACAGTATATCTATAGTACACTCATTTCAGTAACAATAAGATGTCAACTTACCATTTGAAGCCCACAAGACCTTTAAATCACTTAGCACAGAGCTACATAGATGAAAAGCTGCTATAATCCTATTAATGGAACACCATAATTCCAAGAAAGTAAATTTTAGGTGATTTAAAATGAATAATTTGAAAAAGGTCATTCATGAATATGGTCAAATGATATATCTTTATTTTCCTTTTTTAGAGAAAGGTGTTAGATGCAAGTCTTGGTTTTGCAGCAGGGGTAAGTCATATTTTACAAGTATTTACCATACAAGTTTTTGATGGAGTATCCAAAACAATGAGATAAAAGTTATGCCAATATAAAGTATTTTCAAATATAAATCTTTCATTCAGCCAAAAAAAAATGTGTGGAAATCTGGATATTCCACTGTGTTACATGTACTTTGAAGTTTCATATTTGAAGGCTTTACAGTTTCCTACTTGTGACCATAAATAATATATTTTAGTATTGTTTATTAAGTACCGTTTGGTTCAAGTTGCATTTATAAATCTGTCTGTGGTATATATAGTTAAACATGCTTTTATATCAGTAAATTAAGTGTGGTACTTTTTCTTCAGGCCTTGTACCAGCAGCTTTGTAATTACTTAATTGATGCTAATAGATATTCTGAAGAAATGCATAATATATTATCATCACACACTACTGCTTTTTTACAAAGTATTGAAAGAATAAGGGTAAAGATGGAAGAAACGATGCATAATAGACAGTTTCTGGTACCTTGGATAATGTACGGAAATATTTCTGGTGTCTTGAGTATTATACAAAAATGTTTCTGGTGTCTTGATTATTATACAACAGTATTTCTGGTGTCTTGATGGTTATATGAAAATATTTCTGGTGCCTTGATTATTATACGAAAATATTGCTGGTGTCTTGAGTATTATACAAAAATATTTCTGGTGTCTTGATTATTATACAAATGCTTAAGGTGCCTTGGGTATTGTAAAAATATTTCTTGTGCCTTTGATATTGTATAGAAATATCTCTGGTGCCTTTTGGTATTGTATAGAAACATATCAGGTGCCTTTAGTATTGTATAGAAATATCTCAGGTGCCTTTGGTATTTTATAGAAAATATTTCTAATGCCTTTGGTATTGTTAGAAAATTTTGGCATCTGCATTGAATAGTATTGTATAGAAAGATCTCTAGATCTGCTGTCTTGGATATTGTGAAAATTTTCATAGTGCCTTTGGTATTGTATAGAAATATCTCAGGTGCCTTTGGTATTGTATAGAAACATATCAGGTGCCTTTGGTATTGTATAGAAATATCTCAGGTGCCTTTGGTATTTTATAGAAGATATTTCTGATGCCTTTGGTATTGTAAGAAAATTTTGGCATCTGCGTTGAACACAGCCCAGTAGTTACAGGGTCTTTATTGTGTCAACTTGGACATATCATTCGTTTATGCTGACATATCTTTAAAATGCTCACACTGTTCGCCAGTATGATTCAAATCATGGGTCCAAGGATTACTCAAAATCTGTATGATCTACAATTCTATACTCTGTCATTGTATGACACCACTGTCTATAAGTTATATCAAGCAACTTTTTGTGTAAGATTGTAACCTACAAATAAACAAATTAGAATGCAAGGGAAGACTAGTGGGTTTAAAAACCCCAGGTAGTAGTAGCTTTAAGGAGTTCTAACTTCTATATTTTCTTATGACACATGTTCAAGGTGAATTAATAAGTACAAATTACATGCATGACTTCATACAACATGGTTATATATATCATATAAACATGTATTTAAAAATGTGGCTCAGTGATGATCAAGATGTTTGGGTCAGTATCACTATGACTCAGAGGTGATCAAGGTGTTTGGGTTAGTATGACTCAGAGGTGATCAAGGTGTTTGGGTGATCAAGATGTATGTGTCAGTATGCCTCAGTGGTGATAAAAGTATTTGTGTGATTAAAATGTTGTGGTCCATATGGCTCTGGTGATCAAAGAGTTTGGGTGATCAGGATGTTTGGGTCAGTGGTGATCAAGATGTTTGGTTCAGTTTGGCTCAGTGGTTATCAAGATATTTGGGTGATCAAGATATTTGGTTCAGTATGGCTTAGTGGTAATCAAGGTGTTTGGGTGATTAAAATGTTTGGGTCAGTATGGCTCAGTGGTGATCAAGGTGTTGGGGTGATTAAGGTGTTTGGGTCAGTATGGCTCAGTGGAGACCCAGGTGTTTGATTGATGGAAGATGTTTGGGCCAGTATTGCTCAGTGGTAATCATGATGCTTTGGTCATTATGGCTCAGTGGTGATCAAGGTGCTTTGTTCACAACCACATAGTCCATGGTTCAAGTCTTGACAGAGTCTTATCAGCATTCTTTCCTTGTGGTGAAGCAGTAAAAACCAACCTTCCCTGTCATAATGAATGTAGAAAAAAAACACTCTCATTGCATTGGGTGAGTCTGTTACATGTGTCAAAATACATTAACTTACCAGATAATTGTCACCACCACCAGATAATTGTCACCACCAGGTGGGGGAAATACTAAAGGTGTAGTAGTAAATATCAACAACGAGTAAAACATTCTTTGTTTATATCTTGATAATATTAATGGATCTTAATTATTAACTTTAGGTTATGACAGCAGCTTCCTATTGGTCACTGCTGGCTCCAGCGATAGAGATGGCAGAACGTTCTGGTTACTATGGTAACCAAGGGGAATGGGCATTTATCCCTGTAGCAGTAGGGTTTATATTAGGAGCAGTGTTTGTGTATGGTGCAGACATCTTAATGCCTTATCTGGTAAGAAAAATGTTTACGTGTGTAAATGGTAATGGTAATTATTTTGCTCCCACTTTAAGTTGTTAAGTGTTCATAACTATCCCAAGATAGCAACATTGGATAGGAGGTCACTATGTGAGTCCACAAATTCCATGTCATCAGAACATGTGTTTTCTATGGCTGGCGGCACTATAATAAATCTGCAGGAAGCCTTTGACTCTGGTACTGTTGGCGAATTATTCATCTGAAACAAACTTCTAAAACAGGGAGAGAAATTAGACAAATGTAACAATCTTATCGCAAAATCTGGTCCCATTGAAATATAACGGGAGCTGTCATCGCAAAGCTTATCTCCAATTCTTTCCCTGCCAATGTGTCCTGATTCCATTTGTTGGACATGCACTACAGGGAAATCTCATAAGTATTATACCTAGTTTCTTGAAAGGCATGAACTATTTATTGGCATATTTATTTCAGTATCCTTGAAAACAAAAGTAGAATGATGGAATCCCACCCTTAATTGTATACATTGTTCTGTGTTTTAAAATATTGGTATGGAATGGAAAACTCTTCTGTATAACAGTACATATATTAGGTATCTCTGCATTTTGTGTTCTTGTCTAGTCAGTATGATTTTGTGCTCTTTTCTGGTCATTGTAATTTTGTGCTCTCGTCCTGTCACTGTCATTTTGTGCTCTCGTCCGGTCACCGTCATTTTTAGATCCTCTCTAATTCATCTGTTCAATACATAAAACAAATTAACCAGCATATACAGGTATAAGTTTAATACTAGTCATCAGCTTGTGATTGCTCCATTCAATGAAACATTTAAACAGTAATGTTTCATTTGGTACCTTCCATGTAAATGTTTATGAAATTCTGGAAACATTTCACCCCAAATCAGTATGCCATTTTTGTTTTAATCATGTACAAGACCTGAGATGCAGATCTGTCAGAGTGGTAAGGCACTGATTTTCAAATCCGACAACCATGGTTCAATTCCTACTGTTCGTTCGAACTTTTCAAAGGTGATAAATCATCTTCAGCCATTCTATACGTCCTTTGGATAAGACAGAATAGACCAAGATCCTGTGTCATGGTATTCATTTGCAATCCCTCAAGTGGGTTCATTGTGTGGTAAAATATTATGAAGCCATCCATCAGGCAGTTGCTGCCACCATATAAGTGAAATGATCTTGATGTGGTATAAAACAGTAACAAAACAAAATGTACAGGATCTAAATTTGACTCATGCATGTTGTTTTCAGACCTGATTTATCTCATTGAAGAGAATTTCAAACTGCTACATGGCATAGATGCCTTACCAGAAAGACCTATTCTTGTTCAATACAAAATGGCTTCCAAAAAACTAAATTAACGTCCCAAATATCAAAGTTCATGTTGAACTATTGCTCATGTATTATTAGTAATAATAAACCAAATAAAGTAAGCAACAAAAAACACTCAGTATTCACATATTTTCAGCCACTTGGCCTTTATTGAGTATTTCCTTTGCAAGTGGCTGAAAATTTGTTGATTCTGAGGGTTTCGTGTTATTTAATTCATACTTCCCTTCAGAGGACTTTTGATCATTTCAAGTACATACCCTCAATACAAAATCTGAACATAAATAGAAGAAATAATCGTGTTTTTAAGTGTTACTGTAAGATGTAGCATAGGTTTGGGTTTGCTAAGAAGGAACATGTTACTAGAACTGATACATTTGTAATGAATAGTAATTGTATGTACTGTGATACATGTACCTTTTAATGTACATAACGTTTTGGCGGTTTCTTTTTGTGTGAGCTCATGTATGCAGAGAAATTGTCTGATATTTCAGATGCAACAATTTATTTTAGAAATTGCTAAGTATAAATTTTTCATTTTATTGATATCATTTCTATGATTTGATAAATGTTAAATTTTATAGCTGTATGATTAATGAAAACATATACAAAATACAATTTTAACTTAAAATCTTTTATCAAAATAATGGGAAGTGACAGTGTTATCAGATTTCTTTTTTCTTGATTAACTATGAATAACTTGATTAAGAAAAATCTGGTAATTTGTATAAATATTCTTATCAAGCAAGAAAAAAAAGTTTTTAAATATAGAATAAGTGTCTTATTTTGGGTTTTCATGTAGGGATAAAGTACAATGGCTGATGCATTTTTTAGATATAATGCACATTAGCACATTATATCTCATAAATGCATCAGACATTGTACTTTATTCCTGCATGAAAACATAAAATAAAACACTTATTATATATATATGCGCTTTCAACGCCAAAATATCATACTGGAAACTTCCATTTCTTATTTATAAATTGCATCATTAAATCATTCCGGAGGGAAGTTATAAATTGAGAGAAACAGCCGGTGTCCCATGACAAGGTAACGTTTATCCAGAATGACATACTTTCGTCGAATGTCAAGCACTTTAGCGCAAAATACGACTTTAATGATGTCACGCAAGGTTGGAAATGTTGATTCTTTCATTATGACGTCTTAAGCTTAATAATCAAAAGTCTGCCAAACATCGCTTTCTGTGTTAAAAAGTGGGTCAAATGTGGGGTGTTATGACGTCACCGATCAATGTACTTTATATAGAAATAAAAATACATGGGTCTTGAAAGCTTTATCTTAGGCAATTACAGTGGTTAAGCATATATTTGGGAATATTAGATTTTTATAACCTCTCCTGCAAAGATTTAGAGGAAGGTCATTTTAAGGATACTGCTGTCATCTTCATTAACATTTCAAGGACACCAATATGATTGCATTGTACTTTATGTTATGCAGGGTGCAGAGAATACCTCATCAGCTTTGTTGTCCATGGAGACTTCAATCAAATCAGAAAAAGACGGTGACATGGAGAGACCCTATATGCAGCAGGAACCATTCACAGGTAATATCATAATAAAACAGTTTCTCTCTGGTATGCAGCAGGAACCATTCACAGGTAATATCATAATTAAACAGTTTCTCTCTGGTATGCAGCAGGAACCATTCACAGGTAATATCATAATTATACAGTTTCTCTCTGGTATGCAGCAGGAACCATTCACAGGTAATATCATAATTATACAGTTTCTCTCTGGTTTGGATGGTTTATTTGGGTTTTAATTCATAAATTTACTATGAGTGAACAGTTTAGACAGTATCTTGACAGTTATAATTTGCTTGACAGACTTGCTTATTGTGGAAACAATTACATGTGGAAACATTTATGTTGTTTTCAGGCAAGGGCATTGGTAACTTATCTATACACATGTATATATACATGTGTATGGATATGTACTGATGATTTATCTACTTTGTTTTATTTTCACCTCTACCTGAAAGGTCAAGTTCGTGTGGTGCCTTCAACCCATTAGTCTGAAAAGAAAATTGTACATGTGTATTTATATTTAGGGTAATGCGGCAAATAAAGTACAAGGTTCCTGAAAAAAACATGTTTATTGAAACTTGTCTCGATAATAGAAATATCTCATTGCAGCTACCTCTGGTCAGTCATCGACTGACCCTGTTCTCAGGCGTAAACAGAGGTCCCAGATTGACCTCACCATCAACAGTGACTATGTTGATGCTATTCCTAGCTTGTCGAGTACAGTTTCTGATGTCAACTGGCACCGCATTCTACTGCTGATCATAGCTATAACAATACACAATATACCAGGTATGTTGATAAGAAAATGTTTATAGCCTTTTTATATGCCTTTGTTTTACAGATCTAGAGATTTTGGTTTTTGGTCTGTCTGTCTGTCTTTGTCTGTTCATTCATTAGTTTTCACATCATTCTGAGAGTTTCTTTTCATGAATTTTGACTCCTAGGCAAATTGACCCATCAGGGGTAATTGTTTTTCATATACAAATAAGTTATGCAAAATGAACTTTGCTTTACATTTTATTATAGGAATCTACCATATATTACACTTATCCATGTATAATGCACTCCCTCAAAATTGAGAAAAAAATTGCAGAAAAAGCATGTTTCCAATGTGAAATGTGCAGGTAGAAAATCCATAAATAGTGAGCACCATGAATCTAGTATTCCTGTTGTTAATTTACAGCAGCATAAATTATTTATAAATATATGTCTCTGTAATGATAAATTAACGATCTCTAAAAATGAACATATGTGTACTGAAAATCTGTTTTCAAATCAATAAATTTATATGCATAAATCTACTACAAAATGCAAAATACAATTATTATTTTTATTCAAAAGAATAAAAGTAAAATTATGTCTTCAATTTAAAATCTTTATAGAATAATATAAGTATATAGTGACAGACCTCTTGAATCCGCCCTCAAATCTGACTAATAATTTTAGTGTGACAGCATATACAAATGCTCTGAATTATCGAATTAATGACGCAGTGGTACAGTCTTTCTGTTGAATCAAATAAAATATGACATAAACAATGTTTTCAGAAAGTTTTATTACAAACAAAGCAATGATAAGGAAGAATGTGTTTCAAATCTGACATTTCTTGAATCCGACTCCAACTACTAATTTTAGTGAGGGTCTCATAAAGGTGAAATATTCAAGATGTGAAGGTTACATTAGTGTATCTATCCATGTTAGTAATTAAGCTTTCTTCTCAATTTTTACTTAATTTTGTATTTGGTTTGAGAGTAGAAAGTAAATTTATGCCATTGGAAGATGTGACAAAGTATTGGTATGAAAGGTTCTGAATATTCTTTTGAAGAGATAAAAACATGTACATGTGTACATATATCTTGCATATCTGATGTTTTAGTTTGACTTATTTAGTTTTTGTATAGAGATATATTGCACAATTCTGCTTTTTATTATTAATGACTGGTTTTCACACAAAATGGTATAAATCATTCATTATATTTTTTCATAGAGGGTTTAGCAGTAGGTGTAGGTTTTGGTGCTATAGGTAAAACCCCTTCAGCCACATTTGAAAATGCAAGGTAAGTAACTCTGTAAATCATAGAATAAATATTTTACTTGAAATCATATTTCATTGAATTCATTAAATTCTTAAATCTAAATTTGCTTAAAATTCAGATGTGGCATAGTGATAATTCCTTATATTTTAAAAATAAATGAAAATAAAACTTTTACCTTTGGTAAACCAGTACGATTAATAGTGTTGCAGCAACACAAAGACCAAATACCCAACTTCTTCACACATGAAGTAAGCAGTGAACAACAGATCTGTAGTTAAATGGAAGTATATCTTTAGGTTATTGACTTAATGCTTTGAAATATTCACACCTTTCACAATGTTCATTCAGTACATATCCATACCTCAACAGTGTAAGAGAAAGTTAAGAATGTTGACAATGATTTATTTGCCACCAAAACCTTTTTGGTATTATTATGATTCAAATTTTAACACCTTTGCTCCTTTGACATCAAATTATTACAATCATTCAAAATGTTTATTTACAAAAGAGAATTACATCCTCATGAAGGGGATATAATTATCACCTTGTCTTGACCAAAACCATTGCTAAAATACCAGTGGATACCCTTCTTTCTAATGAGCAAGTGTTGTAGCAACGACTGAGAGATAAATTAATTCCATGGCCTTCAGTCGATCTAGGGTAAAATCGTAGAATAGTGGACCTTCTCATTTCAAAATTGAATATATGTAAAAAAAAAACAAAAAAAACCCAGGTAAATGAAGGATTTATCATAAACATTGTTTTCTAATCTGTGTCATCTTTGCTTTTACTTTGGTATTTTGTTCTAACAGAAATTTTTTGTAAAGATAGATTATTTTCAAATTATATTTAATCATTCTCTCTCTTAGATTAATAGAATTAAAACCTTTTTCAGATGTGAAGTATGTGAGAAGTGTTTTATATGTACACATTTATATTAAAATATTTCTTTTTAGCCATCCTAGTGGAATGCACTCAAAATGTTTATATGCTCAAATTTCATGACAGGAATCTAGCTATAGGAATAGGCATTCAGAATTTCCCAGAAGGATTAGCAGTTAGTCTACCTCTACGAGGAGCAGGCATGTCAGTCTGGAAAAGCTTCTGGTAAGATTCTTATACTTCCTGATATATATCGTACATAAATGGTATATATGACAATGGCAATTTCTTTTTTGTATTGATGTAAAATTTGCTGCAGATTTTGTCCTTTATGTATATCTTATGAATAATATACCATGGCAAGCATTTTTGTACCTCTTTGAAATGTACCTATGATTTGTGAGTGGTAGGGCAACAGGTACATAAGGTAAAACAACACAACACAATCTGAATACACATAATAATTAAAAGCTTTATATGGAAAGACAGGTCACCAGTTTAATTGGCTGATTTTAAATGATTTATTTAATGTGTCTGTCTGTGCTCCAAAACTGACTCATGAATGTTTAAATACCAGTAACATATCATGTTGCTTTAGTTTTGGAAGTTGTGCTGAGATCTGACATTGGGAGGGACACATCAACAGATTCTGTCAGTTTTCCCGAAGTTTTGTCAGTCCCACATAAAATTCAAAAACAAAATTGCAGAAATGACATTGGTTTTTTTTCACAAAAGTATATATAATGCAGAAAAAAAATACACCCCCCCCCAAAAAAAAAAGCCAAAAAAATTAAAAAAAAAAACATCCAGGTTAATAGGAATATGTATGTTTTTGAATTTCATATATAGAAGTCCTTGTCCTTGTAATTTTGTATAAAATGAAATTAATGAAAATAAAAATCAGAATACTGAAAATTAGATAGGTAATTGTTATTGTAAATAATGTGAACATGAGGGGAGGATAAACCTATCAGAATGTTAATGGTATGAAATATTTTGCATGACTTTCTAGTAACATCATGTTACAAACACAGTATTTTGTTAAGGTATCAGGTGTGTTGACTGTGTGTGGAAGTAATAAAGCTGATTGTCTGAAATATGGGAGTAATCCAATGGGTAAATGTTAATTTCATTGACATATAAGGCATAGATTTGATTGGGTAGCATAGATTCATGTTAGAAATGTTTGAACAGCAGCCCTTTAGTGATTTGTGAAAAATTCCATGTATTTGTGAATGAATATGCTCTGACCAAAACCTATTTAAAGTCAATAAGAGGTTCATGGTCAGAGAATCTCAGACTACTGGCCAAGGACTGACACCTTTGAGTTTTTTGTCAGTCCTGCCAATTTTTTTTTTTTGTGAGGCCGGATTGACGAAATTTCAAAAACTTTGTTGCCTGTATAAATCTAGCAAATGAATTTTTGAGACAGAAATTCTCATAATTTATCACAGTTCAGATCTGTCCAAATGAATTTTTAGTTTGCAAACGGTGTTGTCTATTCAATGCTAGGCTTATGAATTGTTTGATCAAATTATATGTTGGTAGTGCAATTTTGGCCCAATGAATTTCTAGTTATATGTGTGCTAGTTCAACTGTAATAGAATGCATTTCTATTCAACATGTGTTGCAGTTCCATGTGAGCTCTTATTTACAGTATAATTATGAAGTACATCTGCTGTGTAATACATAGTCATTCAGCATAGCCTCTAGTGATTGTTGTACCCACATAAAGTGGTGCCTCACTCATTAAAAGTGAAATACAAAGACTACAATGAATTTGCTGGATTAAAGTTGATATAAAAGTCTTATTATGAATTCAGATATATCCCTTCACAACAGCATTACAGGGGGGATATAGTAATGGTACCATTTGTGTGTGTGTGGGTGGGTGTGTGAGGATGTGCATGGTTGGGTTTGTCTAACAAAACGTTGTAGACTTCTCAGCCATTTTTGTTGCCAAATCTGAACTTTTACTTACAAGTATGCTCTAGAGGTCACAGTTTTGGCCCTATAGGGTTCATACCTTATAGCTTTAGCATAAGGACAGGAAGATCCGTATTGATTTTGGGGTCAAAAGGTCAAGGTCAACTTACTACCATGGATTTTGCTGCCATGCGTAGGGATACCATGCTTTGCACTGCCCTCTTATTATTGATGATAGTTTCGCAGAGTAACCTAGGTTTCAAATCCAAGTAGTATATCTTGTTTCTGACCATGATGTCAGAAAAAGATAACAAGATACACATGTTAAAGTACCACCAACCAAATAAATTAAACTTATCGCAAGTTTTCTTTGTTTGGAACTTACAGTATAAAATGTGAAGTTGTTCTGACATGATGTAAATGCAGCTTTAGACACAGTATTTATCATACTAACATTGAGCAATCCTAGATCTGAGAAATGCTATTGATGAAAAGGAGCAAAAAGTGTGGAGAGGGGCAGGGAATTTCTTTGCATTTGGTCTTTCATTGAACATTCATTTTAACTCTGTATTACAGGTATGGCCAGCTTAGTGGTATGGTGGAGCCAATAGCTGGTGTATTTGGTGCTCTTGCAGTTGTGATAGCAGAACCCATATTACCGTATGCTTTAGCATTTGCTGCTGGTGCCATGATTTACGTTGTTGTAGATGACATTATACCAGAAGCGAATACTAGGTCGGTAAATACATTAATGATACCATTCCAGCATATAGCATGATGATGTAGTAATTAATTACTGAGCTCATGGCTTAGAATTCACTTTATTATATAATTGATTAATTCACAAAATTCTGTAAGGGCAAGCTGGTCCTGTGTAATTGCACTGGATTGCTGATAATCAGGATTCAATTCCAGCTATGGGTTCAGATTTTTCATAGTTGATTTATCATCCTCTGCCTTCTATATCTGCGATGTAGATTAGATCACAGACCTTACGGTCACCATCTATAGCAAACCTAACATAGAGAAGGGTGATTGTAAGGCCTGCAGATGAGACCACAGGCTTTCTGATCACCATCTCTAGTACTCTAACATAGAGGTGAGCCCACAGACTGAAGGATCACCATCTCTAGTAGCGTAACATAAATAAAGGTGATTGTAAGGCCATTGAATGGGACCACAGACTGAAGGATCACCATCTCTAGTAGCCTAACATAAAGAAAGGTGATTTTAAGGCCCTTGAATGGGACCAAACACTTAAGGATCACCATAATTTGTAGCCTAACATAAATAAAGGTGATTGTAAGGCCATTGAATGGGACCAAACACTTAAGGATCACCATCTCTTGTAGCCTTACATAAAGAAAGGTGATTTTAAGGCCATTGAATGGGACCAAACACTTAAGGATCACTATCTCTTGTAGCCTAACATAAAGAAAGGTGATTTTAAGGCCATTGAATGGGACCACTTACTGAAGGATCACCATCTCTAGTAGCCTAACATAGAGAAGGGTGATGGTAAGATCTGTGGATGAGACAGTCTTCACTGAGGTCAAGCCTCAGTAGACATGTTTAAGATCTCTCACTGTCTCTAGTTGGTCACTTTCATAGGTAAAAATTATAAGGCCAGAAAGGTGCTGCCAACCTTATGGTAGGAATATTATTGATATGAAAGCAAAACAACCAAAATCTTTGTGATATGATAAATATTTTCCTTACCAACAGGATGGGAATAATATGGAATACATTTAGCTCTTGATTGTATTGCACAAAATGAGAAATTAAGGTCTATCATAAATAAAAATTAAAATCAAAACTTCACTATTGAAAGGTGAAACTTGTATTTTGGCAGATCTTGGAAACTAATAATATTACTGACAGCTTTAAATAGGTAGATATCCCAAAAAGGGATAAAGTGGTGAATGCATGATTGTATTTAACCGAAGTTATCTTTCTTTGAATAATGATGTGTTTCATATAAAATGCCCAGTGGAATGATTTTATAGTACATGGATATCTGGGACCAGCATTCATGGGATAGTCATTTTTTGTCTTCATAATTTCATCCTGCTATTTTTTTTTTTAATTTAAAACATTTACTAAAGCGTTCATTTTCAACTGAAAAAGTATATTCATTGATATCTCAGCCTCACTATGCCCTTCTTCGTGCAGTAATAAATACTTAGTACACATTATTATGCACAGAATTCTACATTATATTATGTAATGCTTCTCCTAGATATACTGTAACGATATTAATTAATTTTCACTATGAAAGTGCTGACACAAATTTACATGACAGTGTGTGTTACCTGGTAATTTATACGAAGTAGGTGTCGTAATTTGTAGAAATTCATGGTTGTAAATCTTTTGACCAAATTTCTTTGCATTCCCTGTGGTAAGAATTAGCATGTGTAGGTACTTGATTTTAAGATTATGCCATATATGAAATACTTTGATGTTATCAATAGTTTTCTATTGCCATCTTGACCTTCTATAGGATCATGACATGAGGAATACACACAATTTAGTTCCAAATATTTCTTTCTTTTATACTTAAGCAATTAATATGCAACTATTATCTATCTGATAATTTCTCCATGAAGTTGCAACTTTCTCCCTCTTGGATACCTCTGTTACTGACATACAAATACCTTGGTGTAGGAGATCACAAAATCTGAGGTTTAAGCATCAACTGAGGTGTAGGTATCCCTCGTCTGGTAACCTCAGCTAAATGAGATATTATATGTCCTGGTAGGACAGTAATCTGTTCTTGGGTTTAGGTATAGGATAAAGAGTTTTTTGCTCACCTCCACAAAGAAGGTGGGAGCTTATGTTATACCACTGGTGTTTGCGTCTGGTAAGAAGTTTTGGTCTGTGTATTCTAAGGAGGCTACCACAGTCGAAATTATTAATATTATGCACACTGTTGTCTTTTGTGACAGAAGACAAAACCTCGGTGATATAGCCAGAGAATTTGGTGTAAGTTATAGGGCTGTTCAATCAAATTTAAGAGACATCTTAGGCATGTGTAAGGTCTCGACTAGATGGGTCCCTATGTGGACTGAAGTATCAAAAGAAAAACGGGTATGATGTTTCTTTGCATCTTTTGTCTCGCTATGAGGATGAGTTAAGGATTTTATTAGTGGAATTGTCTCTTGGGATAAAATTGGGTTCACCATTTTGATCCTTAATCTAAGAAACAATGCATGCGATGGATTCACCATGGCTTACCCCTTCCTAAAACATTCAAGAAAATTTCCTCATCTGGGAAAACCATAGTCCCTATCTTTTAGGACAATTGGGGAACAATCATGATTGATTTTCTTGAGGAAGGCAGCATGATAAATAGTGCATATTATGCAAATGAGTTAAAGAGACTGCATTAGGAGATTATAAGACAGAGCTGTTCTGCTCTTGCAAGTTAATGCACCCACTCACACTTCCCAAGTTGCCATGAGGGCAACATTGGCATGCAGCTTTAAGATCCTTCTTCATCCCCTATATTCTCCAGATTTAGCCCCATCATACTTTTATCTGTTCCCAAAACTAATATTTTACCTACATGATAAGCAATGAGGGTCTCATCGTGTATTATATATGCATGGATGCTGTATATGAGTACTTAGGGGACCAGAATGAAGCATACTAGTCTGAGGGTATTCAGAAATTGAAACAGAGATGGAAAAAAATTATATTGAAAAATAATGACATTGTTATTCTTTCAATCCTGGGTATTCCCAAGTAGATGTGAGCGAGAACTTTTTTTATCATTCCTTGCACTACATGATAGAAAGTTGGTGTATATGTACATCTTGACATACCAAGAAGATATCATGCATCAGAACTTTCATCTGACCTACATTTTCTGCATGAGTGACTTGGTTAAGAAGTTTGAGGTAGCTCAGTATTCGGCCACGAGCATCACTGAAGAGACATAACTTGTCGAAATGCGCATATGGTGCACAAAATTAAAAGGTATATATGTTCTATATTAAGTAAACAAAGTTCTCATGCCAGAGTGACTAAACTTGTGTCAGTGGTTCATCTTAGAATACCAGGAGGAACCCATGCATCAGATGCTGCATCTGACTTTCATTTTTTCCACTTAAGTGACTTGGTAAAGAAGTTTGGACTAGCTGAATATTTGACAAATATCAAAGCATCTTATTAACAAATTGAATTTTAACTGACTATTTTACTCCATTATTGAAGTACATGTAATATCTTATGTTAAAAATGCAAAATCAAATTCCTGCAATTGAAACTCAAATGCTGCCATCAAGGTGAGCTATTTAATCTTCTATCACCCTATGTTTTCTTTTCCTATTTATACAAATGCTGTGAGGGTAATCTCCACAAATCTAGCAATTATAGTAATCCTGGATCCAGTTCTTTAAAACTTTAACCATTGGTTTAACGATTAAGTTGTAAAAGTCACCTGAACAAGAAGTTTAATTTGTAAATTCACTGTATCGATAACTAAATTACATCAATTTACTGATTATATATGCTGCAATCAGTAATTTTATTATCTTAAAATAATAAGACAAAGTTTAACTAATGGTTAGCGTAAACGTTGGTTAAAGTTTTGTACATGTACAACCAACTCTGAAGATACAAATAATTTATAAGGCTCTTTATATTAGAATATATATATATATACATGTATATATATATATATATATATATATATATATATATATATATATATATATATATATATGTGTATATATATTTATATATATATATATGTATATATATATATTTATATATTTATATATATGTATATATATATATATATATATATAGTCTGCATTTTGGTCTTATGCACTGTACCTCTACCTTCCTGTTGAACTTTAAGCTGGAGTTGGGGCTATACCAGAAATTAAGAAACGATTGAGAGATAGATACTGCATATGTGATATTCTACTGATAATCTGATGTCAGTTGTTGATAAGGTGGTCTGAAATTTTTTTCTGAAATCTGCCACGTTGTTGAATTGTTAAAAGAGAATTGCTTGAATATATCTTGCTTTACTCTGAAATTTATAGTTATGGAAATCTTTATAGTTGTCCTGTTCATTTATATTCTTCATAAAAAAATATTAAAATTGATGAATGGACAACATAAGAATTGCAATAGATAAGATAAGGTAAATTTTAGAATAGTGTTTAAAACTTTTCTTAATGACGCTTTTGTTAAAAATTATAATACAATAAAAGAAAAAAGTAGCTGATATTATATCACTGTAGCAGAATACCCACTGAAATAATGTAAACAAAGGGCATTATGCAACAAGAATTCGTAACAGGTTTGGTGTAAGTTTTTAGCACACATCTTTCAATACAAGAGTTTCTGGCTCAGCCCTGAATTGTGCCACTATGTTATAAAGGTTGTTGACCTTCAGTATTTTTATCCTGACATGCCAGAATTTTTATTGAAGGGAACGTTAACCTATGTAAATCTATCCAAATATAGGATATATGTCTGGATGGATTTCAATAGAGTAGTGTAGGTGTTTGTTCATATTGAACAGGAATATTGATTTCTTCTATTGTATTTTTATTAAATGTGATGCCATTTCAATATATTGCTTAATTAGTAGGAGGGAATGAATGTCCCAAGAGCCAGCTGTCATACTCCTTTTGTTGGGTTTATTTGGATTGTTAGTTTAAGTTTTCAAGTTTTTCGTCAAATACATGGAGAGCATTTATATTTTGCATAGGTTCACTTACTCCTTTGATTAATATGATTTTTATTTTGATCAATATTATTAATATGATCTTGACATGAACTATTTTTAAAAAGTTTTATAAACTTTTTAAAACTTCAACTTTGTTGATAACTTCTGAATAGTAAGAGGCAAGGTAGGCATTTATACTGAGCGTAATTGTTTTTGTTACCAAAGATTTTGAATGAATGTATGATTTTTGAGCTCACTTGAGCCAAAGCTTTTGCTTCCATTCTGAAATCAAATTTTGACATATTTTTCAATATTTTTTTTGGACTTAGTGACTTCAGTGTAGAAAAGTGTAGTTTTTCTCCTTTAGGTGATCTATTGTTGCATTAATTTGGTTTCTGTTAATCCTAATTATGGTAAGGAATGTGATTGTGAAAGAATTTTGTTGATATGTCAAATTTGTATTTTTAATGAATTTTTTAAGACTTCAAAAAAGTAATTAAAAAGAGAAAGAGAAGGGGGGGGGGGGCATTTTTCCACAATTTCAACCTTTGCTGAACCATTTGCAGGATTTTGATGAAAATTTGTCGGCATTAAGTCCCCATGATCCTCTACAAGTGGACTTTGATGTTTTTTGGTCTATCAACAGATCACAGACGGTACTCTCCATTGACAGGTTTCTTCTTCAGACTGGAGCATACAGAGACAAACTGAATGCGTAGGAATGATCTAGAGGGATGTGTGAAGAAGTGTTGTTGTTTTTGGTCCTGTTTCTAAATCAAATTTTTGATGTTTTTTCAACCTTTTTTTGGACTTGGTGATCCCCATGCAGAAGTGTGCCTTGTTTCTACATTAGGTTATCATGATGCTTTAATCTGGTTTCTTTTAATCATAATTGTGGTAAAAATGTTTCAGTAAAAGAATTTTGTCAACATGTCTATTTTTGGAAAAAAGGGGAGGGGGATTATTCTTTAACATTTTCAAATTCTACTTCAGAACCACTTGAATGATTTTTATGAAACTTGGTAGAAATGATGTATTAATGGTCCCCAACAAGTGTAGTTGTTTTCATCCAGATCTGTCAATTGGTGGCGCGACCACAGGCAAAAGTAGGTCACAGAGTGGACCCTCCCTTGACAAACTTCTTCTTCAGACCAGCTGCATACAGAGACAAACTGAATGCAAAGGAATGATCTAGGGATATGTGAAGAAATGTTGTTGTTTTTGGTTTCTTTCCAAAATCAAAGTTTTGATGATTTTTTTTCCAACATTTTCTTTTTGAACCTCAATGATTTCAATGCAGAAAAGTGTAATTTCTCTCCTTTAGGTGATAATGTTGCTTTAAATTGGTTTCTGTTAACCATAATTATGTAAGGAATGTATGTAACTGTGAAAGAATTTTGTCAATATTTTAATTATTGGAGATGGCCAAAAAAGAAGGGAGAATATTTTCCACAATTTCAACTGCTGCTGCAGAACCAGTGGAAGGATTTTGATGAAACTTGGTGGGAATGAAGTACTCATAGTTTCTTTCAAGGTTTGGTATTTTTCATCCAGATTTGTGTACAGTGTTTTGAGCATTCATTTGCTGTAAATTATTATACATTGAATGTATGAATTTAAATTTATATGAATTTAAATTTGACCTGCATAAATAGTTGCTTTATGCTGATGGTGTTTCAAATATTACACTCAGTTTTCAGTACAAAACATAGTCACAAAACAATAAACATCAGGGAATATATATATATTTATCGGCAAATTTTTATAAGCTATCAGTTTAATAAGCAAATTGTGTTCAAATGAGCAATATAGGCCTTTGTTATAGATTATAAGAAAAACATGCCATATCTTAAAAATAGTAAGAGGTGGAAGTTTTATATGCAGCATTTGCATTCCATGTGACAAAGGGAGTTGATGCAACAATTCTATATCTTGTGACCTTGACCCTCGATATCTTCTTTAAAAACTTTAACCTTTTATTTTGCATTATTTTTGAACAGTATAAGGTAAGGACTTATCTTAAATCTTAATGTGTATGTTCCTTGTGACAAACGCCTCTGATATTTCATTGTGTTACCTTTTGATCTTGACATTTTAGCAATTTTTCAAAATTAATCTTGTTTTATATCTTAATATGCTTAACAAAGGATTGGGATTTCATATTTAGAAGAAAAAAATTCCACACAAAAATATCAATAGATAAAACCCCGTCCATTTATTTCAACCTACCCATAAAACTCCGTTGTCTTGACAACTCAAGTTTATAAATAGCATATCTAATTGTGGCATGTTTGTAACACACACATTAATGATACTTGTGGAGTGCATTAAATTGAAAAATAAGGAGGAAAAACTATATGTAGTTCATGCATATGGAAATAACATTTTATTGATTGTCGATCAGTTTCCTTGATTTAGCATAGTGTTTGAACCTGCCTACATCAGATGTGACCGTGGACAGAATAGAGCACACAAGCTGACTCTTTTTCGTTAGTGAGAGGTCCAGAATCAGTATCAAGAGCAGGCAGTCTCTGTGTTAAGGTTACACAACCTTAGATAACCTCTACAGAAGCCATGATAATGTAAAGCCCTATCAATTCTTCTAATAGAATCATATTATGTGGGTGGAGGGAGAAGATTTTATTGATAGAACTTAGAAATCAATATCGCCCATCATGAAATTACAACCATGTGTGGGGCATCCATCATCTATAAACATTTTTAACCTTAAGGTAAAGAAAATCACATCACTTGATCAGTGCATGGGCAGGTAAACGTTTTAGGTGACCTTTTTATATAAATACATAGTTGTTGACTTGGCGGATAAACTAACCGACTTCTACAAGAATACATTTAGATTAAATGGTTAGTTCCCATTCAACTCTTTTCACATACTGCATTCAGAAACTTAAAACTTGTTACATGTACTTGAATTTTTGTAAACAGTAGAGAAGTGGGTAATAAAAGTCAATCGAGTGTGTGTGCCAATGACCTAGAAGCCGCCCAGACAGGTATTTCCTCTCACGTGATTGATGGGAGAAGGAGTGAAATGCCAGGAATGTCCAATCTCTATAGCGGGTTTTCACACTTGTTGTCGTGGATCCAGAAATGCTATCAAGGGATCCACCTTTCCGAAATAATGTTCAACCCTTGGTAAAAATTTACTTCTTGCATATATATATATATATATATATATATATATATATATATATATATATATATATATGTAAGTTTTTATAAATCCATTTTGCTTGATTTCATTGACAACTCACTCCCTCCCCCGTTTGGACCTGCGCCTAAATTGTCTAGCCCCGTCCATTGCCTGTCGGAATGCAAATGATTATACGGGAACTGAGCGATGAAAAAATGACATCTAAATGCAACTAAATAGAATCGCTTTCTTTCTGTTATATATGTCAGGATGCATTACTGAGCTTGTGGTTCATCATGTCCTTGTAAAAGGGAGGGGGTTATTATGTTTACATGTTTTGCATGTGTATGTAATTGTGTTGCGTCTGTCAGTCTGGGGGTTATTAAAATATTTTGAATTTATTAATCTCCAGTGTTTGGTTAATGCAGTGCAACTGGAATGCTTATTCCTTGTGACTGGGATTTGCTGATCATGTGATACATGTATGAATCGCCTAGTTGCACCAATTCCGTTTTTTTCCTCACTCGGTAGCTATATGGGCCGAAGCGTCGTACAGCAATTTTCCAGCTCTTTTCGTCGTAATCGGGAATTTGGTTACCGTATGGAATAAAGCGCCTTGTCTTTTCCCTCGTGACTAATGATTTGATGATCATACGGAATGAAGAACCGTGTCGCACTTTTTATCTTGTCTTCCACTCGTGACTAGGGATTTGATAATCATATGGACGGAAGCACCATGCTGCAGTATTTATACCGTCTTTTCCTTCCCGACTAAGGGTTTGATGATCATGAATATGGACTGAAGTGCCATGCCGCACTTATTATCCCGTCTTTTTCCGCGTGACTAAGGATTTGATGATCACCATTCCATATTTTTATCATGTCTTTTCCCCTCGTGACTAGAGATTTGATAAGCATATGTACTGTGTCTTTTCCCTCATGACCAAGGATTTAGTGACCATATGGTCTAAAGCACCATGCTGCACATATCCCCGATTTTGGTCGTGACTGGGTATTTGATGACCTTGTGGGGAAGGCACCATGCCGCACCATTATTCGATGGTTTTCATCGTGATCGGGAACTCGGTGGCCATGTCGACTAAAGAGCCACTGTAGTCTCCCCCTCTGCTGAGTCTGGTTTCTATCTCAGGACGGTTAAACTGAGGTCCGGCATTTTGCTAGTCAGAAATCATTGATTTCCGGAAGTACTCTCATTTTTTTCACCAAGCAGTGTAGTTGGGAAATGCTCAATCGACATACAAGAGAGTAGCTCTGAACGCAGTATGGACAGAGTTATGTGCCCCTTGTGCTTTAATTTTGATTTCCCTCCCCCCCCCCCCCCTAAACGCTTTCACATTTTGGTCACTTGTCAGACACTTTGCTACTATATTCCAAATACATGTAATCAACGAAGAGTCTCAATATATAATATTTTTTATTAATGGTAAATGTTAGATATGGTTTAGCTGATAGACGATTCTCTACATACATATGCATACAAACATGTCGTGATAATTTGTGGAAAGACATGATACATGCACTAAAAGGACGGCTCATAATTTTTTTCGTAAGAGTAGCCAAAAGGAGGATCAATAGAAATGCACAGAGTATGACAACATAGAGTGGTTTTGAAAACGAAAATGTCCACCGATAAAGTAGCATTGCGAGTGTCGTCTTGAAACACGAGAACCGTCCTGCATTGATTGTACAGCTTTTTGCATAAATCTAAAGTTTTTCCCCTAGCTGGAGGGGAATTTTTGGTTTCCTTTCCGTTAGTCAATCATTCCGTCTGGCAGTCTATTTGTCACTAATATTTTCCACTCCGCAATTCAGCCCTCTCTGGATGGATTTTCCACCAAACATTGCATAAATGTTCCTTGCGATCCAAATGTGCATCATGACATTGACCCAAGGTCAATATCTATTATTTCAAATCACCAGCTGAAGATGGTCCATGCTCCATTCTACTCCGTATTTCAGCCCTCTGTGGATGGATACCCATCAAACTTTGTATAAATGTTCCTTGTGACCCAAAGGTGTGTCATAACATTGACCCAAGGTCATATATCTTATTTCAAGATCATCAGCCAAATGGATTTTCATTATGTATCTATCTGTATATGTATGTACAAGTTGCTGCCCTACTACTGACTTTGGATTTGCAAAAGGGTGATTCTGTGCTAGACATTAAAATAACGATTATATGTTAAACCATGATCCGCAGATATACATGTAAGTCTATAATTCCTCGAATATATAAAATAGTATCAGAACACAAAGGCGAAAGAAGCATATACATGGAAAAAGAGGGTTCCATAACATCTATATAATCTAGTTTTCGATGCCAGAGCGGAGGTTACTTTTTATGCGACAATATCATAAAAGTGAGCACAAAGGTCGGTGCAGAGCTCCCCTTCTGTTCTTACCTATGTGAAAAATATGAATAGGACCTAGATGTAGAAATGAATATGTCTTTATTGTACACAAGTATTATATTATCATGTCATCTTTTTCAGTGGAAACGGTAAGCTTGCGTCGTGGGGTGCGATGGCAGGGTTTGTCGTGATGATGACGCTGGATGTGGGACTCGGATAATGTGCCCATCACTTCTCGTGTAAAGTTTACAGTAAGAAAAGAATTATGATCATTTGGCAGAATTTATAGTTATAGAATGTTGGTTATGATTCTCAGACTGGTTTATTTTTGTTGAATTTTAAGCTTGAAACCTTATTGTGCAATACAGCCGTTACAGCGTGTATGTATATATATATATATACATATGAACCCTATGGATACATCGACTGCGTTTTATTAGTTTCTACTCACTGCTAGATTTATGGTGATGATGATGTATATATATATATATATATATATATATATATATATATATATATATATATATATATATATATATATATATATATATATAATGTCAATGACATCACAAAACTTATTCAAAATATACAAAAATTAACTGTATCATTTTTTAAACTCTTAGACCAAAATCAAGGTCAATGGGATATTAAAACCACAATTAATGTAGACACATGATCGTGTGTTAAACTGATTACAGATGTAGTTATGATCGACAAACATGGCGATAGAGATGAAGTTCGAGATAGTATTGTTCAGTGAGGCCTTGTTATTCATATTGCTACGTATACCAAGAGATTTTACCATTACTCCTAGCATTTCTTTAAACTAGGTTACTAATGATTTTACTCTAGTGCTGATTTTTATTTATGAGTTTCAGGTTGGTCAGGTTATGCAGTTGCCATGGTGACGGTGAATTGGTGATGGTGAATTAGCATATCATAGAAATGTCTCAAATTAAGGAGCAGATCGATAGTGTCATATGTTACAAACATAATCAGGTGATTTTGACAGAAACAAAATGTGACTTTAGAACAATCTACCACACATATGTAAAAAAAAAGTGTTATCAGTTGGTGGACATTGCAACCGGATATGACGTAGCTACAGTTGACTTATTCTGTTCCCGCTACTTTTGAAAAACGGGATAATCATGTCATTGGGTAGATTTGTTAATGAAAAGATCAAGAAAATGTTGATTTTGCAAAGAAAAGACAGTAAAGTCAAAGGTCATTGCTCTTAGGTCAGAAGTTCTAAATATATATATATATACATGTATTTCTATTCATTAATGAATCTTGCCATCAATGGAAGGGGCATTAAGTTAAGGATTTTTCCCAAGAGAATGTGTTTATTCATAATGTCAGACATATTCAAGGTTTTTGTGAGAGATTGTTATCTGAACATCCACCCAGAATCTACCCCTGATTTATTTTTATGATTAATTTTACTCTTTCCGTAAAAAACCTGATAAATTTTGTCTTCTACTTGACGTATTAAAGGGACCGTGTACTTTTTATATTTTTAGAATTGTTTACATTATTGTACCACTACAAACTGAGTTAAACGTGTACATGTATATTTAATTATTGATGCATTTATCAGAAATAGTAAACTATCCTTAGTGCAATAAAGCAATGTGTTGAAACTTTATGTGTTGTTTTGTGTGTCAAGTAATTTGTTTCCACATGCAGGTGTCCATTTTTTCATGCCATGTCAGTTGAAGTAGGACTATCATCAGTTGCATGATAGACCATAATCTTGTAGTTGGATAAGGTGCAGAATAGGGACTTCATATTCACATAAATACTGAGTAATACTATTACATAGAGGCTTTACAGCAGTATTTCTGAACCTTTGAAGGGTTTGACTTGAGTACTCTTTTCCTGATAAGTGGCTGTGACACGTTCTGTCTGATATTAATCCACATCTGATTCTGTACAATGTTTTATATCATCATATTACTGGCATAGATGGTGAGTGTGGCTTGCCAAACAGAAGACGTTACTCTTGTGTACTCGCTACATTTCTTCGTCCTCATTTTTTTTTTCGAATTTAATTTTCAATTTTATTGCATGAAGTACAGAACAGTGTTTGATCTTATTTTACACCTCTTTCATACCGGGGTTCGATTCCATAAAATCGGGACAATTGAAAAAAAAAAAACCCGAAAACTGATCCAATATGTCTACAGAATGTCGGTGGATTCTTTCTCCCTTCTGAACAAGTTTTAAAATAAATGAGAAATAAATAAGTATTTTAATATAATTATAATAAAGAGGGAAGCCTCGACCTCTCATTTACGTCATCATTAAAATTATGCGTCGTCCTCATAATGTGTTTTTACTTCATTCATTTCGCCGCTTTATTTAGCGCAGTGGAGCAGTACACTTGTACTAGACCATCATTAAAGTGTTAGATATGCATAAGGTTAATGTAAAAAGTGTGTTGCTTTTAAAATGCAATGAATGCTTGTTTTGAAGGTTTACTGAGTAGTTAACCCATCATTGGAAATCAACATTGTACATGTAGTATATATACAAGACAACTTTGATACAAAGCATCGAATCGAGACAACTATTTTAATTCGGCTTCTTGCATTTTCAGAACATACTTTACTACTAAATAACTCGGTGATCCGATTCCGAGGAAATCGGTTTTCATGTGTCATTCCAATCAAAGCAAAATATTCATCGTATGAAGTAACTTACAGAGGACCTATATATATATATTCCCTGTTTTTTGTTTGTTTGTTTTTTTTGGGGGGGGGGGGGTATTTGTTTTTGTTTTGGGGTTTTTTTTTTTTTTTTTTTTTTTTGCAGACATCGGGATCTTCATTAAACAATTATAATACACTGTAAATCTTTTTTCGCGAGGACTTTATTTTTGCGTAACTTTGGAGCATGACGTGTAGGACATCTAACGAAAATTATATCTGGCGAATGTATCTAGAGTGTGATTCAAGTCAAACTAAATCTCGCGAAATCGAAATTTAAAATATTCTGATTTATTTTTTATTTTCTGTCTCGATGCAGCTCCGGAAATTACTGCATCGTTTCACAAGTAGAATTTATACATTGCCATATTAGAAGCATTTAACCGGCATTTTTATGCATGATGTAATAAACTGTTTGATATAATTGAACAGCACAAAATTTGAGAAGAAAAGTTAGTACTCAATCTCCTTCAATTCTTCGTGTGCGTTTCTCGGCACAACCATCAATAAAAATTAATATCAAAAAGATCTTTACATAACTTTAACGACAGTCATTGAAATTTTTAACAATGTAGATTTTGTAACAATGAAAAAAAAATAAATAAAAAACTCTCTTCAGTTTCCCTCTAGCACTTCACAACACAACCACTAATAGGTCTTTGGCCGACAATAAAAGTAGCGCAAAAAGAAAAAAAAGTGTCGCTTCTGGAAGTGTTACATGCATGAACTACAACAACATCCCATATTCATGTAGAGCAATGAAAGCTGTTATTTTTGTTCCCATTATTTGTTGGCGATTGATGTAATCTCTTTTGCATCTATATATATGTTGTGATGGTTCCTATCTAGGGCAAAGCTTAGAAAAGACAATTTCAGTTTTAATCTGAACAAATAGATTCAAACGAAAAGGAAGCATAATTGCATGGGTCTCAGCTGTTCTATAATTTCAGTTTTTTCTGTAAAATATAATGGAGCCGAAAGATGCCCCTATATTTGAGGACTTTGTCTTATACATCCTGTATTTTAGACCAAAAATTTGAAAAATGGCTCTGCGCATGCCCACTTTTAATTGCCTTTATATCTTGACTTTGCATGTAAAATTTGTAGGTTTTTGCATTTATTGTCGAAGTCGATTTTGATATATATTTATTTTATTGACGTCAACTACTATAATCCGGCTTTTCAATGTACTTATAGAGTGTTCCCATACAACCCTGTTTTCCTCAGGTTGGCTAGAGTTATCTCCCTCATTGGAGTACAACTCTCGGATTTATCCATCAATGCTCATATAAAACTGCTTGATTTAACTTAATTTTAGGAAATAATCGCATTGTATATCTAAATGTTTTACATAAAATTTTTAACTGATTATATTTACTGATTAATTAAGACTGAAATCACGAAATCTGCCCTGATAAATAGTTATTTTCTCAGAAATTTAATGAAGTTTACATGGTAAAGATGGAAAAAGTCCGAGAGTTGTACTCCAACATGGCCGCTAATGCTGGTAGTGTGACATCACATGGGCAAACTCTATAATAGTACCTTATCAGAGGACTCGTACATGTATAGTCTACAATTTTGTCCTGAGTTGGCGTAGCTTATTCAGTAGCGTGCTTGGCCCAAGGCCGAAATGTCCCGAGTTCGATTCCCAATGATGCCTTTCAGATGAAACAGTGAAAACCGATGTTCCGTGTCACGACAGACATTGGTACACAAAAAATCTCTCACTGCTTCGGACGGCCAAATTTCTGTGTAGTTCAGCATATCCTGTCAGTGTGACCATATTAGTGAAACAATATTTTGGGCGACGAAAAACCGGAAACGGACAAAAGAACTCGCCTCTTTTCGAACTTCGGTTTGATGTCCGATTGGAAGAGGTAAGGGGGCCTGGCGGAGTGACTTTCCAGAAGTTTTCTGCTTTTAGTCGACTATCTAGTCTCTATCAATTTTCATCATGACATGTAATACTTGTGTAGCGTTGAATGATTTACAAACATCATTTCCTGTATTGGATTATGAAACAAAACGTTCACTCCTTGATTTTTGACCTAGAGCGCCAATTATGCGCTAATACCTCACCATGCGGTCGATCTATCAATAGTAATAATCATAGCAAAAAATTTTGATCGTTTTACAGTGTCGTTTAATGCTGAAACTGCTAGATCTGGACTAATCGTACCGGAAAATTTTATTAGAAAATATGTCTCGCGAATATAACAAGATTTGCAATTTATAAATGAAATAAAAGGTTCAAGCAATGGACATTGCCATCATTAATCCAGGCGTTTATTTGATGTTAATTTTTGTGATCGATTTCTACATAACATCTGAAGGCATGAATGAAATAACAATATTTCAAGCGACGGCAGACTTGATAGTGTGGTTGATCCTAGCACTTGACTTGTGATGAGGGTGATCCGGGTTCGATTCCCTGGTTCCGCCGATGTTTTTAAGAGGTTTGGTAATCCTTACAAATTGTCGAAAACGACATAAACACCAATCAATCAATCAGTCAATCGCGTTTCCGAAAAGTCATAAATGTATCATTCTAAAATGGTTTTCTTGTATTGTAAATGTTACTCGTTCACATTCTATAAAATTACCCTTTCTATGGATTGAGAGTTCAATTCTAAGTTAGATTTTGTATTTGTTTTTGGGTTTCGCGGTTTTTTCTGCTATTCAGATATTTCGTCGACTTGGGTGGTTGAACTTTTTTGTTTCGATTTACATACCAGTTCGTAAAAATTTCGAAAGCAATTTTGTTGTTAGATCTAAGAAATTCGGTTACGATGTATCGTACACTTTTGATGATATGAAATTTGATTGGCTAAGACATGACCAAATCTCACTATGATTCCCTGTCTAATTATAGAATCTACTAAATAACATGATTGAAGAAATTGAACATAAAGATGATAAGGTCAGTAGAACTAGGTCAATCAGATGGAGCGGCATTATTAGCGCCAATATCAGTAAACAGCAAAGAGAAGCGCATAAATGAACAGCGGGGTACACAGTGCTGCCAATATCCTACCTCATTTATTTATCACAGGGAGAATCTGTTCTGTATACGGGTCAAAATGACTATGCCAGACTACACACCGCGCAGAGTAATGATATGTTACGGTATACGTCATACTTAATGAGTCCTAGAAATAAAGACGTGTCCTTGCTGTAAAATAGAGTTATCTTTCTTGATGTCCTAGTTGCCGACACGTAGGCGATGGCAGTCGTATTGATGGAAATGAGAAGACTGTCGGGTTGGTGAGATTAATGATGATTTGGGGGGGGGGGGGGGTGACTGTATGAGGTGAAGGTAGCTGAGTTTGTGGAACTGAGGTATTTTCTCTCTGATATCATACATGTGACCGGGAATACCCTTTTTCTCGTCACGATGCTATTACTTTTGCAATCATTTCGGAGACACAATGATCGTTGTTATGTAAACCAGGTAGTAATAGTGTTCTTGTTCTTGATATCAGCTAACATTTAAAGCCAGACTTCACACTAAGAGTGCATCCTGGATACAGTGTTCTAGTTCGGGTTCAATCAACTTCTTTACTGAGTAAAGTTCATTCTTCGCAACAGATGTACAACCTATGTGCTTGCGTTGAAACGATGAATGAATTCATTCACCGAAATGTCAATGTATTGTTTAGAAACTTATCACAAATAAAAAGGTCATTCGGCTAAGGAGGAAGTAATCATTATTCCATACTGACAATGTAAACACTAGGCGGAAGAAACCTGCTAATTCGTGTCACTTATATTCATTATATGTAGAATGAACATCATGGAACATTGGCAGATCTAGAATTTTTTTGAAAAAGGGGGCGGTGTTGCAGTCTCCCATGACAAATGTTCTGCACTTTTCGGTCCGGAAAGGAAGGGGGGTTTCGTTAAACCTAAAAATGGTCGAAAATGACCTTTTTTGGTAAAATTTGGCGACCCGGGGGGGGGGGGGAGTAAAACCCCTCTCTAAATCCGTCAGTGTGGTGCATACATCATAATTTTAGGAACTATCCATCGGGTAAATTAAAAAATTGTCACGTTAACATTTATACAAATGCAAATGATGCTAAATCAGTGAGAAAGCGACATTCGCTTAAATGAATCCATTTCTCAATTATATAAAGATGATAACAAGAAAATAAGTATATTTATGATGCTGTACATACGTGTTTATAGTTAAATTATCCAATTGCATTTTTCAGATGAAGATAAAATACTGACAAATAATAAGAAAAGCAAACTCTTTAATAAATTAGAAGAAACAACTTGAACTATAACCTACTTTTAAACACTAACTTTGGCTATATCTTTGGTCAGTTAGGGGTAGGGATTTTGATACTTCACAAATAAGTTCTTTATGACAAATGCTTTCAATTGATTCCATGGTTTTTGACCTTGTGACCTTAATCTTGTTTCGAATTTGCTTTGTAATCTGGCCATACCGTTTTTATCGGATTCTTGTTTATCTTATTGTGTTGATTGTGACACTAAGGGGTCAATCTTCCCGCCATCTGTCTGCCCGTGGCCACATTTCTGCTTTAACTATTTTCGCAGACAACATATTCTTTTTGACGTTTACACAAGCTTAGCTCAGTCATAGGTAACTATTATATAGGGAACTATGCATATGATGCTTATCACATCTTCATACTATATGTATTAATAATAACGTATTTAAAACACATGATCGAGCGAGATTTTTAGTCAGCATAATGACATATCTGTGAAATGAGGACTTAACCTTGACCTTGCAATGAGAAAGATGCATCTGATATCATAAAAGTTAGATAAGTGGCCAGACTTTTCAGTTGTATATGGCCAATGGTTTTCCTTTATAGTCTCTTAACAATAAATACATCGTAACTGTATTGATGTGTTTGCACAACATATCGCGAGAGCAGTTTTTATGATTGTTATTCCGTATTGCTATCGCACTTACTGTCCCCTAAGCGATAACATAACGTCAATGTCCGTGGTAAGGTCAATTTATTTAAAAAAAAGTAAGAGTTACCGAACTTAGCAAATTTATCTTTTACAATACAATAACATGATAAAAATGCTAGAATTACCTAAGTCTCTGTGTGAAATTTTCATTAATTATCTTTCTTCCTCTGCTCCCTTATATTCTTAAGATATTGTTAAAAATATATTTCAAATAATAGAATATAACAGTATAGAGAATAAAAATCGTAATGCATTCTCTTTACACAGAGACACCAACCAGTATTAAAAATACAGAATACATACAAGCATGCTGTGTTCAATTAAGAAAATTGATTTCGTTTGCTTATTTTTGCATAAACAAACAATTTATTCATATAAATTCCGAAGTTCTTGATTTATGTACTATGTATATATAATGAATGAAGGTACTTACCCTCGGGGAAAGGTACATTACAGCTATGCCATCTCAACTTGTATTTTGATGTAAATAGAGTTATACATATGTCGGTAGTTTATTGTAGCGAATCGATGAACTGATCTGCTCTGCTCAAACAAATATAAATCATAAATGATAATTGATAAAAACAAATACAATATTGGAGGAGAGAAGCCCTTAACATGGGCATTTATTATATCATTTTATATGATCATCTTTACTGTCACCACCACCACCATCATCATCATCATCATCATCATCGTCGTCGTCGTCGTCGTCGTCCACGCCGCCACCACACTACCACCACCACCACCACCACCACCACCATCATCATCATCATCATCATCATCATCATCATAATCATCATCATTATGGCCATCGTCTCCATGGATATATATATATATATATATATATATATATATATATATATATATATATATATATATATATATATATATATATATATATATATATATATATATATATATAATACTAAAAAAGAATAATTTTGTGCTTAACAATACAAATAAACATATGAGTAATAATTGCATCTTTTTAAAATATCATTTCATAAAACACCGTGTCCAAATAATGCAGTATATAAACTTATAGAGAGTGAGCTTTCGAATGACCACTCTTGTTTGCTGCTTTAACTGAATGATTACCCATGCACTCAGGTATAACATACATAATAATATTTGATCCAATGAAAATGCTTTACATGTTAAGTAAAGAAATGTCCGATTTTTTTTTTAATGTAAATAGTATAAATCTATATTACATAAAACCCGCTCCATAAGTAGAGGTACATATACTTATTACAGGGAATATTTTTCTCAAGGCTTTTGTATAAAAACTGGACATCAATGAAAAACTCAATATATACCCTATGAATTGTAAGACTATTTCAATAGAAAATTATCTTCTGTTTTGCATACAAACGGAAATATGTTGCTAAATAATCACACATTTCATTGTTGTTTTAAATGCTACTTTGGTCAATTGCACAGTGGCGACGCCTTTCGAGCGAGTTAACATTTTTGCCCCATGTGCAAAACATCTTGTTTATCGAGATAAGGAGATAATCATGGAGAGGGATGATCATGAAAAAGAATAGTATATATTATATATAAACATTCAAACTTGTTTTAGGGACCACCTTCAAGACGGTCGAAATATGGTCACTTAAGACATATGGTCTCTTAACTCAGGTTGATTTTGTATAGGGAGTTACTGGTTAAGAAGAGGGAAGTATAGTTGTTTAAGACAGGTAAATCTTCAATGCTTAACGGACGAATATTTATACTTGTATAATATTAGTAACTACCTTTTCCTTCTAATTACTTATTGTTATAGAGCATATTTTGCGTCACTTGTCCGTCTGCCTGTAAATGTCTGGAGACGCATTATTGCTCAAGTGATGGTACTAACCTTTATTTAGGGTCACTTGTACCAGTTATTAGATTTTAAAAGGCCCGTAGGAAGCAATTCAATTGTGTTTGTGTGTGTGTGTGGGGGGGGGGGGGGGGGGGGGGGCAACTTGTGAACTCAAAATAAAATATGATACCACTGTTTTTAGTCGCTTTCGTTCCAAGGAGTCTTGCTTGAATCGAATAGAGCTAGACACTGACTATAGGCGGATCTAGAAATTTTTGAAAGGTGGGTTGGAGCTTGCCATGACTACTATTTTCAAATTCAAATTCAGCTCAAATTCTGTACACATCTTCAGGATTCATGACCTAGTAACAATTTTGTTTAAGTGACAGCTTTATGGAAATATTTAGCTCAAAAACTCTTCTCAACAACTGCAACCCATAATGTCTTCATATTAGTTTACAACATCCTGATGGCATACAAAATTTTGTGTGTTTTACCATTTTGTAATGTTCAGTCTGCACTTCGATTCTACATTTTTTTTACGTGGGCTTTTGAATAAAATGCTTTCTATATATTTTCCTCCAAACTTATTTCATTTCTTTTTCATATCAAGTAAATTCAGAACAGCTCCTTATAAAGCTTTGCAGCAGTACTTTGTCTTAGCTGAGGGAAAAATTGACTATAAAAATTGTCAAATTTCAATTAATAATTGAATGAATTTAATGCATTTAAAATATTTGCCATTTGTTATTTGTATCCCTTGCAATGAAAGTGAAATGAATTTAGTGTTAGCAAATTGTTTATAAAAGGATATTTATTGACAAGTAACCTATGCAGTTGTAAAGCGTAGTACAAAAAAATAACAAATGAAAAAAAACCCATAATACATATTTCTCATAATGAGATCAATGTAACCATGATGGTCATGAGCTTCTTATTTTCATTCAGTTCCTTGTGGGGCCGCTTTAGCTCAGTGGATGAAGTGCTCTGTTCGTGACCGAAAGGTCCCCGGTTCGACTCCCGCCTTGGGTACACCGGTGTATTGTCTTTCGGATGAGACAGTAAAAACCGAGGTCCCGTGTCACGGTAGGCGTAGCATGTAAAAGGTCCCTCACTGCTTCGGATGGGTATGTTGCAAAGGTATAAATTTCTGCGTTATGCATCAGGCAGATGTCGTCAACACATACGTGAAATAATCGCGAAGTGACGTAATGCATTAATTTATCAATCTATCTGTTCCTTGTAAGATCCGGTATAAAAATGACACAGATATCCACTTTAGAAAAAAAACGAGTGTACTTAAATTTTCATTTTTATCCACAAGGAGATTCCAGTCACACAGATTGACCAGTAAAAATTGCGGGGGGGGGGGGGGCATTTTGGTAAAGGATAGCGTTGTTTTAGCATTTTGGACAAACATTTTAGTAAAGGATAATATTGTTTTAGCATTTTGAACAAAACTGTTCATGACATTAATGAATAAGTATTCGATGGATATTGTGGAAAAGGGAGGGGGGGGGGGCAGGGCATAACCGTCTAAAACCATAGTATCCAATAACTATAGTCAAAACGAGTTACCTCATTAATACCTAGTATGTATGTACTTATATTTAGTCAAACAGCAAAGCTCCACATTTAATTGACATCCCATAATGTATATAGAAAAAAATGTACAAAAGACACATTAATGCATTGAAAGAAATATCAGTACAAAGATACCAAGGTTTGACGTCATAAAGAGAAATGACGATAAATTACCACGGATTTAGAATCCCCTGTTGGCTAATAAAGACCCAATTTTGTATACTCAAGTGAAAACAATGAAAGAGAATAACAATGCAGTGGGTAAAAAAAACAGTAAAATCATTTACTGGAAGCCATTATAATAAACGAAATTCTAATCCTGGATCGTACGAAATAGGAAGTCGGTGTCGTTATTCTCCGTACATAATAAAACACTATTAAAATGGTATTTTATTCAAATAATTATCTTCTTAAATCAGTCGTGATAATTGTTCAATTTTACTGCTAAAACAAACCATCATAAATCATATGTGAATATATTCCATGGAATATGGATTCTTTCATTGACCGAATTACTTCCCATGTATAACGAATGACAGCAAACGGAATTTATGCCACACATGTTACAGTTGCAGTCACGCAATGGTAGTCATAAAGTCATATATTATCACCAATGTTATTATCTGACAGAACGTCATATTATTATTTTTGCATTTTGATGGTGTGGAGAAAAGCAAAAATGTTTTATTTGAATAACATACAAGCATTTCTAGAGATCAAGGTTAACATCTTGTTGAGTTTTAGGCAAGGACAACAGATCAATAAATACGAAGGAAAACACAACCGATTCTAAAAATTCAAGGATACAGAATTCAGATACAGAATACATAATACGTTGTTCTGAACAAGCACAAAATTTGAAAAAAAGAGTGTTCGAAGGAACAGGCGTGTTGCCTGCTATCCATTTTTCAAAAGTGTGACGCCTAGCAGAGAGAATGCTGTAAATAAACACATAGAATATATTTAAATCTACAATCCAAAACTCTTTATATCAAAATAAAGGTGAAATGAGATGCTCAGAAAAGGAATCTTTTGCAAAACCTGAATTAAATACCTGTGAACACGAGATTATCTGAGTATATTTTAGGAAACTTGTCATATTTCTAAAACGGGTAAGCAGAGAGAATAAAAGTTATTAACAGACGTAACAAAGCCAAGCAATACAAAAAGGGAAACATAATGCCGTCATCAATAGAAATTAATTTCCCCTTTTATATAAATATCCATGTATTTGGTGATTTATGCCTCTGTATCGGATTTTATCTGCCTTATAAATGTTATCAAAGGGCACCTCTGACGTATTTTAATGCAATATAGGTCACCTATAGAATCGGTGATTTTAAAATGGGTCTGAATTACACATTATTTAGAATTAACCTATGTCCCGTCGAAGGCGAATTTAACCGATATTCTAATCAATTATAGATTAAATATAATGTATCAAGGAATTTTCATATGAAGCATAGTGGTTTGTCATAAAGATATAAGTATGTCATTTTTACCATGTGAACTAAATGTTAAATTATTTTTACACCCGGTTATACATTGTGATTTTTGGCGGTAACTCAATTCAAAGGTGTGAGTGCAATAAGGTTAGTCTACATCATCTTGTCAAAAATGTAATATACGATATTGGTGTTATGTCATGTTACATCCATGTCAATATATCAAGGTGTTCATTCATGGAGACCTGCAAATCGTGAAACCAGGTGGTCGGAATTAGGCGTCTCCTGTATGGTAAGCCTCGCCCACACATACAAACAATACAAAAAAAAAAAAAAAACCCAGAGGTTATGTGGACCAGTAACGTAAAAATTCGTTATAATCAAACAGCATTAGAATAAGTTTACAGTAGTACTTCAGCTCGAAGCCACGGTCGGAATTACAGTAACGAGTTCTTCGCTGCTAGGGAATAAGTATGACCATGTTGGGAAGTATGAAGTCATTAAATATACACCACCCATATTTGGGGAAAACAACAACATCAAGAACAACAATGATAATAAAGATATAAATAACATGCAGAACGGGACGGAAAAGTGATCTTACTCTACTTCCCATTGGTTGATTGATCCAAAGCATCATCACGTCAGTTATGATATTGCAAAGCAATATACAATAAAATTACATGAAACTGCGAGATGCTCCTGACCTTGGTCTTGACATTGGTCTAATTTCGCGAGCTCAGCCTCGTTCTCACTTCTAGGAGTAGAATATTAGGCGGCACAGTTTCAGTCTCATATCACACTGTGGGATATGATAGAAAAGCTTAATATCATTTATATATTAGCAAGAGGATGTTGGTTTAAATCACCATAAATAGTATCAAATTGTTTTGGCACTATAGTATGAGTGAGATACTTAAGCAAGGGATTATTTTATAATAAAATCTTTATTATAACAATCTAGATTGTTGTAATAAAATTTTTATTAAAGTATAAGCATAATAAATGTTTTTAAACTTTGGTACAATATAAACCTCATCAGAGGAGATAATGTTCTGAGCCTTGTCCCCTCTAACTGTTAATCGGGACTCCAATGGAACAAGGATCTTAGCTTGATTTCAGAAGAGCAGAGCACGTTAGACTCAAATTGACGTCACTTTTTTTATAAATTTTGAATAGTAATTTTTATCCATTATACATTTCTTGTGTGTATGTTTCAGACATCTCATACTGGGTAGCCTCTTGGTCTTTGATCTATATACATTGAATGTAGTTTACATATTTTTTAATGTATGCCATTTAATTGCCCGCTTTGATGAGCAAAAAATTGGCCCGAAAACCGGTTAAGCGCTATTTCATTTGACCATCCTAACTCGGTGCCTCAACTGAAATCCAATTGAATTTTGTGATGTCTTTTTTGTCTGTGATGACTTTTGTCATACGGGTGAGTCGGATGTCTTAATGCCTTCGTTCATGCTTATGTCCCCGTTTTGAAGGCAATTGACACAGGCGTTTCAAAATCAAAAACAAAGTAACTAAACATCCATTTTATAACGATATCCATACATGTTATGTTAAAACAATTCGGATTTATTGATTTACTCTTCGCGTATGCAAGTTGTATAAGGCATATCTCTGCCAGACAAGCTCTTAATACACAACCACGCATAAACGAGCAAAGTGATTTTTATCGACTATCAGTTTTAGAAATGTTTCAATTTTTATTTCAGCCCCACTGTATACCTATGTATTTATCATTATCATGAATGAAAAGGGGGGGGGGGGGTAACGCAGTTTTTAAGCTGAAGACTAATACTCTATGGTACATTATATTTTAACTTGCTGTCTAACATCTCATAGGAAGCCAATGACCTCTACAAACCAAGCATATAATCGACTTTTTTCAATATCACATGCAAATAAAACTGTACCGTCAAGAAATAATCACGTGATGACTTGTCGCCTTTGATAAATGAAGAACACGTGATGACACATTCTCTACCCAGGGTTTCTTGCGCTACGAGCACTACACCTCTGTCAAAAATCTTGAAAAAGTTTAAAAGATTCATTGTTTGCATTTAAAACTACATATTTGACCATATTATGATTGATATGAATAAATCAGATATTATTTCTACCGTAATTCATCTTAACTCGTTGGTTCATAAACTTGAGTGCAGAACTATTTCGTGCAGTATGTGTATTAATGTAGGTTCATGTGGTTGAATATTAATGTAATCATGGAATCGAAAAGAGAAGACAAAAGACATCTGCCTAAGCTGTAAGACAAAAATCACTAAGGACATTCACAAAACATGATGATACACAAATAAACACAGAAAACGACATTACAAATATAATCGATTGTACTGCAGTTATGATACCGGCTTAGGACGGTCAATTAAAGTAACAAACGTCAATTTCGCGGGATATTTATTGAATTTCACAATACTTTTTAATGTTTGTCCGAGGTATGACCGAGGTGTAAAGTATTGTGACATCTGATTTAGAAATTTTTCGAGCATAAATGGAAATGGCACTTGGTGTGGTTAACTTGTTTACGGGCGCCCACCCCCCCCAATTACCGCAAACGTACCACATTCAAAAGACAAACATATAAAAATCTATAAGTAATCCTCCGTATACAGAACAAGGATCAACAGGTTCTCAAAACGAGAGATCAGAGATCATAAAAATTTCCACACGAAACGTTTTATGGAATAATATGCTAGTGACACCAAAACATTTCTCAAGCGTTGACAGAGATATCAGCCAGAGTAAGGAGAGATAACTCTGGGTAGAGAATGGCGATGGCATTGTCCGCAGTTAATCGTCCAAATGAAAAAAAAACCCGATCACGTGAAGACATGATCATATATAAACGAAGACCACGTTGTGACATTGTCAGCAGTAAACCGTCACGAAATGATCACGTGATGGAAATCTTACTTCTGATCAATGAATACCAAGTGATGATATTATGAGCAGCACATGGTTAATGACCGATAACGAGGACGAAATGGTTATGTACGATGAATCACTAGAAGTATGCGACCTTTTAAAGATCACGTGAAAATGACAGCACTCACTCAATGACTCGTCACGTTTTGTTATTGGCAGTTACTCTCGATCACGGAAAGATGACATGATGACTGTCAGCAATACACATTACACAATTCAAGCCGTCACATACCTCTCTGTCGCATTTGCTGCTAGCACAATAATTGAACGCTCCAAGTAAATTTGGGAGTAATGCTCGAATCACATTGTCATGCGGTGACCAGCCTTTCGGATGAGATTTAAAAAAAACCCCCCAAAATACCCAAATACCCCCACCCCCAAAAAACCCAAAAAAACAAAACAAGCAAACCAAAAAAAAAAAAAAAACCGAAAAAAACCCCCAAAACCAAAAAACTCCAAATGCATAGTGTCACAATATCGCAATAAGCATTGGCACGTATGAGGTTCCCTATGGTTCGAATGGACCTGGCCAAATTCCTTCATCCTATGCACCAAGCCGGTGCCGCCATGACTAAAAATGCTTTTGAAATAGCTTTAAGCTTTCCACAATCCACTAAAGTAAAATGTTAGATTTCACGATTACCTTGCCCTGTCACTTAACGTGATGGTCATTTAAGGTAGCCGGCGGCCTGATCAGGTCAGTATTGCTGCAGTATTGACCAGAAGATAGCAATGACGATTACCAGAGTAGCTCTATTACTGTATGTCATTGGATTCGTATAAAAGAATAAGTGATTGAGATGCGTGCAATATGTTACCCGATCTAGGTCACTGGGACACGGGCTGCTGTAGGGTTGTTTACAGACGTCGGTAAACATGCGGGAGGAGGTAACCAGACCAACAAATGACTAAAAGGACCCTCTTGGTTCGAGGCAGGACCATCCGGATTGAAGGTGAGTGAATGATGTGTTGAGGACGTGAGTAGTCTTGAGTGTACAGTATCAAGCATAATCAAGAATTATATCTGTCTTGGCAACAATAGAATACATACGACTTAATCGCTGTCGGTAAAGATTTTATTGGGCTTTCATATACATCTTACTGTAATTTCATGTCACGAAGTTCACGTGAAGAGCTCTTTTTTCCGTCTTGATGTCACACACTAGCGATATCATTTTATGACCTTTTCCGTAAATGGATTCACTAGTCCAATATAGATACTGCAGATTTAGCTGCGGTTATATTTCACCTGATAAAAAATTATTATATATATTAATATATATACATGAGGTATATATAGGTAAATTTAAGTAAATTGATATTATCTGCGTCAAAGTCAATAGCTGTATTTAAGTCCACGCGGAGAATAAATGAAGGATGTACTATATTTAGTACTTAAAACGCGACTGGCTTATTTACGTCTAAAAATAACTTATGTGTTTCTACATTCCCAATATATATTTTCTACTTATTTTTTTATTATTCATTTGCTTCACTGTGTATGCGTACTTTTGCCATTTTAAAATTTGGAAACCGTTATCCATTTAGCTACTTATGTATGCACCTAGCTACATACCCCGTTTTCAGCTACGAAAGCAGAGATATAATATTCTAAGTTTTTTTTATCTACAGCATTTGTGCATAGTCTATAAACCATATTAACAAGAATTCTTAAAGCTATTCTGTGTGCACGAATTGGCACCACATCACGCAAAACTGGAAGTTACCCATGAAAATAAATAAGTAAATACGTAAATAAGTAAATACAAGAGTAAGTAATACTACTACTACTACTACTACTACTACTACTACTAATAATAATAATATAATAATAATATTACTACTACTAATAATAATAATAACTATAATAATAATAATAATAATAATAATAATAATAATAATAATAATAATAAACCATCTTCAAACGTTAATTTAAAAGTGTTTTTACTTTATAGAACATTTTAATAATTCACTCAACAACCGAGGCGCAATTAAAAATTTAACACTTTCTGTACATGTTAAACAAACATAAGAATTATTTTGATAATTTTTCATGTAAAATATTACAAATAAATAATACCAGTATTGTCTAGGTATGTATCTTACACACTATGTAGTATATACCTGTTTGAAATCATTTATTCAATTATTCAACAAAATCATATAAAGACATTTTTGTAGAGATACTTTCAAGACAAAATTGTTAACAAGATTTATTTCAATTTTACTATTTACAGGTGTAGGTAAAGACGTAAGTGCCCGTCATAGTATTATAAAAGTGAGAATCAACACGGGTTTTTTCAGTAGTTTTATAGCAGATATCCGGCTTTATTCCCAATCACACATCTAGCTCGATTCTTTAATTTTTGAGTAGAAAATCTCAATCAAAAATATACAAAACATTTCGTTTTATGCATGTACGGATCCTGAGGAGTAGACCGAGGGTCTGGGGGTGTACGGATCCTGAGGAGTGGACCGAAGGTCTGGGGTGTACGGATCCTGAGGAGTGGACCGAGGGTCTGGGGTGTACGGATCCTGAGGAGTAGACCGAGGGTCTGGGGTGTACGGATCCTGAGGAGTAGACCGAGGGTCTGGGGTGTACGGATCCTGAGGAGTGGACCGAGGGTCTGGGAGTTATTTTCCGATGTAAAATAAGTAATTTGACACCAAAAAAAAAAAATGAGTGGATCCCTTCTCGGAATATTCATTGGGGGTAGGACCCCTCTCGACAAAATCTCTGGATCCGCGCTTAGTATGTGTTGTTAAACAGGTGATTACGATGCTTTATGTTGCTGAAAACAAATCACTGTTGGTGAAAAAGGCATGGGGACATAGTTAAAATATTTCTCCTTTTAATACAATTTGTACAAATTTCATCAAAGATATTTGTTTAAATATCCAGATACAAGTAATGGCAAATTATGAACAAAGCACTGCGAATTCAATATCTCAATGTTATGACCCATACTACAAAAAGGTCAAGAAAAATGTGCCACATGATAATCATAGACATTATTTCATAAGCTTAGAATAAATACTTTAGAAGAATTCGAATCAACAAGGGTCTTTAGAATAGTAATGAATAATATGTGGTCATGACCATCAAAGACACTGCTACACGACAATCAAAGACAATGGCACTGCTGCATAACAATGGAAGATCCTGCTACATGTACATGACAATGGAAGGCACTCCTACATGTACATGACAATGGAAGACACTCCTACATGTACATGACGATGGCAGACACTCCTACATGTACATGACGATGGCAGACACTCCTACATGTACATGACAATAGAAGACACTCCTACATGTACACGACAATGGCAGACACTCCTACATGTACATGACAATAGAAGACACTCCTACATGTACATGACAATGGAAGACACTCCTACATATACACGACAATGGCAGACACTCCTACATGTACACGACAATGGCAGACACTCCTACACGTACGTGACAATGGCAGACACTCCAACATGTACATGACGATGGCAGACACTTCTACTTGTACATGACAATGGAAGACACTCCTACTTGTACATGACAATGGAAGACACTCGTACATGTACATGACAATGGAAGGCACTCCTACATGTACATGACAATGGAAGACATTCCAACATGGACATGACAATGGAAGACACTCCTACTTGTACATGACAATGGAAGGCACTCCTACATATACATGACAATGGAAGACACTCCAACATGTACATGACGATGGAAGACACTCCTACTTGTACATGACAATGGAAGACACTCCTAGTTGCACATGACAATGGAAGACACTCGTACATGTACATGACAATGGAAGATACTCCTACATGTACATGACAATGGAAGACATTCCTACATGGACATGACAATGGAAGACACTCCTACTTGTACATGACAATGGAAGACACTCCTACTTGTACATGACAATGGAAGACATTCCTACATGGACATGACGATGGCAGACACTCCTACTTGTACACGACAATGGAAGACACTCTTACATGTACATGACAATGGCAAACACTCGTACATGTACATGGCAATGGCAGACACTCCTACATGTACATGACAATGGAAAACACTCCTACATGTACATGACAATGGAAGACACTCCTACATGTACATGACAATGGAAGACACTCCTACATATACACGACAATGGAAACACTCCTACATGTACATGACAATAGAAGACACTCCTGCATGTACATGACAATGGCAGACACTCCTACATGTACATGACAATGGCAGACACTCCTACATGTACATGACGATGGCAGACACTCCTACGTGTACATGACAATGGAAGACACTCCTACATGTACATGACGATGGCAGACACTCCTGCATGTACATGACAATGGAAGATACTCCTACATGTACATGACAATGGAAGACACTCCTACATGTATATGACAATGGAAGATACTCCTACATGTACATGACAATGCCAGACACTCCTACATGTACACGACAATGTCAGACACTCCTACACGTACGTGACAATGGAAGACACTCCAACATGTACATGACGATGGCAGACACTCCTACACGTACGTGACAATGGCAGACACTCCTACATGTACATTACAATGGAAGACACTTCTACATGCACGTGGCGATGGCAGACACTCTTATATGTACATGACAATGGCAGACACTCCTACATGTACATGACAATGGAAGACACTCCTACATGTACATGGCAATGGCAGACACTCCTGTATGTACATGACAATGGAAGACACTCCTACATGTACATGACAATGCCAGACACTCCTACATGTATATGACAATGCCAGACACTCCTACATGTACATGACGATGGCAGACACTCCTACATGTACATGACAATGGAAGATATTTCTACATGTACATGACAATGGAAGATATTTCTATATGTACATGACAATGAAAGACACTCCTACATATACATGACAATGGAAACGCTCCTACGTGACATTCAAAGACCCTGCTACATATACATTTGAATTGAATTGAATGAAGCAAACTTAAAAATAAACTTAATACCGTTGTTTTTCACTATCATCTGATAAGACAATATTTTCATTATCTTCAATGCAGTGCATGGCAATGTTTGAAACAGATAACTTAATGAGAGAGAGAGAGAGAGAGAGAGAGAGAGAGAGAGAGTACAAGTTACGGACATCGTACATATACATGTAATTTTCCTGCAGCGGATGGAAATTTCAAATAAATCTGAGTGATATAGTACAATATATACACAATGATAGTGGAGTCTTGAATTCGTCAAAATATTTCTGATAAAGTCGACTTTATGCTTTAAAATAAACCACCCCATTTTTAAAAGCACCAGCACAATTATCACTAGGTCTCTAGAGCTTATAAAAAATGGTAAAAAAAGTATGATAGCATCGGTCGATGCTGATTCATACCAATAGTATACGGTCATTAATTAAGGTTTAATTTCGAATAATCTAAAGCAAAGTGTCACTTTGATTATTTAAAATTAAAAGTCAGACAATGATTCTAATATTGATGATTATGCAAAACTCATTTTTTTTAATTATATACACTTAAAATAAGTAGATCATTTGGATAATTGTAGTGATTCGAACTTTGTAAGATTTTAAAAAATATATCAACATTGTACAAATTTACTCGTGAGTTTTCATGTGAAATATATGTAATGCATATTAATTACGGTCGGTACAAAACAATACCTGTATACAAACAAGTTTGAACAAGGGAACGCCCTGTGAATTTCAGAAAATGGTGTATTATTTTTGCCGGAATCCTATTTCTAGAGTATGCCTGTTTTAATCGTGATAAGATTTTTTACTAAACCCCCTTAAAAATGTCTCTCTCATTCAGGTTGTCCATCTGAGTTTGTGTGACTCATAAAACCTGTATGCTTGCCTTGACCAAGTCGATACCAGGTCATATCTCCAAGGTTTACCTTTGTTTTTTTTTCTTTACATGACTTTTTGTCCACTTAGATAAATTTGTATGCTTCCTTTTATCAGGTCAATGATTAACACGAGACAAGGGTCAAGGTCACAGTAACTTAAAATAGGTGTACATAGTATGGTTCATAGAACTGTAGCTGTGAAATGTACGTGTAATAATTTCAAACTTCACATGTTGTTACCAAGGACACAAGACTGTGTTATGACATTGACTCAAGGTATTTCCAAGATATGGGTCACAGTGATTCTGAATTTGTAAATACATACACCCTTGAAAATTGCAGTTTTCAACTTTGCTACCGCGGAAATGGGAAGACGGTGAAGGTTGTCGCGAGTAAATTGTACTGACCTATATATAATATAACATGCACAGATCTAGAAAGGGTGGGTTTGGTGGGGAGGAGGGTCCAGAACCCATTCCCATAGAATTTTCAAAATACACCATGATTTATGAAAAATTGCCAAAAGTTGAGATTTGCTGGTAAAAAAATTGCTGAATCTGCGGACGTATTGGAAAACAATTCCTATATATTTTGGCCTCTTATTTGTGTGAAATAGATTAAGAGAATTTTTTATGTTGTTCTAAGAAGGTAGACGTTTTTGTATGCGAGTGTTTAGCTTTGATAGATATCTGACTGTTGTGTCCAAACGTTTGAAATCGTTGGCCGTACGGTCATAAATTACATAATGCATTATTTGTGTTGAATTTCTTATTAATTTGACAAATTTCGTACGTTTCGTGTATCACTGTAGGTAGACGATTTGGTATGTTTTACGACCGTAATATACCGTAGGTGTGTTAGAATTTTCTATTAACCTTTCAATATATGTGTATGCAGTATGTATGCGGAAGCTTTTGTATGTTTCTCGATCGCGTTGCATTATTGATATGTCTGAAATGTGCTAATAGTACATAGACCGCCTTTGTGCGCTTGTCAACCAAGTTTTGTGTTTAATATGTAGATTAACTTTTCAGGGGTATTGTATGATTTTTATGTGCAATACATACCATTTTGTGTGTTAGGTGAAGGAATAATCTCCGTGAATGTTTGTATGTCATGTATGTGATTATATTGGTTTTGTTCGGTCGGCAGCAATTTTTGTACAAAATAAATAATTACATTTGAATTATTTGTAGTTTCTCTATATTGACATTTTGTTGCGTTAGATTTAGGAAAACCCTTGAGGAATTTCTGAGGAATTTATGAATATTATTTGTAATTAAGTTCCTAATGGTGGAACATCAATTTTATGTGTAATGTTTAAGATTAGGATTGGATTGTTTCCGAATGTTGTATGGGCGTAGATTTATATGTAAAAGTAAGTTTTTATTTGGACAATTTTCAGTAAGAGAGAGGGACTTCTGTTTTAATGTATCATGCTCAGTGGCGGATCAAGGATTTCCGAAAAGGGGGACCCAAATGGGTATTAGCCAAACTTCTCAGCCATTTTTGGTGCAAAATCTGGATTTTTACTAGTAAATATGTGACTAAAAGGGGGGGGGCGGCCCCCCTCTAAATCCGCCACTAGTGCTGATTACAATAGACATATACTGCAATAGAATAGTCATTTATAATGTCATTTCTTTAATATGGAAATTTTATGGTTTATAATATGATTTTATGGAATCTGTTGTGAAAATAGAAAATAACGTACTGTGTGGGAAAATGGAGATAACCTCATTCTAGCAAGATTAATGTTGGCAAATAAATTAAGGTGACCTACTTAGCGTAAACTGTTTATTTCTATTAAGATGGGGCTCGGGTTGACAAATTATAATTGTGATCATTTTTCGTCAGGCGTCCGTCTGTTTGTCCGTTCGGCGTATTTTCTTTTCATACTTTCATTCTGACTTCTTTAGAATTGCTAGAGGATTTTTTTTAAAAACTTGATAGAGATAAAGTATTCAAGGTGATTGTCAGTTACTTTTACTTTTGGTTAGATCCGTCAGGGGATAGATCTAGGGGGAGGAGGCGACATATCCCCAGAGGATGCCATTCTATGACAATTTCATCAGACCAGCTGCATATATCAAGAAACCAGATGCGCCAGTGTAATCTGATGAAGTGTCTTTTAAAGAAATGCTGTAGTTTTTTGTTTCAATCCGAAATCAAGTTTTGTCATTTGATATCCTCTTGAACTCTATCACTTCTTCACATTTTTATGTGTTTTCTTTGAAATTCATAAGGTATGAGTGCTTATATTTGATGTTATTTTTGCTTCAATTTATTTTTTGTATCATTTTTTTTTTTTTGGTTTATTCAGTTAAATAAGCATAATTCATTTGCTGCATTTATTGTTTCAGAATATATGCATTTCCAGTTGACCTTCCAGCTGGATATATATATATATATATCACCGAAACAAGTTATAAAGCATTCAGAATTCGATTGCTTTAATCGTTAGAATCTATCTTATTCAAAGATTTATTGAATATTTCAGTTTTACTTATATAATTTCCTGTCCAATATTTTGAGATGAGCGATATTTGATTGCTCTATTTTTGTTTGTTTGTTTGTTTGTTGGGGTATTTTTTTTTTTTGTTTGTTTGTTTGTTTTGATTTTTGGGTTGGGTGGGTTTGGGGGTGTTGTAATGTCAAGGCTTTGTGAGTATTCCTTCGTCCAAACCCTTGACAAAAACTTGGCTGGCAATAAACACTGGCTTATAAAATGAAATAAATAAAAAAAAGACATAACATAAAAATGAATATGTATATCTACATACTAACGTATTATTTCCTGACAAGTGTTTTCTGCGTGGTTCCATGTGTCTCACTAGGAATCAATCAAAATATAAATCCACGTGCCCGACATTTCAATTGAATAACGACTATTGTCAAGGGTTTGTGTAAAGGATGCAGTCACAGAGCTTTGACATTGTGAAATGGATATATATATATATATATATATATATATATATATATATATATATATATATATATATATATATATATATATATATATATATATATATATATATATATATATATATATATATATATATATATATATGTAGCCGAGTATACATACATATATATATATATATATATATATATATATATATATATATATATATATATATATATATATACTCGGCTACATAAGTCCCGGGTGAGTAACGTTATCCAGTATAAACATATATATGTCTATACTGGATAACGTTACTCGCCCGGGATTTATGTAGTCGAGTGTTTTAGAGTCTGAGATTCCACCATCACTAAACACCATGTAAATGACGCCTCCATATCTAATGTTGATGAGGTGTAGGAGAAATAATCATTTTATGGCGTTAAAAGCTAATATCACTCATCACTTTATATCGTAAATAGAAAACACTTGCTGTTCAATTAATGCATGCTAAAATTCAGCAAACTTCTTTACAAAATGTAAAATCCCGGTATATTCTTGGATGCTTTGAGAAGTTTAGCCTGTATCATAAAAATAAATAAAGAATAGAGTTAAGTATTGCCAACTTTCGGTTTTGGAAATATAACTGTTAGATTATTTTTACAATAAAGAAATTAAAACATATCATTATATAAATTTAGCAGGCTCACGTGAGCTATTCTCATGACGTCCGTAAAGTTTTCATATTTTCAACTTCTTTAAAACTACTTAAGGAATTTTTATGGAAGTTAGTAAAGATGTATTGATAAAATCTCCGACAGGTTTTGACACAAATTGTTGTTTTCACAAGATCTGTCAAGAGATGTATCCAGGGCAGGGCGACATCGACTCAATAGGGTAGCCTTTTTGACAATTTTTTTTTTGTCATCTGCACATTCTCAAGTAATTTGTTTCCTTTTTATGCCCCCGTCACGCAATGGATAATAACTCAAGTACCTTTCAAACCTTGGAAACCTATTGAGTTTTTGGTCAAAACGTCAAAGGTCAAGGTAACAGCTGATAGAAATATACTGTAATTATGGATTTCCGAATAATAACTCAAGTACCTTTCAGCGTATTCAAGCATAATGTTTATATATGCTTACTTATCGAAGGGAAGAACCCTATTGATTTTGGGGTTAAAAAGTCAAAGATCGAGGTCACAGCTGACTAAAATAGACTGTAACTACTGGTTTCCGAATGATAACTCAAGTACCGTTCATCATATTCAAAGCAAATTTAAATATATGCTTACTTATCAAGAAAGGAAGGACCCTATAGATTTTGGGGTCACAGGGTGAAAGGTCGAGGTCACAGCTGACGAAAACAGATTGTAATGACTGGTTTCTGAATTGTAACTCAAGTACTTTTCATCATAATCAAACCAGTTTTGTATATATGCTTACTTATCAAAAGAGGAAGAACCCTATTGATTTTGGGGTGAAAAGGTAATGAAAGTAGACTTTTATTATTGGTTTTTTGATGATTACTCAAGTACCTTTCATCATATTCAAACCAAGTTTGGATATATGCTTACTTATCAAGAGAGGAAGAAGCCTATTGATTTTGGGGTCATAGGATCAAAGAACAAGATCTCAGATGATAGAAAAGACTGAAATTATTGGTTTCCATGTGATTCTTATATATTATCATAAATAAATAAATGCTTATCAGAATTTGATAATATTTCACATATTTTACAAGTCAAGTTCTTTTAAACAGAAGTGTCATTTGATAACTTTGATACTCCTGATCAAAAGTGATCACACGACAACCGGTTGTCAGGTGATCACTTTTGAGTATCAAGTGTAATTTAAAATCTTATTAAAAGAAAAGGATGCCTAGATATTTGAGGGTCATTGTATCAAAAGGCAATACTACACTACTGGTAATATTTATAGGAGTTATGGCCCATGAAACTTATAATTTAGGAAAGATTTGTTGCTGCTATGAATAAGCCAACGCGGGGGCATATGTTTTACAAACATGTTCAAGTTCATTTGTAGGTTGTAATGCGTTAATTTTGTATAATATATCTGGTTTTATGTGAGATGCGTGTTCTATTTCACGATTGTACCATCATGTTTAAGAAATATGTAAAGTCGTAGTATCATGCCACGTTATAACTGAAAAAACTTGTTGCAAGTGACGTAAACCCCGATCAACCAACCATTTTTAATTTGCTTATATCTGATTTTAAGGAAATAGATATCATTGAAGAAGTTTGAATCAATTTTATATAAAAAATATATTAATAAGTAATATATGAAGACAATAAAAAGGGATGCACCATTGCATGCACTATTAAGCTATTGTTAACTTCCTTCAGAATTAATGGAACTATTTTGATGAAACTTGGCAGGAATGGAAAACATAATGTGCCCTACATGTGTTGCTGCTTTTTTGTGTTGATACACCTAGAAATTGGTCTTCATTTTCTAAAAAGTATATGAAGGTAAGCGCACTTTCATGTATCAAGAGGAATTTTAGGTAGGCCACATAAAAAGAAAAATTAAGTAAATGAGACTATTTATTAAAATGATTGTAATGTTGTTTTAGGGTAGATTTTTTGTCAGGGGTATTCGTATTTGAAAGAATTTTGAAAGTGTCTGATTTTGTTTTTGTCATACTGAAATTGCTGGAGTAAGAGATATAGGCCCCTTGATATAAATGCTGCTTTATAGAACTAACTTAAGATCGTATAGCTAACTTGTTATATGTTTTATGGGAGAATTAATTTTATCGCTGTAGAGTAGTAGAAATTTTTTGCTCTTTGTATCGTATAATTAACTTTCTCTATATTTAACTTTTTGCTAATTGCATGTATGGCAAACTTCCCTAGATTGTATGCATGACAAACCTTTAGGATGTGTATGTTGATCAGACGGTATTTAGGTCATGGACTATCTTAAAGCATCAAGAAAATATTTACAGGCCGCCTTTAGGAATGTACAGCATTCATTACACTTATATATTGATTAAAGTACTCGCGCGTTCAGGCTTGAACAAGAATCTGACGCCGTCTGCTATCTACAAGCAGAAGACTATATCGATCATTCGTATGAAAATCTCAATGAAATAATTTAAAATTCTATCTAAATTTCCCATTCTACATTTAAATGCCCTAGTTTATCTAGATCAATGAACTGCTCCTACGCAGAATTGATCACGATGGAGTTTTGTCCTTTTGGGAGAGCATAATTAGAATAGCTATGGAGTGTATCAATTCTAGCCCCTATCACTGTTGTATTTCTCTGTTAAGTAATGTATTATTTCTGGTGGCGTAATTTGTTCTTCCTTTGCAGTATGGTTTATCTTGAATATTGATATATTTTTTCGTATGCCTATTGGTTGTAGAAACGCCCCCAATAACTTTATACATCACAATCGCAAGTGTCGTTTCAGCGAGCGCGGATTATCGTTCAGAGGGTGTGCGCCCGACCGTAAAGAGGAATGTTACATATACAACAATTGCATAGCTTATTTGACCTATACATAGGTACTGTATACGGCCTTTATTGTATGAAAAGGTAGATATCTACACTGGCAAAGGAATTTTACAGTTTAGCATTGCCTTGGCTCGAGATAATTTACGAAGTATTTTCCCAGGTGAATGATATTTTTAGCTCAGTGTCGTGATCGAAGGGTGTACCTATTTTACCTTCAAGTCGTGCAGACCCATCGTATTGAGTAAGTACATGTATATAAGTATATTTATCACTTCACTTATTGGAAGTATAGCCTTGATTAAGTTATTTTCTACAGGACAAACTAATGTCCTGAATTTGGGACATTTTAATGTCATGTTTTGCTAAAGTTTTGTTGTGCATAGTAAATACAAGGAAATATTAAAATGCAAAAACCTATTTTTATTTTCATCGAGAAAATGTTTTAATCGCTTCATGTTTGATTATTTTAAGTTGTTTTTGAGTTCATTTTAAACAAGCAGATGCTAATACTACTACTACTAATAATAATAATTATATAATAATAATAATAATAATAATAATAATAATAATAATAATAATAATAATAATAATAATAAGAATAATAATAATGATGATGATGATGATGATGATGATGATGATGATGATAAAAAAATGAATGTAAAGAAATAAACATTAAATATAAAAAGATTACCGGGTATTCAATAAATTTAAAGATAAAGATAAAAATAAATAAATAAATAAATAAATAAATATATATATATATATATATATATATATATATATATATATATATATATATATATATATATATATGTATATATATATATATATATATATATATATATATATATATATATATATATATATATATATATATATATATATATATATATATATATATATATATAATAAAATATAAGTGGTGGAAAGAAATATAAACATTGATGTTACATATATCATAAATCGACAACAAAGGTATTTGTCCAAATTAATTTTAGAAATTTTGTATATGATTTATTCTAAATAAAACACATATATGTGCATTCCGTTTATGTACATAGATTTAACTTGTTGGGTATTCACATATTTCATTATTAAATGCTTTCAAAAGACAAAATATCTAGTACTGCCATTTTCACATAAAGCAACGCAGGAATCAATTAACATAAGCAAATTGTCATTAGCGTTGAAAGCGTTCATCGAAAGACTAAAAATTGATTTGTGTTGCACTTAACCTGTTGTTCCCTATTTGTGTGTTTGATGTTATCAATTACAAGTGCAATATATACCAATACTTGTCAAAGGTATTCATGGTCCTTTACTTAATTTGCCAATTAAAGAATCTTAGTGGGCGTGGTACAGTAAATGTCGTATTTGAAGAAGGTGAAATATTGGTAATTTTCGACTATGATGTTGGAAAGGAGAGTAAAATAAAAAATATTTTGTCTCAATAAAACAAAACAAAGAATAAATGATAAGAATAAAATTACAACCTATCCAACCCCCCCTCCCCCCCCCCCCAAAAAAAGAAGAAGAAAAAAAGAAAAAGATGAAGAAAAACTCTCCAACATCGTCATCCTCATTATCAAAAACAACAAGAACAACGTAAATAACTTCTTGAATCAGTGAATCGGATGGACTAGTTTCATTTTGTCCCCGATTTCTTTCGGAAATGGAAGTGCGTCAGATGCATACCGACAGTAGATTTATCCATATTTCTTATTTTACTTGAGTAAGCCCGAGTCTCATATTATGTAACAAGAAGATTCCAACTTGACTTGGATGTAGCGTCACAGATGATGTATATATAGTCTTCAACACACTTCAGAGTGGATCCGGCGTAGCTCAATGGGTAAAGGGCATGGCTCGTGACCGAGATGTTCCGAAGAACCATCGGTGGCTTGCGGGTGTCCGGTGATAGGACGAGGCAGTAAAAACCGAGGAACAGTGTCATGGTAGAGTTGCAGTTAAAAGATCCGTCACTGCGTTGTGGTCCGTTGTATAGGTCTAAATTTCTGTGTGTTGTTGTCACCGTATAAGTGAAAAATATCTTTGTGTGACGTAAATCAAGAATTAAGGGGGAAAAGCAACACTCTTGAAGCTTTTATGAAAGTAGAAGATTTGAAGTTGTACAGTATTGATATCCCGGCGCAATATGTCCAGAGAATCTAGATGGGAGTCGTAGAGAGAATGTTTGATAAAAACATTTTAGGATTTGTAAGGTAACTCAGACTTAAAAAATTTTTAAATATATAGAAGGTCCAAGTTCTCTCTGGGATTCCTATGGCCAATAAATGTGAATGTTTTGGCATGCCGCAAACATTCGAGGCCATGTATGGCTAGACCATTGAATAACCATCGATAAAAGAAATGCTTCTCCAAAACAATATGCTTTCCAGATCTTGAGATACAAAGAAACAGAAAACTGGAATATCTAGTCGGGGATCCAGAAATTTTGCTAGAGAAAAAAGTGGGTTTGGAAAAAAGTAATACTGAAAAGCATGCAAAATTATGAAAATTTCGAACGATCTGAAACTGAATCTGAAAATTGTTGAACGGGCATTTTGTGAAAGTTTTGCCTGAATCGTATTATTTCATGGTATGTAATTTAAAATTTCAGACGGGTCTGGTCCCGTAGCCGCCACTAGGTCCGCTTATATTTCATACAAAATGAACCCGCAAAATTATGTCACCTGATCCTACATCCGGTTCCTTACTTTATACTGCATGTATTACTTCCGATTATATTTTAGTTGATATTTTAACATATTCAAGAGTTTATTTTCTAAAATCTTGGTAGATTTTGAGAAGCAATTGTTTCAGTGTCTAAAAACAATAGAATCATTTTGAATATCTGAAAGAAAGTACATAAATTTTGTTATCAGTTCGATGAATAAATAGATCTACTGTCTTCTGAAAGCATTGATTGACCGATACGATGTCGATGACGATTACCTGAATAAGCCTTATAAGGTAAGGCTGAATTTATACATGGATTTCCTAGAAATACTGAAATGTTCATCGTGAAAAACAATCATACGTGTGTGCTCTACAACACTTTACGCTTTGTGATATCATTATCATCATGGAAAACATCATTCATTAATCAAACATTACGCGAGATGAAAGTCGAATGAAAATTCAACAGAAAATCGTTGCAAAATGTGAACTGCACAAACATTGTTACGAGGAGGGAAAGTATTTAAGTATTATATTCATAAAAGGATCTCATTGTCATTCATGAATACTGAAACGTTCAGACGTTGTTTTGTAACAATGACAGCTGTTCCAACCCCTTGTCGTACGACAAACCTTCAGTGTACCGGAAGTTTGTTCACTAATCACGTGATCGAAAGACGAAGAGGAAATTTGGTAAGAGTTCATGAACATGGAAAACGTCTGGTCTGCACTGTGTATCCGCTATAGCTTTAATTGGCTATATGTGTTATCCTTCTCGTAGAGTATCCCATACTGCAGTATTGACAGTAAGGGATAATCCGATTGCATTGTGTATTAACAATAATCCGTTCTCATTTTTCAGTTGTCATGAATGTCTTGCAGTTATTATCTTTAGCCATTGACCGTCCGTTTTACGGATTGATCTTTTAAGTTTTATTCGAAATGGTGATTTAAGTGGTTATTCATGATTTTGCAATAATTCTTTCTAACAATACTGTATGTTTAATCTGGGCTTCAGTATTTTGGACAACTTCAATTATAGAGATTAAATTGCGCATAAATAGTCTGGTTACTTTGTGGGAATCTCAATAATTCCTATAAAGTTAATTATATCACAACTTTGATCTCACTGTTCATTTGGCCAAATCACGGCTTGGCAAGATTTTGATGAAATTTCATGAAGGTATTTAGGGGTTTTAGACCAAATTACTTGGGTAAAACAAACAGATTAACAGAACTTTGGTATATCTGAAAGCATTGTGCTCTGGTGTTCTTGTTTAAAGTAAAACCTTCTAGGCTGAAGTCCCGTCTTATCCAGTATTTGTCTCGTTACCATTGGAAAACAAGTAAGCGCTCTCACTGGCACTAATCGTGTTAACGACTTGAAGAAATGAGCATACCTTACTGTATAGACTCTAAACGTATGGAGCATGTGCAACGTTCATTAGCAATAACATACCTTTCTGATGGAAATGTAATAGCAGAAACATGTATTCTTTTGTACACTTTAATTATTTTTCTTTCTCAGTTGATTTATAATGGTGCAGTGTTTCTTTGCTTTACTTCAAAAGTGACCTTTAAAGTATCTACATTGAATTTATACACTTCTGCAAATAATATGAACAGTGTGATTCACAAAACATAATTCTAAATTTATCATTGGAATATCATAACCACTTCTAAATAAAAAAAGGATCTTGGGTCAACAACTTTTGTCTCAAAGAAGCACTACATTCCTGTTTTAATGTATTACCTGGAAATTTGGCCTTTATTGAAAACTAGAATCTTAAATAGCAATCATATTTTGGTTTCATTGTTGTTGATCAGTGTCATTCTATACACTGCATTGTTGATTAGTGTAATACTTTCCCAAGTACTGTTGACAATATCATTCTGTCTTCAGCTTTGTTGATCTGTGTGACTGTGTTATTGTCTCCTCAGCGTTGTTAATCAATGTTATTCTCTCCTCAGTATTGCTTATGTAGTACATTCATCATTCTGTCATCAGCATTGTTGCTCTGCATTACTCTGTTCTCAGATTGATCATTAGTATTCTGTCCTCAACATTATTGATAACTGTCATTTTGCCATCATGGTTTATTAGTGTCATTCTGTCCTCAGCATTGTGGATCAGTATCATTTTGTCCTCTGCATTGTTTATTAGAGTCATTTTGTCCTCAGCATTGTTTAGAATCATTATGTCCTCAGCATTTTTGATCAGTATCATTCTGTCCTCTGCATTGTTTATTAATCATTCTGTCCTCAGCATTGTTGATCAGTATCATTGATTCATTCCATCATCAGCATTGTTTATTAGTGTCATTCTGTCCTTGACATAGTGTCTTTCTGTCTTTTGCACTATTGATCAGTTGGATTCTGTCCTGTGACATTGTTTATCAGTTTCATTCTGTCTTCTGTGTAATTGATTTGTGGAATTTTGTCCTTAGTTTTATTGATCAGTATCATTCTGTCCTCAGTATTATTGACCATTGTCATTTTATTCCCAGTATTATTGACAGTTATCATTCTGTCCTCAGTTTTATTGAAAAATGTCATTCTGTCCTGTTTATGATTGATCAGTACAATTTTGTTGTATGCATTTTTGACCAGTATCATTCTGTCCCCTACTATGTTGACCAGTGTCATTCTGTCCTCAGTATTATTGAACATTGTCGTTCTGTCTCATTTGTGGTTGATCAGTTGCATTCCGTCCTCTGCATTGTTTATCAGTTTCATTCTTTCCTCTGTAATTGATTTGTGGAAATATCTGCTCAATTTCATTGGTCAGTGTCATTCTGTTCACAGTATTATTAGCAAATGCCATTCTGTCCTCAGTGGAATTGATCAGTGTCATTCTGCCCTCAGTAGTTTTGGCTAGTGCCATTCTTTCCTCAATAGTAATGACCATTGCCATTCTGTTTTCCATAGTATTGGCCAGTGTCATCCTGCCCTCAGTAGTATTGGCCAGTGTCATTCGGTCCTCAGTAGTATTGACCATTGTTATTCTGTTCTTCATAGTATTGTCCAGTGTCATTTTGTCCTCAGTATTATTTACATATAAGATTGTCATTCTGATCTCAGAATTATTGACCAATATAATTCTGTCCTCAGTTGTATTGACCAGTATCATTCTATTATCAGTATAAATGACCATTGTCATTCTGTTCTCAGTAGTATTGACTAGTGTCAGTCTGTCCTCAGTTTTATTGACCAGTGTCATTCTGTCGTCATTAGTATTTACCAGTGTCGTTCTGTCCTCGGTAGTAATAGTCAGTGTCATTCTGTCCTCAGTAATATTCACCAGTGTCATTCTGTCCCCAGTAGTATTAACCAGTGTCATTCTGTCCTCAGTATTATTGACCAGTAGCATTCTGTTTTCAGCATAACAGACCCGTGTCATTCTGTCCCCAATGACCAGTGTCATTCTGTCCTCAGTAGTATCAACCTTTGTCACTCTGTCCTCAGTAGTATTGACCAGTGTCACTCTGTTCTCAGTAGTATTGTCCAGTGTCATTTGGTCTTCAATAACATTGATCAGTGTCATTCTGTCTTCAGTAGTATTGACAAATGTCATTCTGTCCCCAGTGGTATGACCAGTGTCATTCTGTTCTCAGTATAATTGACCAGTGTCATTCTGTCCTCAGTAGTACTGACCAGTATCATCCTGCTCCCAGTACAGCCGATGTGGCCTAGTTGATAAGGTGCTGGGTCGTGACTGAGAGGTCACGGGTTCGACTCCTGCCCTGGGCACATTGGTGTTCAGTCTTTTGGATGAGACAGTAAAAACCAAGGTCCTGTGTCACGGTAGGCTTGGCACGTAAAAGATCCCTCACTGTTTCGGGTGGGTCCATTGCAAAGGTCTAAATTTGTGTGCAATGCATCAGACAGATGCCATCACCATATATGTGAAATAATCGTGGAGTGACCTAAAACAATAATCAATCAATCAATTAATCTGCTTTCAGTATAACAGACCAGTGGCATTTTGTCCTCAGTAGTATTGACCAGTATCATTCTGTTCTCAGTATAACTGACCAGTGTCATTCTGTCCTCAGTAGTATTGACCAGTATCATTCTGTTCTCAGTATAACTGACCAGTGTCATTCTGTCCTCAGTAGTATTGACCAGTATCATTCTGTTCTCAGTATAACAGACCAGTGTCATTCTGTCTTCAGTGGTATTGACCAGTATCATTCTGTTCTAATTATAACTGACCAGTGTCATTCTGTCTTCAGTAGTATTGACAGTATCATTCTGTTCTCATTATAACTGACCAGTGTCATTCTGTCAGTAGTATTGACCAGTATCATTCTGTTCTCAGTATAACTGATCAGTGTCATTCTGTCTTCAGTAGTATTGACCAGTATCATTCTGTTCTCAGTATAACTGATCAGTGTCATTCTGTCTTCAGTAGTATTGACCCGTATCACTCTGTTCTCAGTATAACTGACCAGTGTCATTCTGTCCTCAGTAGTATTGACCAGTATCATTCTGTTCTCAGTATAACAGACCAGTGTCATTCTGTCTTCAGTGGTATTGACCAGTATCATTCTGTTCTAATTATAACTGACCAGTGTCATTCTGTCTTCAGTAGTATTGACAGTATCATTCTGTTCTCATTATAACTGACCAGTGTCATTCTGTCAGTAGTATTGACCAGTATCATTCTGTTCTCAGTATAACTGATCAGTGTCATTCTGTCTTCAGTAGTATTGACCAGTATCATTCTGTTCTCAGTATAACTGATCAGTGTCATTCTGTCTTCAGTAGTATTGACCCGTATCACTCTGTTCTCAGTATAACTGACCAGTGTCATTCTGTCTTCAGTAGTATTGACCAGTATCATTCTGTTCTCAGTATAACTGACCAGTGTCATTCTGTCTTCAGTAGTATTGACAGTATCATTCTGTTCTCATTATAACTGACCAGTGTCATTCTGTCAGTAGTATTGACCAGTATCATTCTGTTCTCATTATACCTGACCAGTGTCATTCTGTCTTCAGTAGTATTGACCAGTAACATTCTGTTCTCAGTACAACTGACCAGTGTCATTCTGTCCTCAGTAGTATTGACCAGTATCATACTGTTCTCAGTATAACTGACCAGTGTCATTCTGTCCTCAGTAGTATTGACCAGTATCATTCTGCTCTCAGTATAATTGACCAGTGTCATTCTGTCTTCAGTAGTATTGACCAGTAACATTCTGTTCTCAGTACAACTGACCAGTGTCATTCTGTCCTCAGTAGTATTGACCAGTATCATACTGTTCTCAGTATAACTGACCAGTGTCATTCTGTCCTCAGTAGTATTGACCAGTATCATTTTGCTCTCAGTATAATTGACCAGTGTCATTCTGTCCTCAGTAGTATTGACCAGTATCATTCTGTTATCAGTATAACTGACCAGTGTCATTCTGTCTTCAGTGGTATTGACCAGTATCATTCTGTTCTCAGTATAACTGACCAGTGTCATTCTGTCCTCAGTAGTATTGACCAGTATCATTCTGTTCTCAGTATAACTGACCAGTGTCATTCTGTCCTCAGTAGTATTGACCAGTATCATTCTGTTCTCAGTATAACAGACCAGTGTCATTCTGTCTTCAGTGGTATTGACCAGTATCATTCTGTTCTAATTATAACTGACCAGTGTCATTCTGTCTTCAGTAGTATTGACAGTATCATTCTGTTCTCATTATAACTGACCAGTGTCATTCTGTCAGTAGTATTGACCAGTATCATTCTGTTCTCAGTATAACTGATCAGTGTCATTCTGTCTTCAGTAGTATTGACCAGTATCATTCTGTTCTCAGTATAACTGATCAGTGTCATTCTGTCTTCAGTAGTATTGACCCGTATCACTCTGTTCTCAGTATAACTGATCAGTGTCATTCTGTCTTCAGTAGTATTGACCAGTATCATTCTGTTCTCAGTATAACTGACCAGTGTCATTCTGTCTTCAGTAGTATTGACAGTATCATTCTGTTCTCATTATAACTGACCAGTGTCATTCTGTCAGTAGTATTGACCAGTATCATTCTGTTCTCATTATACCTGACCAGTGTCATTCTGTCTTCAGTAGTATTGACCAGTAACATTCTGTTCTCAGTACAACTGACCAGTGTCATTCTGTCCTCAGTAGTATTGACCAGTATCATACTGTTCTCAGTATAACTGACCAGTGTCATTCTGTCCTCAGTAGTATTGACCAGTATCATTCTGCTCTCAGTATAATTGACCAGTGTCATTCTGTCCTCAGTAGTATTGACCAGTATCATTCTGTTATCAGTATAACTGACCAGTGTCATTCTGTCTTCAGTGGTATTGACCAGTATCATTCTGTTCTCAGTATAACTGACCAGTGTCATTCTGTCTTCAGTAGTATTGACAGTGGCATTCTGTCCTCAGTAGTATTGACCAGTATCATTCTGTTCTCAGTATAATTGACCAGTGTCATTCTGTCCTCAGTAGTATTGACCCGTATCATTCTGTTCTCAGTATAACTGACCAGTGTCATTCTGTCTTCAGTGGTATTGACCAGTATCATTCTGTTCTCATTATAACTGACCAGTGTCATTCTGTCTTCAGTAGTATTGACAGTGTCATTCTGTTCTCATTATAACTGACCAGTGTCATTCTGTCCTCAGTAGTATTGACCAGTATCATTCTGTTCTCATTATAACTGACCAGTGTCATTCTGTCTTCAGTAGTATTGACCAGTATCATTCTGTTCTCAGTATAACTGACCAGTGTCATTCTGTCTTCAGTAGTATTGACCAGTATCATTCTGTTATCAGTATAACTGACCAGTGTCATTCTGTCTTCAGTAGTATTGACCAGTATCATTCTGTTCTCAGTATAACTGACCAGTGTCATTCTGTCTTCAGTAGTATTGACCAGTATCATTCTGTTCTCAGTATAACTGACCAGTGTCATTCTGTCCTGAGTAGTATTGATCAGTATCATTCTGTTCTCAGTATAACTGACCAGTGTCATTCTGTCTTCAGTAGTATTGCTGAATGCCATTTTGCCCTCTACATTGTTTACAAGTGTCATTTAGTACTCAATATTGTTGATCTGTATCAACAAGTCTTCGGCATGGTTGGTTAGTACTGTTCTATACTCGCACCAATGTATGTTTCTGTATGTTTATCTTCACCGTTGTTTGTTAAGTACTGTATGCTTACCTACACCTGTATGTGTTTGTTTCTAACCTCAGATCATATACTTTGCATGTAATCGAATTTTACTTAAGCCACATATTAATTTGACTTTAGTGTATGCGGTATTTGGTATAAGGTGCTTGTCTATACATGTAATAGTTTTGATATTGTCTGTAGGTGTTGTTTTACCTTTTGCGCCTTTCCAGTGCCACCTTGAATTTGTAAAAAGGTCGATGGATAGGGCTGGAACGAGGCTTTACTTTACCTACAGTGAGATACACGACACTATCAAAATCCAGGTTATTATCAATTCTATAGAAACCAGATAATTTACGCCATTTACATATGCAAAATATGCATTAAAACGGATTGTATACGGGATTCGTAAGAAATCACTTCGATATTGCCTTCTCAACTGTCTTCCTCGTATACTTGAAATACATGTACATGCTAGTCATTTGTAACTTTTTAGGGGGAAAGTTTTTAGCAAAATGGATTAACGAAAAGTTCTCAATTGTAATGGAGAATTAGCATACCAATGGTAAGTGGAATGTAAGGGGAATGTTGAGGTGGAATTAAAGAATTGACATTGTGGTTCACCTTTAATCACCTATAATCACCTGTGTGGATAAGACAGCGGCCGAAATAGCCTATAGACACGACAAGCTAATTCTTTAATTGTATTATAGGTATGATAGTACATACAATACGTGCTTGTAGTCAATGTGTTGCTCATTTCATGTGATTGACAAAGTTTGATAGCATTGGCGGATCAAAGGGAAGGTTCAAGGGATACGAAACCCTCTTTCATTAAAAATTAAAAAATCTTATTGACTCCTTCGAGATTTTACTCGGAGAGGGTGTCTTGGTATTTTTTTTTTTTACTGTGCAAATCAATATTATTTGAATTTTTTATCGCAACTATTTCTGATACTGCTAGATACGACCGTGCATGTACAACTAAATACCTGACTCGACACATTTTCTGCTTTACTATACATGTGAATGCCTCCCATACAGCAACTATAAGCTACAGGAATGTGGCGCTTTTGTAAAATACAACGACGATTGACCCCATGTGGCATTTATGTTTGCAAGTTATGTACAGGCGTTACTATGTATTGACTGTGTATAACATGGTCTAATGTCAAGGCATGAGATCATTGTACATAACTCACATACGCGAGGGAGGGAGGGGAATGAAAAATGTTAAGTATTGCACATTAAAAGGCGAACAGATGTTCGAAATAGTACAAACCCATACGATGAAGAATTTTTAATACTCGCGGTGGTGGGTTTCTCCTTGTATGCATATTGTATTCACGTATGTATTATTATTGTACTATTGAACAGCAGTCAGCTAATAAATTCGGGTTTCTATCGGACTTCTTCCTTATATTTCTGAAAGGTTCATTGATTAATTTTTTACGTCAGTCCACGATTATTTCACGTATATGGTGACGGCATCTGCCTAATGCATTGCATATAAATTTATGCTATTGTATTGGACCCATCCGAAACAATGAGAGATCTTTCACAATCATGCTTTCGCCTACCGTAGTACGGGACCTCAGTTTCTATGTCTCATCCGAAACTCATTCGGAATCGAAGCCGGGACCTTTCGGTCTTGAGCCTAGCACCTCATTCACTGAGCTACGTCGGTCCTTTTCTGGAGGGAGCTGCCCTTTAATTTATCTCGTGTGAATGCCATAATGTTTATCTGCATTGGGTTTCCGTCCATCCGTCCGTGTAGACGCATGTGCTGAAAAGTAACTATCTCTTCGATAGGACCCACACGAGCAGATAATATATTTCAGAAATACTTTAATCTCAATGGGACAAATTTCCGTATAGAAATGATATAATCATAAATCTACTCCACCCCCATTCTTCCTCTAGACATAGATGAAGGCGTTGTGTCCGGTACGTGTCTCGCTTTCGTCAATCCTAATGTATTCAGCAACCCCCACATCTTTGTCTGGGTAAAAAGTTTTTCATTTGTCTTGTGTCCTAGATTAATGTGGGAATGAAAATGGTTAGACTTGTGTCTGTATTCCTTATATGTTTATTTGATTATGATTAAGAAAGTAAAACTCTTTTCAAATAAGAAATTATAATTTGTGCTTCGTGCTATATATTTCAAAACCCTTGATTCCCGTTTCCTTTCTTAGATGTTGGGTAAGTACTAACCAGTTTTGAGTTAGTCCCTGTCAATGGTCTAGTCTTTGCACCATGGATTTTCTGTTGTCATTGCCTGTGGAAAGTGACACCTTGGTGTTTCTGTATATATGGCATGATATGTGAGCATGATTTCACAATCTTAAAACACAAATCGGGAATCGAAGAGGATAAATGAGATATTTAAATAAGCTTCGTAGGCAAACAAAACAAAAATTTTGAATGAATAACGTCAGAAATGTATAATGTATCACCGGATTTTAGTAAAATACGTATTCAGGTAAATTTGATGAAAGTATAGGAACACTCGTATTTCGTTAGAAACTTAGGAATAACAATTGTCAGCCATTATGGTTAAAGTCTATGGACACTACACAGATATTACAAATAGAAGATACAAAAATAGATATCTTTGTTAGTACAAATCAGCTTAGAAATCGTACAGTGGTAAAAGTGATATTAAGTTAGAAATAATATATACATATATATATATATATATATATATATATATATATATATATATATATATATATATATATATATATATATATATATATATATATATATATATATATATATATATATATATATATTATAATATAATAATCATTTTATATAATAGTGAAGGAGCCGACTTGCAGTTGTTTCACTGTTAGGTGCTTAATCTGCAGCAGGGTTGCTGCGGGTTTGATTCCCAGAAAGCACCACTCTGTCAAAGAGATTGGTTACATCCCCTTCCCTGTCTTCATATGACCGAGAATTATTGAAAGTGACATAAATCCCTGATCAGTCTAGCATAACGCATGTATTTCAAATATTTTTTTCTGATGCAAAACAAGCACCATTCGGCTTAATGTCAACGAGTATCCCTTGCAGCAGGCGCAGAGCAAGAAGTTTTGTGAGAAGGGGGTCCACTCCCAAGAAAGTTTCCGAGAGGGGGTCCACCCATGTTTTTGTGTTAAAATTACTTATTTTACGTTGAAAAATAACAATAACAGTAATATTTGTCGAATCTCAGGGTGGGTACAGACCTCCGGTCCACCCCTCTGGATCCGCGCTTGAACAGAGTACTCTTAACAGTTTTACCCATTCACAATTCATGGTGTATCTATAAATAGAAATAAAAATTACTGGAAATATGTTCTGTTCTGCTTTGGGAGGCGTTGTCTAGACACGAGATGATGTGATATTTATGAAACTACTCATTTAAAGATGATATTATTACTTCTATAACAACCATAAATAGACATATAGGTGATATTAAGTGAACCAAATATGGAAAAAAGTGCAACACGATCTTAAAATATACAGAACCAATGAAAACCGAGAAAATAGGAAACATTAGGGAAATCTTTGTGTTGAACGGACCGCTCTGTTGATAACCATTGTCATTGCTTGGATGAAGTTTCATTTACGATAATAGAAGGAAGGGTATGCATTTATAGATGATCTAAAACTTGAAATGAAATGGGATCATATTCATTTAAAAGATATATACAAAGAATACGATATTCATGAAAAATGCTTAGACACACAGCGAATTAACGTTGATAGGTGATTGTTGGGTATTGTTTTCCGTACAACAATTTTTCAGCCATATCAAGACATGGAATCAGGAGATCAAGCCAAATGGCGCGATCCGGGAATCGAACCCGGATCGTCAGCACATCAAGCCTGCCCTTAATTAACTTTGAAAATTGACTTGATATTGAAAGATGTGAAACATGAAACAGAGTGAGAAGATATCAATGTCTTGAACTGAGAAAAAAAATTCTGACGTGGGTAAAACGTGACATCGAAGAAACAAATGACGTTACATAGAACGAGATGTCGTTTCCTTGAAACATGCGAGTTTACATTGAAAGAAATGCCAATTAAGGAATATGTGTCTTGATACAAAGGCGTTAGACATTCAAGAATTGAATGACGTAATATGAAGGGAATGACTTGACATTAAAAGAAATGGCATTTAACAAAACAACATTTTGGACGAAAATGATAACATGCACAGATCAAATGACTCGTAAAATTGAGCGCATGACTTGATATAGACCAGCCATAACATTCATGAAAACTTTTGACTAGATATCGAAATTTGTAACATAAAAACGAAGGCATTCATCCACGAATATATGGACTTGACATGCACAGAGCCAAAATAATGGAAATCGTTAAACAGATGTGGCATTCGTGGAAACAGTTGACATAACATTAAAATATGGACATGAAAAATTGAAAACAGTATTTTAGACAACGAGTTAATGAAAAAGATGAAAACCATAAACCCAGAGATTTGAACAGAAAAAGTTGGATAGACAATTTCACGTTTACTTCGGGACTGGCGCTTTGGTTGTCAAACGGTAATGTTTCTTGCAGTAATCTTGAAAGGGTCTGGACTATTTTTTCTATTCAAGCTTTTTCAAATTAAGTGGGCGACAATTGAGTGTTCGTCAAATGCCCGACATCACACATTTTGGCACACTTGTTCATTATGACGTCATAAATAAATGGCCCGTCAAACATTAATTTAACTATGAAGTCACAATGGAACTACGTGATGGGCGTGGTTAAAGTTGGATCTGGCGATCCCTCAATTCACCCTTCCACAAAACGCAATTTTTCATTGTTATGACGTCATCTTAGGTCCGACAAAACTCCGGCAAATAACGTATTTGTTTATGACGTCATAAGTAGAACAAATGAAAATAGTCTTAATGTCACGTTCTTTTACAAACCGTGGAAGGGTGAATATCGGACAAATAAATTTTTGCTGCCTAGATTTGCGTCAAATTACTATGACGTCACAATTGAAGCATTGAATTCCAGTAAAATGTGGTTTGTTTGATATAGACCATTTCACTCTTACTGCGGAATTAAGATTTTGGCAAAACGATAACTGTTCCTGCAAAATGACGTCAAAGAGAATAAACTTTTATTATGATGTTAAAGAACAAAAAAAAAAAAAAAAAAAAAAAGGAAAAGAAAATTGCGGGAAACTTCATCATCTGTCACCCAAACTGTTAGTCCTGCAGTAACAGTGAAAGGGTCTATTAGGCTACTTACATCATTTAAAATGAGGTTCGCCGAAAAGGCAGGAAATGAAAGCTTTTCCTACAAAAATGATGTCAAACACAATACAACGGTACTATGACGTCATAACTGATCACTCTTATAGCCCTGAAATTCTTCATAATAAAGGTTTCAGCGGCGAACCTTATTCACCCTTCCACAAAGGCAAATTTTCATTGTGATGACGTCATCTGAGGTCCGACAAAACTCCGACAAACAACGCATTTGTTTATGACGTCATAGATTGTACAATTGAAATTGACTGTCACGTTCTTTTACGAACGGTGGAATTGGAAAAGGTCTTCGAATACTGTAGTTTATTCATGTTATCAGTTATGGTGTCATCGAAAGAGACGGCATTTACGAACACAATGAACTTGATGAAAAATATGGAAGGAAATGACATGGATGAAAATTATTCATCTCTCCTTAACATATGATTTTTAACATAATTATGACAAGCAAAATGTTGAAGGACTTTTGTATCGTCATACATCCGTTTAGTAGGTACTTACGCGGTACATGAGAAGTTTCTTCTCTGCCCAATCCACTTAGTCTCATGTCGTGCTAGAGAACGCGATGATTTGGAAGGCAACCAGAGAAAAGTGGACTATACTATAATCCCCTTGGTGTGTTATTTCATCACTTATTTCTCATGAAATCATGCAGAAAAAGTCCAAAGTTGAACTTTCCAAAGTCATGTCATAAGATATCCTTTTAAAATATTTTAGACAAGGAGATTCTACATTTTGTTTTGAATTTCAAACGCCTTTGATATCATGTGTCAGTGTGGAATGCTGTATGTATTAGTGAGTGATATTTGGAAACTTATTTCATGACAGTAGGTTCCGTAAAAGGTAATGATTGTGCTATTTATACATGTATATATAATTTATTAAAATTTTCTCGCATGATCGGTATTGGTATTTATTACATTATTTACCGATTTTCAGTTCACCAGGTTCCATTTCACGTGTAGTTGTACGAAATACCAACACGAATGTGTGGGAAGTCGTGAATTAAATGGAATCCGCGGTTGGACTCAAAGAAGCATATTTTAGGTTGAATATTTGAGAGGCAGTTTAAATTACAAATTTAAAGAATGAGGGAAATTTTTGCTCTCCTTTGGCTGTTCCTGATATGTATAAAATTGTTGTCTATATATAGAATGGGGGGGGGGGGGTATCACTTTACTGTGTGGTTTTGGTTTTTATATAAATTTAGGATAACTTATGCTGTATTCTTTATATAGAATGGGGATTACTGTTTCTGTTAGAAAAGTGATGCCATTACAGTCATGTGTCGGTTTCTGATGGGAATAACTCTCCTATCCTGTTATTTGTCCTATCATGAGTATAGGTGTAACAGAGTGAGGACTACTGTAGAACATTAGAGTTTATAAATAGATATAAAATAGGGATAATCAATAATGGAACAGGATCATTTTGCCATCCTGCACTCTTTTCCTTTTATGCGTAAAAATAATAATCTTCATATAGAATGTGGTCACTTTCTCATCCTGCACTCGACATCGGAGATCTGGCGGGTAGAGAATTGGGTCACTTTGCTACCCTGTCTTCGCTCTTAACCCGAGTAAAACAATAACCTATATAAAGAATTGGGTCACTTTACTATCCCACGCTTGTCCATAAGTACGTCCTCTCAGACTGTGTGTAAATTGATTTGCTGTATAGTGTTCCATACTCGATCTTTCAGCGTTACGATGGCGTTCAAAGCTTCAAGATGGAGGAAATTCGAGAATGGTCATATTGGTGAATCGTGTTTAGAATTATTTAGATGGAGGGAACAGAATTTCTGGACAATATTAGGGATGAGACAGCGATGTACATAATGGTGTAACTCTTATTAGTTTAGAGATGGAGGAAGCCAGAGGACGTGGAGGAAATCATCGATCTGAGATAGATATAGTGGCTAACGTTCCTACATATCGCAGACTCGGACCTATGTAATGTAAAGGTGAGATTCTAAGTTGATTAACTTATTATGCATAGTTGTCCACCCAGTTACCGAAGCTAAGCACCATCATAGATCTGTTGCTGTGAAACGTATGTAGCCTGAATGGATTACTTCCCCTGACACTAGATTGATTGATTGATTGATTGGTTATTGTTTTACGTCACTTCACGATTATTTCACGTATATTGTGACGGCATCTGCCTGATGCATTGCATACAAATTTAGACCTTTGCAACGGACTCACCTGAAGAAGTGAGGATTCTTTCACGTGCCACGCCTACCGTGATACGGGACCTCGGTTTTTACTGTCTCATCCAAAAAAGAGAACACTAGTGTGTCCAGAATCGGGCGGGAATCGAACCTTGGACCTCTAGGTCATGAGCAGAGCACCTCATCCACTAGGCCACACCGACTTCCTGACACTATAATACTTCTTGTTGTACATAAGTAATGGTAGTGAATGCATCATTGATTTACAGTTTGTACAGCTGTACATGACTTGCAGCTTTCATTGACAGTTTTCACTACAATAACTGAGCAACTTACTCATTCACGACGTAAACGACGAATGCCTCTCTTCAGCTTCCTGCGAGAACACCAATGTGTGGGAAATGTGTCAATTAAAACAATAGGTCACGAACCAGTGATTATTTCATTCATATCTATCCACGAGTTTCGAGTGGGTTGTTGTATTAGCATGGCATTTATAATGCAAACGATCTAAATCGATAGTGTTGGTGGGAATGACAGTGATCGGCGAGAGCTAAATATAGTAACAATGTACAGTCTGGGTGAGTGATATTCACTTTTCATGATAAGTTTGTTATTTTGTCAAGTAGTTAAGAAAAATGATAATGATTATATATAGTGAGCAGTTTTCACGGTTTTCAATTTGGGTCGCTGCTTCTCAGAGTCTGTTTAACACAGAAGGTCAACTAGAGTTCTATTTTGTTCCGGTATATGGTCTAACTTTGCATGTGAAATTTAATTTCATGTCTTTGATTCTTGACCCAAAACAGGAGAACGCTAAATATTGTAAATGTTTCAACTATTTCAGTTTTGTTGTGATTTTCATGAAACTTTACATGAGTGATCTTCTCTAGAAACATGGCGGACACATGTGAAAAAATATGTTACTGTGTAATCCAATGTTGCGAGAATATCAAACCTGGATTTTCTTCCTCATTATCGTAATAATTGTGTTGAATATTTACACGAACGATTGACTCAAACGTACATGAAGAATGTATATGCAAAATTACAGCTGTATACTATACATTCGCTAACACAGTGCATATTATAGGTAAATTTATTCTAAATTGTTTTGGTTATATATATAGAAGCCTAAAACATATTTAAAAAAGGACCCTTGCAAATGGTGTGATCAAATCCGTCCTATTAAGTGAGATATGGTTGTCTAAAACGCGATGTCTGTAAACAGAATGTTTACATCCAACTTATCACGTGATCTAATTCAGCAGCTGCATCCCGGAGGGCGAGGTAAATAAACTTGACGAGTAACTTCAAAACTCTGCAATCAAGTCTGCTAAAATTAGTATTTAATGAAATTGTTTTCTTTTGGGCTCTCCCTTCATCGATTAAACTGCGCATGCGCGAAGTCAGGTTATGGTTCAGTCTCCAAAGCAGAGTTGTCGTTCCTTTACAATCCACACACACCTCTGCCAACGTCTCAGGTTTTACAAGATTCTTGTAAAATCAGAGTTTTGCCTCTAGACGATTATGACTTGGTATTCAATGGCTTTATTAGTTAAATTTAAAGCATTTACCATGTCACATTGAGTTTTAATCGGGCTTCTACAAAAAATAAACCCCGAATTTATACCGCCCTATATTTTCTCAGCGTACAAATCAGCGAACTTGTGTAATACAGTTTGTCAATAACACTATCATTTGCACCTTTTTGTCTAATATTTGCCCAGATAACTTGAATACGATGACAATTTTTCCCAGAACACACAAAACAGTCTATATTCTCTGCATTCTGACTAGGGACTATTTTCAGTAGTTGGCAAAGATTAAAGGGAGTGCAAGGATCGTAACTCTGCTTTGGAGGTTGGTTATGGTTGTATTTATGGAATACCCGCTTTATTTACGAAGTATTTTCTTTTTGTTTTGATATCTCCGAGGGTTTGCAGCAGCAAAAATGTTATTAACGCAAAGTTAAGAACTTCAGCCATACGAGAAAAATACAGTTTTTTTTATTTTTACTTGCCCTAGTTTTTGAAATTATACCGGATTGTAGGGTATACAACTTTAAATGGTTGCGTCTTTTAAATATGGCCGATAGTGCATCTATATAGAAAATCCGAAAACTGGATTTTCTTCCTCATTTTATGGCAGTTCTGAAACCTGACGAACGTATTTGAAAATGTATCTCAAATTGCAGCCATATTGAGAAAATTGTATATGGATGTTTTCGCTTCCATTTTCTTACCCAGTTTTATGAAACCTTATACTCAAGGTATTTGATGAGTATATATGATAGACTGGTGTTATGTAATCCAATATGGCCACCATGATAGCAATCTTGATGACCTAAAACTGGATTTTCTTCCTCATTTTTTCGTTGCATTATGTATGAAACTTGAAGAATGATCTATTCATGATTATATACAAGGATTGTCCGATGATTTAATTATGGTAACGTAAGAAATAATTTTTAACACAAAGATTGTCTTCGCACATTGGCTAGAGTCAAATAGCACTCGCCTTCAACTGAGGAGCTATTTGGCCACTAAGAATAGTATTCTCTTGATATTATTGGACCTACAGTTGATATTATCCATTTTCATATTCGAGAGTAAACAGTGTTCATTTACTTTAATATGAGATACCATATGTGTGTCACGGTGAGTTATATTCATGTTGTATTCATGTGGGTGTAATTGACGTATCAGTGCTCACTTTGCTATAATTTGAATAATATTAAGGAGTGTTTGCGTACATCATCTTTTTCATATGTGCCCTCAGTGATTGGTTGGTTGGTTGATTGGTGTTTTACGTCGCGTTCAACAATTTGTCAGTTATAGCGCGACATGAAAGCAGGAGGTAACCAACCTCTCAAACATAGAACCCGGATCGTCGACGCCGCAGGCCAAGCGCTTAACATCTGCACCAAGCCTGTCCCTTGCCCTTGGTGGACAATTTTAAAAATGATGTTACTTTGAGTAATGACCTCTCAAAAAGTTATATCGGTTATCTTGTACTAAGAATTCACTTTTATCGTACACGACTCATAAATAGGTATTGTTCATTTTGTGATCATATTATCTGGTTTTCAATAATGCTTCTTTGTTATGAATGGTAACCAACCACGTCTACCCCAGCAAACGCACTGTACGTATCAGCTTTACCGTCATATGTCGGCATTTTGTTTATCGCTCTTTTATTGCAATATTACAGTCTTTGTGTGTTTATTATCTTGTCTTCCCTTCAAGGTTTTGTTTGACTGTTGTTTTACGTCATTCCAAAAATACTGTCCTTGAATTGTGACGACATTAGTCTAATGCTATGCGCAAAAACATTTGCAACGGACACATCCGAAACAATGAGAGATCTTTTACTTGAGACGTCTTCCGCTATACGAGAACTTTGCTTTCACTGTCTTATCCCAAATGCAGGACGCCGAAAAACCGCTGGCAGGAGTCGAACCCACGGCCTTTCGGTCAGGAGCCAAGCACTTAACAATAGAACTGCATCGTCTCTTCCCTTTACTGTACCTTGATGGATTGTGCCAGACCTGTGACGTTCTCACCTCTGTTTGAGCGGGGTAGTTCTGTTGGGAAGGTGCTTGGATTTTGACCGAAAAGTCCAGAGTTTGATTGCCGCCGATGGCGCGGGATATGTCAACAAGGTCTCAGTCGTTTATAAGAATCAAATCCAGATCGCCAGCGTTACGACTTCCCTAGCAGGATAATTCATGTTATAAAAGATAATGTGTTCATTTTAATTGTGGTCATAGTTACGTTCTTTTTGGGAATGGCGAGTATCATTTTGGTTTTATTTTTGTTTTGTCTTATTTTTTTTTAATTTAAACTGAATTAATAGCTAACTTTTGTTACGTCTATGATCCAATGAATATTACTTAATTTGAAATAGTCGAGGGGAGGTGTTTAATTTTACATTTGATGTTAAGCACCCAGGCTGGTAGTGTTCACTTTGGGGTTACACTTGCACAAGAGGAGGCAGTGTTCACTTTAATATTATACTGAACAACTTGCGTGATGTTCACTCAGTTGTATTTGGGTCATGGTGCATAGTAAAACGATGAATGGTACAAAATGTAGGGCACAGATGTCTCGGTTTATATTTTAGGGATTGGTTTTTCTATTAATGATGGCGGACTATGCTGTAGTTTGTGACAATTGATTATTGCTCCGCTTCATGAACCTTGATCAAAATCTACGCCAGCATATCACATCGTGGGTAGTGTTCATATTAAATCAATTGAGCTGGATTTAGCCGAGAACTGTCTTTCCACAGTTTCACTATTCATTGAATTTCCTACTAGTCAATTGCGTTAAGTGTGTACATCAGGAGGGAGAAAGGGGGAAGGATCAGAGATTAATGTTGTGTATGTTGTATAGGGAACATGATGCTGTGCAATTTTTCATTCCAGGGTACAGTGTACATTGTACTAGAGGATAAACACAATTAACAGCTGTTGCGATCTTTTTTGTAAAAAATCGGGTCAAAAGCAACTAATTCAGGATTACAAGGTGGTTCGTACGGCCCTCCCACGCACTCGGGTTTATAAATAGTTATTTCCAACCATCAATATATATTAAACAGGAAGAACATTTTTTCTCGCCGGAGCAGCGACCTAGATTTAAGTGATGAGAATTTGTGAATGAAATTCGCCTGTACAAATTCGAAGCAGAGCTCGCTGGCTGGTATCAAAGCATGAATGACTTTTTTACGCTGAGGAATGCGGTGGGATTTTTTTTTATTTGTGGTTGGTTAGCCGCAAACAAATTTTCAGAAGACTGCGGAAACTTAATATGTGTAAGCAGTAACTGTGAACAAAACTACTGAATTATGAATGAAGAAAATAAACTTTGTGCGAATAAAGGGCTGATTAAGTACGTTCAATTTAGAAAAGGTAAGGGATTTAAATTTGTGAGAATTTTTTTTGAAAGAGGGGATATGTAGTGGGAATGAGATCTGTGTAGTGTGTATTGTGTATTGTCCTCCATATATGTATGATATCCTGTGGAAGGACCTTTATTGGTGTCACGACCTCTAATTTTCTCCTCATTGAGGTCGTAGTAAATGTTGAATGACCATCAGTTGATCGTCAATGGAATAGAGATTATGAGCGCTTCCTTCATGGCAGAACTAATATTTCGTGTAAAGGGGTGTTTTCTATTGATTTTGATGTCTTTTTTTAACAAAGACACGCAACACTTAAATTTACTTCGCTGAAAATTTGATTTTTCATTTCATACAGCAGGAAGTTTATGGTGGTCTAAAAACGAGGTTTTCACAGTAAAGGTCTAAAAGATTACTTTAAACTTTTAACATACAGGAGCATTCTTAAGAAAATTTGTAAGGCCGTGGGCAAATGACATTGGTACCTTTAAAAGTCGTGTTCCATCCGTTTTGCAGGTCTTGAAAATGACCTTGGTTGCGTACAATTTGTGTGCTTTAGTAATTGTAGATATATATTGAATGTATTGTATAGTATTGAATATATCCTATTGTATAGTATTGAATATCTACCATTATATAGTATTAAATATATACAGTGGTATAGTATTGAATATATACCATCAGTGTTTTTTTTTTCAAGTCAGGTCCGTGATAACTACCCTTCCCAATGGACATTTCCTTGGTTTTCCCCAAAATTTGCCTGAATTTTTCCCAAACAGTGATCTTTTATCATTATGCAAATGGAACAAAATTCCTAAATGAAAAGGTGCAGGCACTTTTGAGAAAGATAAAAACACACTGACCATTGTATAGTATTGACTACATCCTACTGTATAGTATTGAATATATACAATTGTATTGTATTGAATATTGAATATATTCTGTTGTAAAGTAATGTACTGAAAATATGTTCTATAATTTTGACTACATGTGTAGTAGTAAAACAGAAAGAAGTTCAACGTTGATTGTAACTTCTAAAACGGTAGGACGCATTCTGGGCGACACATTATTTTCATATATTTTGTAAATTCTTTTCAGAGACCTTTATCCGGAATTCTGTTGTGTTTCGAATGCGTCAGTTAATCCTAGCCAAAAGATTCTTGCCAACTTGTCGTTGCCTGACGATATTTGCCCACCCAGACTATCTTTAAGGATTCTTGCCAAATTTTCACCAAAGATGCCCGTCAATCTTTGCTGTTACCTGAGCATCTGAAACACTCGTTAAGCCATATTATCCCCGCCTCCGCCCTAAGTCGCAATGGTCAAACCGCCACTGAAGTTAATCTACTTTGGATTTAGAAAGTTGTCGGTAGGACAAACGTCAGCTTTGGAATAAGGTAGGTATTTATAAGAGATTATCTCGGTTCACATTTCATTAGTAAATATTAGCATTGGATAAGTTAACTCGCCAGTAAAAAGAACAATTCAGCGAAAATCCCGATTGACAATTTATCGGTGAAGTCATTGAAGTGTCGCGATTACATTAACGACTAAATGAGTGCTTTGGACATGGATTGACGTTGGTTGGACGCTAATCTTAGATTGTCTGGCCGGATTAGGCGAGAACATTGTACCAAATAACTCACTCTGATGTGTCATGGAGACATTGTAAGCGTATCTTGGTGACATAGAAATTTTAGGTAAATGTCAATAGGATATTTTGACGTAGCGTAACACTATGATTAGATACCGGGTATTAGTAGGTATTTTACTTACTAATGTACAAATTGGTTTAACCAATACGAAATATAGAAATAACCGTTTGAGTATATCAGCTCAGGGTTTTTTCATTTATCATAATTACAGTAGTAGTGGAATTTTGTTATTTCCCTATTGATGTCATCCACTAAACGAGACCTCGTTTCCACGAATCATCATCAAGGCCTCATTCGTCGACTTCCTTTTTGGCGAAGATAACACTGAAGGAAGACGTGTTTTTTTCTTTCCAGGTGGATCCCCCTTTCCTCGTTATTAGTATTCGTCCCATTACAATCTATATAGAATGTAGGCGATAAATCCATATACGAGGAAGCGCATGTGATCTTTTCTGTTCTCAGTTATCGTATATAGAAATCGATCGACGTAAAAAGCTCTTTATAACCATCCCGAGTCGGAGTGTGCTCTATATTAAAATGTATTTAGAAGAATCAGGGAATTGCCATGGAAACTCCGAAGTGAATAACGAGTATTTATGGAGTGTGTGAGTTAGATAATCGTTGTGACGTTTATGTTTAATTGCCTACTTTCGAATATTTTTATATTACGATAAAAATGGATAATGTCTGTAGGTTTACTTGTTTATAAGTTTATATGCAAGAAAATAATCTGAATTGTTCAATAGTAGTTGAAAATGAAGCAATTTTCAGGGAAAATTGGGCGGGGAGGGTGGGGGAGTGTTGGCTTTTTTATTGACGAAGACCATACCTTTACGAAGACCATACCTTTCTGGTACTTATTTAGACATGAGAAAGATTTGCTGATATTGGGAAAAGGGAAACTGTTCTTTCTAGTCAGCAGTTATAATTTCAAACCAAAACGTATGAAGAAGGGACTTAAATATATATAGAAACTTTTGATTTAGTTTCTTTTTCGGCATAAATGTTTAGGGGTGGTTCCTGCGTGTGTACTTGTTTTCTGTGACTTTATCCACACGATCGACATTTATGGCACTCAAATCACATGATCGACATTTATGGCACTCAAATCATCATATACCTCGTCAGATTAACCTGTGTAAAGATTGTCATGAACCGTGGGAAAATGATCCATACACATATACTAAACTTTCACCTGGTCACCGTACAGCGATCTGCTGGTGGGGCGGCCGCTGTGCACTTACCTGGTCAGGACGACGGCGACATGGTGGGTGATAATACACCGTTGAAAAGGACCGACCGATGAGTGGACTGAGGTTATATATAGTATAAGGTCATTTTGGACAACATTGATGACGGACATTATAAGACATTTCAGTTTATTGCTGACGGTTTTCTTCGTACATCTGTAGGTAGACTGCTTGTTTGTTTGCGCTAGAACGGCATATTGAGATATTTTTACCGATGTTTATACATCGACCTGCCCTTTGTCATTGCGTTGAACAACTAGGGACTTATAGTGTACCACACCTGTCATTGACACATACCCCTATGTCGTCGAATGAACTTCCTGCACCCTACAGTAATTACGTCCATTCTGACGGGATCCCAGTAAGTACACCGGGCGTGACCTAGCTCTCAGCAATGAAACCCGATATGACTGGAACCCATGAAGTACGTCCGACACAAACAAAAGCTCAAATTAAATCCGACACCACCAAAGACTCATAACTTACTCCCGACACGACTAAAGACTCATAAACTACATACGAACCCACCGAAGTCTTATAAATTACATCTGTTACGACCAAAGCCTCATAGATTACATCCAACACGACCAAAGTCTCTTAAATTACATCTAATATGATCAAATAGTCTCATAGATTACATCCGAAACGACCAACGTTTCATAAATTAAATCCGACACGACCAAAGTCTCATAAACTACATCCGAAGCCACCGAAGCCTCATAAATTACATCTGATACGACCAAAGCCTCATAGATTACATTTGACACGACCAACGTCTCGTAACTTACATCCGATATCACTAAGGTCTCGTAATTTACATCTAATATGAACAAAAAGTCTCATAGATTACATCCGAAACGACCAAAGCTTGTGTTTTCATAAATTATATCCGACACGTCCAAAGTCTCATAGATTACATCCAATGCGACCAAAGTCTTGGAAAATTACATTCGACACGACCAAAGTCTCATAAATTACAAGTGATACGACCCAAGTCTCATGGATTATATCCAACACAACCGACGTCTCATAAATTATATTCGACATAACCAAAATCTCATAAATTATATCCGATACGACCAAAGTCTCATAAATTACATCCGACGCGACCAAAGTCTCATAGATTACATCTGATACGACCAAAGTCTCATAGATTACATCTGACACAACCAAAGTCACATAAATTACATCCGACATGACCAAAGTCTCATAAATTACAAGTGATACGACCCAAGTCTCATAGATTATATCCGACTCGACCAAAGTCTCATAAATTACATCCGGTACGACCAAAGTCTCATAAATTACATCCCACACGACTCACGTCTCAGCATTTGTATTCGTCATGACCAAGATCTCATAAATTACTCCCGACATGAATAAGGTCTCATAGACTACACATGTCATAACCGAGGTCTTAGCAATTACAGTCGACATGATCAAAATCTCAGCCATTACATCCAAGAATACAGAAAACTTAACAATGGTCACATCTGTCATGATTAAGGTCTCATAAATTACATCCGAAACGACCAATATCCCAGCAATGGTATCTGTCATGATTAAGGTCTCATAAATTACAACCAACAAGACCAAGGTCTCAGCAATTACATCCAATATAATCAAAGTATTAGCAATTACACCGGGCACACAGATGGCGGCTAAATATAAGTCTGAATTCAATCTCTCAACGGGCAAAATGGGGAGCACCATTAGTTTACTTAAAACGTGAAAAGAGTTTTTCTGTGCCCCCCTCCTCCACTCAATTTTAAACGACCTTTGCCAGATTTACGGATGAACGTTCTCTCTTACTTCGACCAAGGAACGAGACCAGACTTGACAGACTGGAGTACTATTACAGTGTACTCGATGACCTCAGTTCCTCGTTTTAGTACAGAAGATGCATCCGTTCTGGCTATGGTTTTGTGTTATATAATTAATTTACGAATGAATGTATCATGGTTTTGCCGAATTGAATGATTTATTTTGGCATAGAACTTGCTATATGTGGTTAAGCATTTTACTCGCTTACTGTTTGGCATTGCCAACTGTTCCGTTGTTAATTTCATGTATACGAGTATAGAGTGAAAGTATACCTTTTAATTATGAATTACGTGTACATGTACATGGATTATGTTGAAAATTAAGCTTAACTGCGTATTTCCTCCCTCCTATTCAGAGCTTCTCAACCTCCCCATATTTCGGAAGTATTCCAAAATTATTTTCACCATCGTGAAAGCTTCTAAGTATTTCTTTCTAGAAATTAAAATAAATTGGAAGTTCTGACGTAAACCTGTCGTTACCCCGACATTGTCAGTCTGCATCGATGCATCGAGGCATCTATGCTTCATATGCTGGGTCGAGGAAGTTCATACAGAATACAATAAAATGTCTGCACCAGCATTGTGTATAACTGCAAGGAAAGTAGGTTAGTAATTTGAAACAAGGTGTGGTTCGTTTTGAATCAAAATCAAGAGCCAGAACACATTTCCCCACTGAAGTGATGTTAATACTTTATATTGCGCCCTAACTGATGGATTCGCTCTCTTGCAGTCACAAGGCATGAATGAAAATTCGTTTCTTCTTTATAAATTATGTATTTATTCAGTAGAATGAGAGGTATGCGCTTTCATCCTTACGAAGTTGACGGTGATGTATGGTTCTGCACAGTCTGATGTAGGTTAATTTATGAAAGAATTTTCATGCTTTCGATAGAGTTGTCGTCCCTTTTTTATATATTCAATATCTATGAGGGGAGCCTTGTTGATTCATGACTCGCTTTGAATTCCGTTGAGGGCATATTTGTCATTGTTTCTGCTCGTCTTTCCGAATTCATACGGAAAAGGAGTAGTTATAGATACATTTTTGGTATTTTCATTTTTTGTTTTGATCTAACTCCTACTTATCCTTTTGACAAATGTTCAAGTCGTATTTTGAACGCACCTACTAATGAAAAGGTATGAAAGAGCTATACAAAAATTATTTTACTTTAAATTCCAATGTCTGACCTGACAGCTGTCTTATTGCATTGCATATATAACTATGTTGTTATAAGGAAGACATATCAAACTTTAGATTAAAATGAGACCCATAGTTCCGGGTAGGGTGGAGTAAATTTGTGATTGCTTTTGTCGTCGCGACATGAAAAGTTTGTCCTTCTGAATCCAAATTATCACCTTTTTCATTGAGGACCTTGTGATAAGTAAGAAAACTATACTAGATTTGGTGATGACTTCGAGGGAATTCTAAAAAATATATTGAACGTCTAAATATTCTAATTTTGTTCAACGCATGTAAACCGTTTAAATAAAATCTTCAATAAAAATTCTTTAAAATTCGCTTAGAATTCAGATAAGTTAGACGACAGTACAGTCCACTCATGCATATTTTCTCCTCTATTTAAAATTAAGTTTAGGTATAACTTGTTTTGTGAAAAAAAGGCATTTTCGCTTTTGTATCGCTAGTCATCCCTCCCCCCAAAGTCCAGTTGTACTCCCTCAAAATTAGCATTACATCTACAGGTTTACAATTTTACAAATAAATAGATGGTCATATCGTGCAACTCTTGTGCTAACACAATTCATTCGTTATAAAATGCGCATCTATGTGCCCTAGTGCGGCAGTGCTGTGGAACCCTCCATCACTCTAGTTCTGCTCCGAGTCTTAGAACAATGCTCTTGTTTCTCGAGGTATTGTTTTTCCTGTGATAAGGTAAGCTATATTGAGATACAGTGTGGTTGATTGAATTTCGTCAGAGTGAAGGTATGTGGTCTCGCCCTTCACAATGTATTCTCAATAAACCAAACAACGGTTAAGATAATCAAATTCTACGTCTATCATCACGTTGGTCTATCCAAAGTTTCTCAGAAATAATGTTTTGTTCTACAGAAGTTCGGAGCGAGATACTGAAGAATAACAAGGGGTAATGGACGTACAGATAGATTCACGTGGAGGAAGACGGGCTTTCAAGAGTCCCGGAAAAAAGCATTATACAGTAAGTCGCTTATTTTTATTTGCCTACATGTACTCACGTATTGTATCCTTTGTTATGCGTCGTCATTCGTGAACTGACCTCTGAATCAAGATCAGTTCTGGTCACTTACCCGCCTGCTATCACATCAGTTTTGACCTCTTTGTAACAAGGTGGATGCCCCTAGTAAATTATTTGGCCGTAATTATAGAATGGTCAAGGGCGATGTTTACGTCTGCGGGAAACAGAGATTTGGGGTTTTCACAGAGTGAACTAAATTCTAGACGTGATGACATGCTATGGAAGGCTTGCCAGCAGTCAGACGGGGTTAACCAAACGAGATTCCTTATTATCACTATAATGTATACACGAGCGATTATAACGCATGTATTCCTATTCTGAATCGAGCTTTAGTTAATCGCACGATAGCATTACTTGTTTCTGAAGCGCGGCAATACCTAGTGGTGGTCATGTTTACTTCATAATCCAAAGATCATGGGTTCGAATCCAACAGAATCATTAGTAATGCCGAATGTAATTCCAATGGCCTAGGTCTTGATCAGGATAGGCAATCGACGTAAAAGTCTTTAGCATCTCATGATGAGGAAGAAGACGCGGTTAGTAGTATTCTATTTCCCAGTTTTTGACTACTATGAAACTTTTAGATATTACCATAAAAAGCATTTAAATACAATATATATATATATATATATATATACGTTTTTGTTATAGAATTTTCCATTACTGTTTACAAATCGAAATATGAAATTTGTCGATTGATTTTGTAATAGTTTGTATTGTATTTTCTGTACCTTGTTCACTTTTACGTTTGTTACATGAAATCTTAATGAACATTGTTCATATTACGGATATGCGTTCGGGCAAACTCTTCCATTTGAATTCAAAATTTTAAATTAAAAGAAACGAAACTTGGAAATGGCCTATTAACCAATCAAAGTGACAAGTTGTGTATTTGTTTAGCTCACCTGAGCCGAAGGCTCAAATGAGCTAAAGTTATAGTGCGTCGTCTGTCGTCATCGTCGTCCGTCCGTCCGTCGTTAACTTTTTCACATTTTCGACTTCTTCTCTGGAACTGCATTGCAGATTTGGACCAAATTTTGTATATATGATGTACTCAAGGTCCCCTACTAAAATTGTGTTCGGGATTCAGATTCCCTCAGGGGTGGATCCAGGGCGGGGCCAAAAGTGCCTAAAACGGTACCCCTCTTCAAAAATCTTCTCCAGAACCAGTGCATAAATGGGGAAACTAATTGCATTTCAACAATCTATTAAGATGTGTTATCAAAAATTTTGTTCGGGGTTAAGATCCGTCAAATAGAAATTTGCGAGTTTTTGACGTGTTACTGGACTTAATGTTTTCAATGTGAAAAAGAACGTTTTTCCTCATAAAGTCTTATTATGTTGACATTGGATGTTTTAATTTGGTACCATTTAATGATATATATGAGTCCTAATCTGGCATGTAAAGAATTTTATCAGTGTTTTTATTTGGGTTTTTATGGACATTTTAAGAGTGCAAAATTACATGATGTTGAAAATGGCCTAGAAAATTCTTCATTTGTCATTGATCTTGAACTTTATTTTAGCACACTAAGACAAAATTTGGTATCACTTAATGATATTCTTGATTCCTAATCTGGCATGTAAAATTTTAAAAGACCTCTTCCTTCCTGCATGACTGATCATCTAGGTACTCAGGTGAGCGATATAGGCCTATTTGGGCCTCTTGTTTGTATTGTGCTGTAGAAAGGAACGTTTAAGGTGCTAATATGGCATGAAAGGCATCATATATTGCTTATGAATACCCTTATAACTAACGTCCACTGCGATTCGAACGCCAAATTTTCCGTCATCGGAACCCCCACCTTACCGGTGACCACTCGATCACACCACTGATATGGTTTATAGTAGGCATATCCGAATGCTTCATTTTTCAATACTAATAGATTTGCAGATTGTCCATCATGAGGGCGATGGTACAGTAGGACTAAATTTAAACTCTAATCATTTGACCGTGTAATATCCCACCTCCCGAGCTTCCCAGTCGCCATTCCTCTAAGTGGTTTGTCTAATTCATGAGGGCTTGTGGTGAACGTCATGGTGCGACTTCCGTTCTGATCGGCCAATTAACCCAGATCTCTGAATAATACATAGTTTCACATGTTGAACAAGATACTTGTCTTACCACGAATAGCTATTATATTATCTCTCTCTCTTTCTCTCTCTCTCTCTCTCTCTCTCTCTCTCGTGTCACGGGACCATTGAAAACTGATGAGCGAAGACATGTGTGTTGGTATTTATCATTTGCCTTTCACCGTTAGTTCTGAGTTTGATCCCCGGTCGGAGCATGTAATTTTGGGAAGGTATACCAGTGGTAAGAGTTGACAATTTGTCACTGACCACTCCGAAATCCTTCGTCATTGAAAACTGGTCGTCATTATATACATGAATTAAACTCTTTGTTTAAAAAAAAGACTTCCTTATGCTTACAAATTCTTAGATTATACTCCTCGCAACCAAGTTGTGGAAAGGGGGCTGGAAGTATACTAGAATCACATTGTCCGTGTGTGCAGACATTTTAATTCTATAGTTGCATAGATGATCACGTGACATTTTCTGATAGAATTTTCTTTCCGGTGCAGCTTACCGATATTTCAATATACGTTAAGTAATGTATAATTATTTATAGAGATCACAGAGGAAATTAGTTTCAGGGTGTGTCCCTAGGCTTGCAATGTCGCCTAAGATCGATACTCGCCATTGCTGGCCGTATATTATATACAGAGTGCAATAATCTCATTTGCCAAGTCTACGGAGCAGGCAGTTTGTGCACGTGTACTATGTAAGGCCGTTTTTGCTGTTGAATATTCGAGCCTGTCCTCTACATGATGGATAAGTAGGTGGTTCTTTTAAAGGGAGGAAAGGGGGTGGGGCTGAGGTCCACATTTTACATTTTGTATTTAACCGTTAATGATGACATTGGAGTTATCCATTTAAATTAGGACCCAATGACATGTAAAACGAAAAAACGAAATTCTGGATAAAACAAAAATAAAACATTTTGGATATCATTTTGATCAGTCGGTTGGAGAACGGTTAACCAACAATTTTTGTGCTTGACCTAACCTTTATATACACTAATGTATTGGCACTGGGCATCCTTCATTTATTATGATATTTGTACCAGCTAAAAGCTACGTATGCATATGTCGTAAGAAAACTCTTTTATTAGCTGATTTTTATACGCTCGTCATAAGGCGGGACGTACTATGTTATGGCGTTCTCCGTCCATTCGTGCGTCCGAGGTCATGTTTCCGGATTTTTTGTGCAGTCTTTCAAGGTATTGGATTGAACTTGGCATATACTTTATATCAATGAAGGTAGATACAGTTCGCATTTCGGTATGATTGACTTGGTTTGCCAGAGTTATAGCCCTTGAACTTGGAAAATTTCAAGGATTTTACAGTTTTCCGGACTTTTTCTGCAGTCTTTCAAGGTATTGGATTGAAACTTGGCAGATAACTTTATATCGATGTTCGCATTTCGGTATCATTGACTTGGTTTTGCCAGAGTTACGGCCCTTGAACTTAGAAATTCTTGGTTTCATTCATAGCATAATGGCAGTTTAACTTTAGTAATCATGCATTGATTTTCACAAACTTATATTTATAAAATATAAGAAAATGCCTTTCAATTTTGAAAATATCCTCTTTGTCGGTACAGATCTAGAATTATGGGTTTTTGATTTTTCTATTTTGAAATTGTTTTTAGAAAATTATCAGAAATTCATTTCTTACTTTTCAAATTTCAAATTAAAATTTGTGCTAGAATTATATATGAACTTTAATATAACCATACATTACCCGTTCTTACTTTTTTGACGTAGAAGAAAAAAAGGGGGGATTTAAATTCTTCTCTAAGCCATAACTTCTTAACAACCTTTATGGATTTCAATAAAATTACACACGGTTGTTGCCCTGGGCCAAAGCATGTGTTATCTAGAGTCCCGAATTTTTCCCGTCAAACTGAGCGACGGGCGTATTATGCCACGCTAGGCGTTGCTCTTGTTCTAGTTTATTTTGTGTTATATCAAATACTAAGATATAGATATTCTCATGATATACAATATGCCACACATTAATTAATAAAGGAACAGTTTTTGGACTTTGATTATGAACAACAACTACAGAAATCGATTTTAAGGAAACACACAGTTTTAGTGACGATTGTCGGTGCACTGGACTGTCCGAGGTCGGTACCATAACTACCTTTTTCTGTATTTTTGTGTGCTTTTTTTTCTTTATTGTATTCTCGGTATGTCCGTGGCGTTTTATATATATGTCAAGGTCAGACATATATCCCCCCTTTTATTTTTTGGAGTTTCGGATTTAGTAGAGATCTGCTTTGAATTGACCTTCGATTATCGAATACCTACATTCATTCTTTTGTAAAGCCTTTAGGTGATTCCTGGATCCTACAAAGCTCATTGTGGATCAAACGATCAACTCCACTCGAACTAACATTGTAAGCTTATAACTGAAATTTCACTAGTCTCGACGTTTAGCGATCTACAAATAGGGGATTTCCATGAGTTTCTCTTAAAGTTCCGGTTTTGGAAACTGTTCTCAGAATTTGAGACAGATAGAAATGTGCTGTACGTGATCGGTTCCAACTAGTACCGTGTACCTTAGTTATAGCATTGGGAAAAAGACGTTTTAGGGCTAATCTTTAGCGGAGACAGGAAAACGGAGATTTCCAACGATATACACACGGTACACCTGTCGAAACAAATCAAACACTGTTCGTTTATCCCTCCTCTCTTTCACTTTTTACATAAGCATCGTTCTACCGTTTGAAAATTCCTCCAGTTTCCAAATATTTGAATGTTTCTTACGATAAACATAGTAGTTCTTAAGCAGATGGGAGGTCTCAAATGATACATGGTTACATGTATTTGTTATTGTAACATTACGTATTTGACTATTTGAAGATTTAAGAAAATTAAGCCAAGGGGAAAACCTTGGAAATAACCCCAACCCCAATGAAAAGAATAACCCCCAAACTCATAAGCAAACAAAAAGCGCCCCCCTCCCCAACCACAAACAAGCAAACAACTGCATAGTGTGGCTTTTTCTTTCTCGGCTATGGAAAACTGACGAAATACAACGATGAAGTAAGAATATATATTTTGTTTTTAATCTTTCTATATAAATTTGAAACTTTTGGACTAATAAATCTCATCAGGTCTTATCAGGTATCATCAAGTCTTATCAGGTCTATTTCGTCTTACCAGGTCCATTAGGTCTGATCAGGCCCATTAGGTCTCATAGAACGCATTATGTCTGATCATGCCTAACAGGGGCCTGTTGTTCGAAACTTTAACTACTGGTTAAGCTAACCAGTGGTTAAAGTTGGAGAGACAATTAATTTGATTTATAAGATTTCTGTATAAAAAATCTAAATTACTTAACAAAGTTTGTTTCATGTGCGTCAGATCAGTACACAGACTATGACTTAAAGTCTGCGCATCTCAAAGATATAGTTAGATGAAATTTAACCTTTGGTTAGCTTAACCAGTGATTAAAGTTTCGAACAACTGGTCCCAGGTCTCACCAAGCCCATTAGGTATCATTAAGCCCATTGGGCATCATTAAGTCCATTGGGTATCATCATAAACCCCATGACGTATCATCAAACTCATTGTTCCTGAACAGGCCCATCGGTCTCATCAAGCCCGCTCATTATGTCTCATCAAGCCTATTAATTCTGATCAGGCCTTTAAGTATCATCGAGCCCATTATGTCTCATTAAACCTTAAGTCTCGTCAAACCCTTTGGGTTTGATCAGGCCCATTAAGTCTTATCAAATCCATTAAATCTCATCAAGCTTACTATGTTTTATCTAACCCATTAGGTCTGGCCAGGCCTATTGCGTTTCATCAAACCTATTATCTCTGACTCAACATGATCCCAAACCGGCATATCTGATTCAGTTGGGTACTTAGCTCATGACAGAGGTCGGGTACTTAGCTCGTGACATAGAGGTTGGGTACTTAGCTCGTGACTAAGAAGTTGAGTACGTAGCTCGTGATTTAGAGATTGGGTACGTAGCTCGTGACTTAGAGGTTGGGTACTTAGCTCGTGGCTTAGAGGTTGGGTACGTAGCTCGTAATTTAGAGATTGGGTACGTAGCTCGTGACTTAGAGGTTGGGTACGTAGTTCGTGATTTAGAGGTTGGGTACGTAGCTCGTGACTTAGAGGTTGGGTACTTAGCTCGTGACTTAGAGTTATTTTCAGGATTATGACCAGTTTGTTACCTAAAACATGCGAATCCCACATTCTAGATTCTACCTGGTACTTCAGTTTGGTGTTTCGTATTTACAGAATGAAATTACGCTTTGTATTTACCACTCCCCTGCCCCATGTAAATTCAAAAATGAAAATATGACAGTCCAATAAAACTTAATTCATATACTAGTGTCATCGATAGCGTCGTCCGTGTTAGTAGACGGCATGTTTGAGGGTTAGGAATAGACTGATGTAAGCCAGATTTGATACTCGTATCCGTCCGACCTTGAAGGGATATTGGCTTTGGGTTTGTTACGTTAAGAAATAGAACTTCGTTTTAATTTGTTAAGTTTTTTAGTATTCAGACCTATGTTTCACGTCAACTGTATCAACCAAATGCGATATGCTTACGCATGTTCGGTTAACTTAATCTGTCATTCTGTAATGGAAGTGACCCAGGGTACGTGAAGGCTATGAAATAGAATTTGGTCAAAATATGCGTATCTCGTTTTCATATTCTTGCGTTTAGTCTACTATTATAAAACAATTTTAAATCATCCAAATCCGTTCCAGTGGTTGCAAAAATGTATCCAAGAAATATACTTTGAAATTCATTAACCGTTTAGATTGGTTTCAGTTATTGAAATCTTTCAAATTCTGATTTTCAAAAATGAAGAATATTTCATTCCTCATTTCCAGATGGGAATAATTGGTAATTTCGAGCGCATATTTCAGCGAAATGTGGGAGTGTTAATTCAGAACTTGCTGAATTTGGCCTTTCCCAACGAGTGTTCGACTGTAGGTCTTCCGTGTGAAATTGCAATCCGAGTTCGATTCCGGGATGGAACCACTATATTTTATAGGTTGATTACCTTCCGCTTACATGTCGAAATATAACTGAAATCTATTGAAAGGAATGTAAAACACCAATCAACCTTTCTAGAATTGGATGATGGCTGATACCATCTGCTTGTGAAATATTCATGAACGGCGTATACCACGGATCTCTGCAACTGAATTCGTGTATTCAAGTTAACAAAAAACCCTCAAAATCTATTTTATATGCTAGATCGATGTAAGATTCTGAAATTTCCATGCTTGAATTGAGTTATGAGTATGGCAAGTGTGTTTATTGATTTTTCACTTTATATCTGAATATATAAAACAAAACCCTGGTTGATGTAATTATTTGATGGCTATTTCTTTGAAATATGATTTATTATTTATTGGGTTTTGCCCACTATCTGTATGATGGCAATTTCATATAGAGGAAATGCTATTTTTATGTTTTATGTGATATAAATATAGAGTATATGCTCTAGTAAGTATATGTAGATGTCAAGTTTTCAGTAAGTGTGTAGATGCAGGGACGTAGGAAACATTTCAAAAGTGGGGAAAGGAACGGGGGAGGGATTGAATTTAGTTTCTTCTCTAATGTGCTGCAGACGAGCCTACATTTCAAAATGTTATCAACATCGACTGTTAATAAATCTTTTTTCACTCACATCGCATCTGTCCACCCCCTCCCGCCTCCGCGTGCTTTTAGGACACGACGTTATCCCGCGACATGCCATATCGAACGGATGTAGGCGTCGCGACTGATTGTTTGAAAATAAATATTATTTGTTTCAACTTTTTGTTTCAAAATCAATCGTCTTTTTGATAGATAATAATTATTTATTGCGTATTAAATATCCATTATCGTGTACAGTAATAGGTTTTTTTTTCTGATTGGAAATTGAAAGTGATAGCACAGTTTTAGGAAGCTTTTAAGTGTGCGCAAACTGGGAGAGGAAATATTTCACAATTTAGGAAGCAATATTCCGAATTTCCACATTTCTTAATGAGAGTTAAATACATCAGCAAATTAATACATCTGGGATTTTAGAAAACATGAGAAGTCGTTGAATATGTGATTTGAAGTTCCCAATTCAGTGTTTCCGTACACACTGCCTTTCTTGGCAAGAACCTCCTATATCGGTTTATTTTTGTGTTTGTATCAGGTAGGACTGTTTAATTCCAACGCCAACCAAATGAATCATTTTGTTATGCCGGCTTGGTACATATATTGTTCATGGGATATTTATCATTTTGTGGATGAAATTTATATTTAGTGATTTGTCATCTTTTTTACTTAAAATTGGAAATGAAAGTGAAACTGCATGGTAACTGCGTTGTTTTTATGCCATCGAGTTTGACTGAGCACCGCCGTGACTTTGTTTCATTTATTTAAATAAGACCCCTTCCGTACCATGTATAAAAATACTGGGGATTTGTTGCTTTTGTTACAGTTATGGAATTTTTATATTGTAGGTGGCGCCACAAGTATAAAATTGACAATAAAACCTCTCAGGTCATAAGAACACGGGAGGCATTGTTCGATTAAAGATTTCAGATAATTTCTAGCACATAGTGGTGTTACATGTGTGAATACATCTATATACTATTCGCGAAAAATCATCATGGAAATATGAAGTTGTTAATGAATTTAAATTTACATACTGTAAAAAGATAAGAGTTTTAAATGAATACTGTTTCGTAACATACATCAGGATTATTTTACGTGTAGTATGGCAAAAAGTGTTATGTGATGAAGGAAGCTATTGCCCAAAGAAAACTACAGACCTTTGCGATCGACAGGTATCTTTGAAGACATTTATATTCCCCCTTACCGAGGTTCGATCTCAGTTTCAGTATGGGTGAGAGGCGATAGGGAATTCCATGGCAACTTGCTAGGCCTCATGGCCACCGATATCCCGAAGATAGATATTATAAATTGATGAGAAAGAAACTCTTGAAATCTAGGTTATTTGAGTTTTAACTGCGAATCTAGTTGAGTTTTTGTCATGTGACGGCCGAGCTTTAACCCCGTGAAGCTGACTGGTTCCGATTTTACGCTTTCGCGTAGATAACCGCCGGGATCCGGCGAACGTTCAAGATTAATGCATTTGATCTATATATCTGTGACCTGACTTTTAATGAGGGGTCACAAGATTTCCTGCTCCCAATTAGCCAGACTTGATTGTCTGATCCCGGTCACAAACTGCACACGCCAAGTAGTGTGTGCTACAGCAAGGGGAATATAGCGGAAAAGTACTTTCTCTGTGTTGTAGCAAGGGGAATATAGCGGAAAAGTACTTTCTCTGTGTTGTAGCAAACTCCGGGCGTGTTCGGAATTTTTGCTATACAATATGAATGGAGTATTGAAACTGCCATGAATGGGATTTTGTCACGTCTGGCTTATTTCCTTGTCACGTGACACTTGATTGTGTAACATGTTGAGTCTTTAAGCATGTACGTTTAGTGTTCGTGTACAACTTGCTCGGAAAGACTGACTTGTATGTCTACGACGGCAAGGAAATATGACCCAGAATATTTGAATGTAATCGTGAAAATGGTACAGAGGTGGAGCGGTCTCGATCTGTTCTTTCGCAATTTGGTTGAAATCGATGTACAAAGAAGTGCAGCCTCCGACGATAAAATATTGATAGTTATAAAGTTATAATTGATGGACTTTTGGCAGAGAACCCGTATTTTATCTGGTGATGTATAAAATATAGTGTATTTCCTATGGGAGTCATTAGAAGACATAAACCGATAAATGGCTGCCATGAAGTTGGATTAGGACGCTTTGCAATACAAGTACTTTCTATTCAACATTGACCGCACACGAGTGCGAGCACTTAGAGAAAATCGACATATAATTCTGGCATCATATCACGACGACAATAAAATAAGAGGGGATGGTATTACGTATTTCTATACATTCAATGTGTTTTTTATCTTCGTTATGCTGTTTTGAGAATATTTTTGTGTAAGCATATTTTCCTGTTATGAGATACTGTCCAAAATGGTACCAATCATTTGTTTAGTGCGTTTAATAACTTTTGTTCCTTGCATATCAAGGAGGCATATTGATTTGTAATTTTTTTAAACTGCCTTTGCGTTTGTTCATTTCTTATAACGATTCCGCGCACGTGTTGGAAGCATGTATTTGCATTTAGTAGTGGAATTCCAGTTCGAAACTGGAAGAGTTACGGTTCTTGGTACTCAGATGCCGACAAACTGGTTTTATATTACTAATTCAGACTGTTTGTTTACCTTACTATCTGTCCGTATATAATGCATCAAGTGCATACAAGATGGTTGGAGTAATATTTCATGATCTATATAGATTTATATGTTTATGAAGTTAATCAATTTAAATAGTAAGAACTTGAGATGAAAGAAGATTATAGTGAGAAAAAAAAAACATGATTGCAATTAAAATTGTCAAGATATAAATGAGAATAGTAGTTTAAAGGGACATTATATCACATATACAACTTTTTTTTTCAGGAAATATCTTAGATGTCTGGAAAGACAAGTTATTAAACGTTGATGTGTGGCGCCATAAAACAAACAGCGTATGAATAGTAAATGCAGGATCAAATGGGGCATACATATATAAGGTAAATATCAACAGTATACACTGTCAGTTTGATAATTGGATTGTGGGGTTTTTCTATCAAACGCTTAGCCTTTGCTAGGTTATTGTTGAAAAGATTTCTTTTCTCAGTGGAACAGAAAATTCATATTAAAGAACATACGCAAAACATAAAAATACTGAAAAGTCCATTTGTGTCGGTGGAAATTTCTGTGCATAAATATGTTTGTGTCCTCGCACTTTATGTGATCGTATGCATTCCTTTCTATATCTAGTATAAGTAATGTCCATGGTATGTACAGAATGAGTTAATCACCAAGCTATCTCATTAACAAACTATTTATAGATCATGTATGCCGTGTTGGAGACAAGAGGACACGAAATTATTCTGCCGAGAGACTCCCTTTCGATACAAATAATTCACAACACCTGCCGGACATGTATATTTATTTATAATTATAAACATTTGTAGTTTTCGTATTGGAAGGGCGGGGTGTATGCGCACAAATATATGATGTGTTTAGCGGAGAATACATAATATACAAATGCTAACTTTGTTTTTCTATACGTGTAGAAATGCCGAATATGCAGACAAATACGACTTCTTATGTAGTTTAGACATTCACGACAGATGCAGCTAGCTAAACAGGAGATTCTTCTGGAGTTTTTCATTGGTCCATGAATGTCCACCGAGATACATTGTTTCGAGTGCCAAAGTGACGTGGTATCAGTCAAATACACTTACGTATTTTACATTATTGACAATTCCTTCATATGTACTTCGTGTATGTAGGTGTAGACCAGATCCTTGTACAAAGGCTTAAAAGTAGTAGCTGTTATTTACGTCATCAATGTCCGTTCCCAGTTTCCACTTTTATCTTTGACTTGACGCTCAAAATGAAAAAGGAAACCTGGAATGGACACCAATCTACATCATTGTAAATTACAGTCAGTCCAGAGGTATTGTTGGCAAACAAGTAGAAGTTTATGCATAAGAATTACATCTGCAAATTGTGAGGGTCATAAAACTAAATCAATACTTGGATCATGCAGCATGCAGTAATTCCGTTGTAATAGCCTCAAACCAAGTGAAGCGTGTGACCTAGGAATGTCTTGTTACATAACCTATCAGATCATCACGTGACCTAATGTGCATTCGGCAAATCTACTTGTATATTATTATATAACTTTTGCTTAGCCTATCAGACAGTCATCTACGTAATGTTACATGTATCAATATCTATTTCGTATAGCTTTATGCTTAAGAGGTTTCCATGACGATGGTGTTCTGTATAAAAGTGGTATTCAGATTGCGTTCCTTTGACCACTGCAGTGGTAGTGTCAGCATGTAAATTGTGGTTTCGGAGTGTTGCCATTCTGATTCGGGTCATCTGAAAGACGTAATTTTATGTGTTGAATAGTTCATCATTTTAATAAGTGTGTTATCTTTTAATTCTAACTCTATAAAACCACTTACATTTTACATTTGCTTTAATACTAGCGACTCCAGAAAGTCCATTGGTGAAATTTGTATTCAGTAGTGTCGCCACTGGGCTCACCAGGACGACTAGAGGACAGTTGTAATTGTTGTGAAAATGGTGGAATATTGATAAGTGTACCATTAACTTAAACTTAATACTTAACATATATGCTGTCCTTTTCTAGCTTTAATTTTTTGTAACTTAAAAGTCATGTGCTCACTTTAAGTTACATAAATTTTAAATTTAGAAAAGGACAATACTACTCAACTTTCAAACGAATTTCGAAGCCGACGTGGCTCAGTGGATGAGGTGCTCGACTCGTGACCGAGCGGTCCAAGGATCGAATCTCGTCGTAGGTACAACGATGTCTTGTTTCGGATGAAACTGTAAAAACCGAGGTCCTGTCTCACTAGGCGTGGGACGTAAAATTCCCTCGCTGTTTAGGGTTGGTCCATTGCAAAGGTGTAAATTTCTATGCAATGCATCAGGCAGATGCCGTCACTATATAGGAGAAATAATCGTTTAGTAACATAAAACTGTAATCAGATAATCAAGTTTCGTATTTTTGTATCCTTCTGGTCATTCAATACCATTCTTCATCCGCCAGAATCGTGAGTGATTTGTATAATCTTGTCGCTTTTCGTTTTTGGAATTAACACTCTTTTTACCCCCCCCCCCCCCCCCCCTCCTGAATGTTAAAAAGATTAGCGTTTAAAAAGTAATGATTGTTCTATACAAATATTGTTGTTGTACGACACCCCCACCCCCACCCCTCTTCCCCTTTCGCAAATGAAGTTTGAGATATATAGGAATCATTCTGTCTGTTTGTCTTTTTGACCATCAGAGCTTCTTCGATCCAAAACATCTTTACATTTGATTTGATCTGGTCGATACTTGTTGCTGGTGAAACAAGAGTTTACCTTGACAAAAACCTGTCTCCAAGGTCAATGTCACAGTTCGTGTATGACTGAAAATGGTGTCCAATGTAATAATATGAATTTGCTTCATATTTTGTTGAACACAGTTTTGGTTGATTTACCCTCAATTGCCTGGTAACCTTTATAAAATACAGTCATTCGAAAATTGTGACGAATTCAGATTTTCAACTTAATGTCAGTTGTTGGATACTTCTTTAAGCGACATTTTATTACAGACGGATACAGGATAGAGGTACTTCACAAGGGAATTAATTATTGTAAACTTCTTATGTGCAATATAAGAAACTATATATCTAACATTTATATTGAATTAAACTGAGCAACACAAACCCAAATGGGCCTCTTGTTTTATTGCGGAGTGAAGTGACCTTTGACCTGTCAATATGGTTAGCCATAAATATCAATCAATATGACAGTCAATACACACCAAAGGTCAGGTACCAGTATACAGAACATGGTGAGCTTTAGGACCTGGAGTCTTCAGACCTGTGACATATTTTGTCTACATACAGCCTTTATTTTTTGTATTATTCGGTGACAACCTTTCTACATAAAAGTTTGTCTCCGAGGTCAGGCGCCTTGAATTACAATCAATAGGCGCTGTTGTTTTTTCTGCTCAGGTCAAATTTCTATTTAAGTTTGACTTTCGTTAATGTATGATGTTGACCGTTGAATTGTTTAGTGCCTTCATGACATAATATATAATCATGAGTATCTTGTTGTCAAAAAGCAAGCTGGAAGTAAAATGATCACGATATGTTAAGGTCATTCGTATGATATAAATGGAAATAACATCGTCTTCTGATTTCGTTGTATATATAGTGGCGACATCTATGTTGATAATATAGTATGCGATTTAATTTCATTACTAATTGTTTTCTCTGCATAAGTAGTGTCTTCTAAATTGTCAAAATACTGTGAGATTTCATTACAATACTTGTCTTTATTTAATGCATAATGAGACGCCTACATATGTGTTGATAGAACACTATTAAGATATTTAGATCTAAATTTGAATTTAGCGACATATATGTTTATAAACTACTATTGAATTTAATATATATTGCATTTGTCTTCTTTGCATGTTAAGCCGGCGTAGCCTAGTGGTATCGCGTCGGACTCCTGATCGGGAGGCCGGGGTTCGAGTCCCGCTCTGGTCATGCCGGTGTCCTGTCTTTCGGATGAGACAGTAAAAACCGAGGCCCCGTGTCGTGGTATGCATGGCACGTTAAAGATCCCTCACTGCTTCGGGTGGGTCCGTTGCAAAGGTCAAAATTTGTATGCTCCGCATCAGGCAGATGCCGTCACCATATACGTGAAATATTCATGGTGTGACGTAAAACAATAATCAATCAATCAATCAATCAATCAATCAATCTTTGCATGTTAATTGGCAATACATTTGTTGATTTAATAGTTTTTCATTACATGGATAGTAGCGACACCTTTGTTGATAATTGTACTAAAATATTTATGTAGATTCGTGTCCTTATTAAGTGGATAGTGGCGACACCTATGTTGTTACATTGCTGTTCGATTTAATTTTAATACTTGGCTTAATTGAAACATGATCTGCAAACTACGTACGTCAATAGAGCCAAAAACCAGAAACATCAGATGTGTTTTGCGCGAGGACAATACATTATTCTCATTAATTCAGTATATCTAAAAGTAAACGCATGACGCAGACGTGGACTGTAAATTGGTAAATTAAATACAACGAACCAGATCAGATTTATGTATAGACTTGTATGACTTCGCCGATATTTGGTACAACACGGGGCGGATTCAACAATCTCTCTGGAATAATCTGGTACCATTTGTCAGTCAATCAAATTAAACCAAGATATACGCCTCGAGTTAAACAGAATAGATTTACCACCTCCAACTAGCATCTTCTTGTTTCTAATTTTAGTATCTTTGAATTGAAATAGCTTGCTAGGAAATTTTTACGTGAATCAGTCAAGTGAAATTGTAGATATCAAAGAGGAGCTCTTTCATTATGAGAGATGGAAAAGCGCATTTGTTTGGTTAGGGTTTTACCATGTTAACGTCGGCTTTGGTAATTTTTCAACCGAATGATATAAGGGTTGTATTAGCGATAGCAGAGCTCTACTTTTAATTAATTGGGAGGGGGAAAACTTTGCAATGTATCTCTCCACTTAATGCCTTCAGTTGGACCAGCACCGATTTCCTGAACATTTCAGAGGCTGACGTGGTGAAGTGGTCATGTATAAGTGCTTGTCTTAATGTGCAGGCGATTTGAGTTCGATCAAAGGATCGCACCACTTTCTGTGAGAAGTTGGTAACCATGTTGCGATATCACTGAAATCCAGACTTCTCAAACCAAATATTATAATGCAGTTAGAGAGAGAGAGTACCTATTATCTTCACGCAAGAAATTTAGCTAACGTAAAAACAATTACGGACTCCTTGTCACCAGGTCCAGTTTATAAACAACAAACTAGAAAAAAGTGGTGGTGATCGAAAATATAATAGGTCACAATTTGAAGGATGCGGAGTTTCTTTTCGCTCTTGTTGGACATGAAGGATCTTTGATTGTCCTGGCAATCTGGTGCACTTCTGGTAAGTCGGAGTGCAAATTACCATGCAAAATTCTCTCCGATTTGCGACCTCGTTTTTCCTCCCCTTGCCACCCACTCATGCCAGTTGACATTCCATAGGCTCCTTGCAATCTTTTGTCATCCCATATGAAAGCATTATGTCATTCACAGTTATTATGTTCTAAGTTCATAGTTATAGATGACATAATAGTAAACTGTGACATGCTTGACTGAGTAGTACATTTGTTTGTATAATTGTACTTTTGCTTCTTAATCCATACATAAACGATACCTTAATGTGTAGCATAGAAGTATGTCCGTCTGTCTGGATTATGATGCAGTAGTAACGATCAGTTAGTCTGTCTGTCTGGTACGAAAGTGGCTATGTTTTAAGGGTAGGGTAGTATATGATGTAGTCGTGTTTGGCGAAGTGGGTAACGAGTTGGACTATAAATATGAAGGTCTTAGGTTCGAATATCATTGGACAAATGTCGGGTTTACATCCGATGCTTTGAGATCATGAACATTGCTAAGAGTATGCTGAGCAAGAATGCCTATGGGCTACCAAAGGCGATGGTGCTCAACAGCAGATCAAAATTGGTCGCACTTCCATCATGTAAGTGAGAAATCATTGAAAAACTTTTAAAACAACAAAGAGAACAAGATTATTGATATTGAAAATGATTATTGTAATTAACGATTGGTAATCCGTCTTTATAATGAAGTTGCATGTTGCCTTGTAAGTCAGCTTGCAAACAATGGCTAATAAATTGCGATTTCGGAAGTGGTTAGTCTTTCAATACCACACATGATGAATGGGATGGGTTATTGTCCGTACAATGAAAGAAATCAGTCTCTGTGGATATCACTTCGGGTACTGTCCGTTTGAATGAGTTATTATAGTAGAGTGTAATAATATTTGCATTTTTGTGTTGATATTTGTTTTGTTCAATACCTTCCAGTGAAAGATTCAGAAAACATGTCTCGTAGTAATGGGGAAAGGGGGAGTGGCGATCTCTTTTCCACAGTCTGTATTTGTAGTATGATATGGTAGGACAATACGTTTGATATAAAATCGATCTTTTATGAAAGTGAAATGTCTGGAAGTCTCTCAATAAAGATGATGCTCTGCATAAGTGATGTGTCGCCCTTAATTGGAAGGCGTCGCCATACTTGTTAGTGATTGCGTAATAAAAAACTGTTAAGGTAGCCATCTGTAAGTGGAAGTCACGAAACAAGATGGGTAGGTTGTTCGTCATCGATTCTTCACCATGTACCAATATTTTCTTATTTAACGGGCATTTCATTGAATACCAGATTAATAGTGACAGAGCCACCCCTACATGCAGGCTGGCGGTTAACCATACACACTTCGATCTTATGTGTGTGTTCAAGTTAATTACACAGAAAAACATCGCACAGTATAAAACAATGATATGTGCCCGGGGCACTGAGGCAGCATTCCTTTGGATTACACACTACAAGTGTAAATATTCTGCATAGCTGTATACCAGGATAGACAGTAAGATGGGATTGTATGTGGTACGTTACCATCTAATTACAGTGGTGTTTACTGTGCTAATTACACTTGTGTGTAGATGGGATTCCGTGAGAGATAGCAAAGCTTTTACAGGACGTTGTACCTTGGCGCGAGAGGGTAGATTTAACGGCAAGAAATGGGAGCACTAGGTCGCATAGTTGACATTCTCAGTAAAGACGAGTTATATACGATGGGCCGATCGGTGTAGGCAATCAATTCTCTTTAAATTGCTCGATTCAAAAAGAAGTATGTATGCAATCATTTTGTGAATCAATATATCTACGTGTACATTCCTGTACAGGCGATAAGATCAAGAAGAGGATGGCCGGAATGGGCGTGGTCAGAAGGTATGGAGTAAAGGGCGCTCTTGGAAGGCGAGCGGTTCCCCCAGCACGGGTCACTTGCATGGTATATGAGGAGGAACAAAACCTGAAATAGTACCTATGTACTGAAGGCGACTCGCAAGGTTAAAGAAATTGGGAGGTCTAGAAGATATACGAACCTGAAAATTCACACCAGGTGAGTTGCAGAAAAAAATTCCAAACATCTAAGTGTGATTTGAATTATTAATGTAAATTCTAACTTCAATTTTGTCTATACTCTTTTATATAGACTGGTAAGATATCGCATTATTTTAAGTTGATAACTAGTTTTCACTGATAGTTTGCATTTATGCATGGTTAAAGATTTTATTATCAAAACATCAACATTACGACGTTTTACGTTGCCATGGTAATACTGATTTTTCACAAAATATGCAACAGAGTACGCAACATTCTTCATGAGATAATCTCTGGAGTTGTTCATGATGGGAACATATGTTTTCTGGATCCGCCTGTAAGTTTATGCTCATGTGATCCACTGTATAAGTTTCTGGAATGCAGGAATGCTCGTACCTTGAAGGTTGCTTAAGGTTACAAAAGAGATCTGTTTAAACATTTCACTTGAAAAAACAGACGGATTAAAGCTGCCATTCCGTGGCTATTGTAACTACAGTACTTATTTAGTTTTAGTTTTTATGAATAAAAAGTTTATTGGTTTTTTAAGCTACGAATACAGATAGATAAATATGAGTGTTTCACCTGTGCTGTGTTGATAGCCCATTTAATAGAGGCAGGTATGTAGGAGTTGGAATGCAGATGACCTACATTCACGTTCTTACTCCGATATAGAACCTACTGACAGTCTCTTGCGGGGATAAGGGAGGGTGGTGAACGATGAGAGAAAAGAGAACAGGAAAGTTATTTGAAATGTGAGTTACAGATTTGAAATGAACTGTTTTAGCTCAGTGTGAAGAGCGTGGGAGAAGATGGCAGAATAAGTTAACTTTTCTTTAACACAGGAAATGGTGCTCGTGATAAGTATTTCTGGCTTGGAGATTACGTGTTAACTTGACCTATAAAATGCAAATAACTTCCATATATAGCAGTGTTATATGGAATAGAACTCGAATTTCCAAGGCTGATACGCCCAGTTAAGGTTTACTTCAATGTTATTTTTATTTGGATAATACTGGTTTTTGGACGATCTTTTGTTTTGAATTACTGTGTTTTTGGAATGGTTATAGGTGGCGCTTGAATGGTAAAGTATTTTACACGGTAGGTATAATAGGAAATTGGCAAAGTCTTATCTACACAAAAATCTAGGTAGAAGTTTTAATGAACGAAATCGATATATCGAGTACCATTCGAACACGAATATATGCAATACTGAGTACCAGTAGAAGGCGATTGGTACATCGAGTTCTCTTCGAACTAGATCAATACATCGAGAGTTAATCGATTACGATTGATATATCTAGAGTCGATCAAACTCGGAGAAAACATCGGAAGCTATTCGAACGCGATTGATGCATCGATTAGCTGATAGAATGGAATTGAACATCGGGTTTCTAGTCGTATGTGTAGACAATCGATAGACAATCGCACATGACTGTAGCGCTATCGGTAAAAGACGAAAGATCAACACACACGCACAAATCGCCCTGATAAAACGAATACGAGGTAATTAGCGTTTAATGTTGTAACCAGTTCTGTAGCTATTTAAAAGTCAAGACAAATATATGTAAAAACGTTGCATTTTTCCTGTCACATTTTTTTATGGATAGTCAAATTGAAAGCTGTCAGCATTGAAGTCTGTTACTAGGGCAGTATCATTTATCTAACGTTATCAATTACTTCTATACGTGGATGTTGATCTTTTAGTTTTACAATAAATGAGGGTATTATTTCCACTACTTTGAATTTCCACTTTCCATTAAAACACCCTCCCCAAAAGCCGATTATCTTTGTTTTGGAAAACTCTTAAAATTACCAGCTGTACATTTTCTGAGAATAACGAGAATAAAAGTGTCCTAGCTTACTACTACAGACCACCCCCCCCCCCCCCCCCGTACACAATCTGTAAGGTGTTAAGGAGTTGGGTTCGAAATGTTGGAAACAACAGATTTTATTTCAAGTTTAATTTCATTTTGCTATCAAATACCATTTGTGTCACAAAGGCTTTAAAATTAATAGAATAAATCCAAAATTATCTTGAATATTCTTTGAAGACAAATCATTAAATAAAAACGTCATCCTTTGTTGTACTTGCACAGAACATAATGGATATGTGTTATTTCCCATAAAACGAGCGAATTACTTGAAGTCACATATACAGGTATACACGTCACAAGCATGCGCCAAATCTGAATTCGGTCAATATTCTTGTATGGACAAATGCGCATGTCTGATTCTGAAAACTTTTTTGTTCATTCTATTAACACTTGACTTGAGTAGCTCTGAACGACATGTTGCTAGCACTTTCGCTCGATGTTTCTATTCAATCTTACATTCAGTAATGCCGTGTTCGAATGGAGTTCTGATAAGTCCATCATGTTGAGTCCTAGAGATAAAGCCCTTTAATATTAACACTGATAAGTCCTTTAAAGTTTAAACATGAACGTTTACGGAATACAAACAATTTGGATCATGAAATGGACAATTTGCGGATTATGTACTTCAAATTACTCGTGGTTAATCGATTTTTCGTTTGTAATTTTTACAACAAACCGAGTGAGCTTTCATGTATATCTGTAGAACATTAGTGAAAAATACTACATGCAAATATTTATTGCATTTCAAATTCTCGCACAATTTAACATGTATACTTATAGATAGGCACTTATTAAGAAAAAAAAATTCACGTAGAAGTGCTGACTCGATAATAATATATGTATGACAAAATGATGATTCAGCTAAAATGAAGTCAATTTTCCTTTTAAAGTTTCACACAACTGTAAAAAATTACATACATATTTAATACTGAGTATTTTGTAGATACTGGTTTCGCACTGTTGATGCAGATATCATCTGAAATTTGCGTAATTTTTTGAAATATCAAAAACAAAAATTGAGACTTCAGAGGAATAAATTTAAAGCCTATAAATCATAGAAATCCGTGAATCTCAGTTTTAGCTCACCTAAGCAGATGCCTCAAGTGAGCTATTCTGATTAGAATTTTCTTGTTGTCGTTGTCGTCGTTGTTAATGGTTGTGGTAATGGTGTTGTTTACTTTTCACATTTTCGGTTTCTTTGAATTTCAAAATATTCATGTTTATGAGAGAATATTTGCTCAGGTGAGCGTATGGACCCGTCGGCCTTTTGTTTAATTTTAAAATCATTTTACATTAATGTCAGAAATGAACGATTCGCGATTGAAGTGTGTCAATGTTGAGACGGGTTAAGTTATTAGTAGCTATGTGACATAGCGAAAAGATTTATCAATGTGCAGTATGACGTTCATTTATGGCCATCAAATTACGAAGAACTCCCTTGACAAAACAGAATAGCGCCGGAACAGCGCCAAAACAGCACCGGTCTACTGGAAACAGTCCACAGAGAATGGCAGCTAGACTTTAGCAATTAGAATATTCAATTTTTCCTACACCCCACTCTTAGTGTTATAACTTTGATTTACATCGTGCATTTATTCATTAATTGTTTCTTACATTTTTATCTTTGCGCTGTATGAAGTTTATTATAGACCTTATCTTTGAAGAGGGAGGAATAAAGAAAAAAGATGAACATTTAATTGTCTGACTCTGGAAAGGTTTTGCTAATTATTATTGTATTGTAACATCCGGAGGTCGGTGGTTTACTGTAGAATTTTCAGTTTCCTCCTCCACTAAATACCGAGTTCCATCAATTAACTGACTATCCCCGAGAGTGGCATAGGACATTCATTAAAAACATCTGAATCAATAGTATTAGAGTGACGTATGACTGAAGATTTGAAAAAAAAATGTAGAAGATTGTTACGAGGTGGTAGATTTAGAATAAGTCTGGTATGGCCGAAGAATTAGAGAATTCTCGTAATAAAAAGGCACCATGAACGAATCTTGCTAGGATAGTGGTTACGGTTAGACCAGGTACCGTGTAAAAGATAGATCTGACACGAAGGCACTAGTATAAGGTAACATATACGAATTTAAACCATGTACAAACAGTGCTGCCACCAGTCTGGTAAAAACAGGTTCTCGACGCGCCCCAGGGTATTTATTTGTTGCGGTTTCAACACGACATACGTGTAATGGAGGCGAGTTAAGTAGCCAGCGTGACAAATTAGTGAAAAAAAGGGGGGAGCGTGCAGGACTGGTTTTATATCAGACTGTTCCCGCCACTCTATAAAGAGTAAAAATCAAGTGGCACAGAACACAGAAATATGATTAATGTAGTATTGAAGACCAGATGTATGTTATCATTGAAATGAACGTTATATAAATACATATTGATTATTTAGCATAGTTTGATGTTTATTTCATAAAACACTGAATAGTATGATACAGGGTTTCTAGTCTCTGAATGGAAATAAATTCCTCGTAAATCTCATGTTTTCTCGGAACGAATAATCTTTTCAAAAATGAGTTGATTGATTTTGTGTTAATCAACATTATGCTGCCAAATAGAATCACTAGTTGTAAAAGATAGTCAGAAATCGTAACAATAATTCTCGAACATCGCAGTTTACTACAGGTCACATGCAAGTCACGTGATATGTTTATGTTCAATTATAGTATCAGGTCTATATACGCAGTTTAGTAAATTTGATTTGGATCGTGAATTAATGAATGTCTTGAGCACTAAGATGAGATTATTCAATTTCTTTTGTATTTATTTTTCAGTTGATGAGAAGATGAGGGATGAGGGGACGATAGAGTTAGCGCCAAGCTCAGGTAAGGTCCATGCTAGTAAACACAATGTAGTAGGAACAGACTTTTGTCAGGTTCACTAAAAGTATTTTTCATTCAGGAACAAACATTTTTGGTAGGATGAATTTCAGAACATTATCTTATTTTCTTTTAGATTCGTTTAGAGAAAAGGTGAATGTGTGCGGGATTGGCAGATGGGATCTGTAGGGGGATGGGAAATTGCTTCTTACGGTCATCTCGTTCATTCATACTGCTCCTTAATTTATACATGGATCTTCTATTATTATACAATATTCGTATCTCCCGCCATGTATACATGATTCCCACCCGTCTGCTCTGTTTACTTAACCTTAAATTAAACCATCGTAGCTCGGTAGTTTTAATGCTTGCATAAGGGCTGAGAGGTCCCGGGTTCATAGCCTGGTCGTTAGCATGCTTGTATAAGGGCAGAGAGGTCCCGGGTTAATAGTCCGGTCGTTAAAATACTTGCATAGGGGCTGAGTCGCCCGGGTTAATAGTCCGGTCGTTAGCATGCTTGCACAAGGGCCGAGAGGTCCCGGGTTTATAGCCCGATCGTTAGTATGCTTTCATAAGGGTCGAGAAGTCTCGGATTCATAGCCCTGTCGTTAACATATTTGCATAAGGGTCGAGAGGTCCCGGGCACATAGCCTGGTCGTTAGTATGCTTTCATAAGGGTCGAGAAGTCCCGGATTCATAGCCCTGTCGTTAACATATTTGCATAAGGGTCGAGAGGTCCCGGGGTCATAGCCTGGTCGTTGGTATGCTTTCATTAGGGTCGAGAAGTCCCGGATTCATAGCCCTGTCGTTAAAATATTTGCATAAGGGTCGAGATGTTCCGGGTACATAGCCTGGTCGTTAGTATGCTTTTATAAGGGCCGAGAAGTCTTGGATTCATAACCATATCGTTAACGTATTTGCATAAGGGCCGAGAGATCCCGGTTTCATAGCCTGGTCCTTAGTATGCTTGCATAAAAGCCGAGAGGTCTCGGGTTCATAGCTCGGTCGTTAACATGCTTCAAAAGGGCCGAGAGATCCCGAGTTCATAGTTAGGTCGTTAGCCTGCTTGTTATAAAAGCGGAGAGGTCCCGGGTTCATAGTTGGGTCATTAGCATGACTGCATTAAGACTGAGAGGATCAGACTTCATTACTGGTTAGTTAGCATGCTTGTATAAGGGCCGAGAGGTCCCGTGTTCATAGCTCGGTAGTTAGCATAAAAGCCCAGAGGTCCCGGATATAAACCCGACTGGCGACTCGGTGTCCTGTCTTTCGGATGTGATGGGAAAACCTGAAGCTCTGTGTCATAGTAGACAATAAATCAAGAAGACTCCGTCACCGTATAAGGAATTTAAAGTTAGCCTATCATTAAACAATAAACAAACAAACAAACAAAGTAAGTTTGGAGTCACAGACAATAAAATACCCTCTTGAGTCTTTGCATTTCAGTGATGCTAAGACTTAATGACCTGGTTCTTCCTTCTAATAATGATGACTTATTAGATAAGTAAATGTCAAAATGAAATTCATATACACTGCACCTATATCAGCTTCATAGATGGCAAATACCAGCATATACATGTAGTCATTACGTGTATTTGCTACACTTTAGAATATAATCGATCCTCGTTACAATTTAATAAAAGAGTAAAGGACCAGTCAAAAATGATCTTCTTACTCTACTTAGTGTATGCTTTCACAAATTTCCATTTTGCTAAATCTCGAGAGAGAGAGAGAGAGAGAGTCTTTTTTAAAGTACATGTACAATGTATCTTTGTAAAACATATAACATGTATTCTTGGAGAAATCTGGGTCATTTGAGAGTTACGTCTAACGTAGCATAAGACTAGGCGTAAGCCTTTTTGTTGCGAAACTTGGTCATGAAAAGAAATCGAATGACAGCTGACGAGTATGTCGAATTGTTTCGTAAATGGGTCTAAAGCACAACACAAGGATTATATCACTATATGATGGAGGTGAGTGTTAAGTGATGGGAGATACCGGGACACCCACGTGACCCTGTGTACCGGTAGAGTCTCTCATACCTTGCACAGTCACAATGACACATCTAACAACTTGTCTTACTGTTTATTCTAACTACTTTCGATTCATCCTAAGCAAATTTGGGTTTTTTTTACTGCTAGTTAGCGAAGACTGTCTACCGATGATCACTTGAAAACATTTACTCTCGCTGATATTTCAATATCGATGTAATACTTGTCCACATTCACTATGTCCACAAAACCCTGAACTGCAGCTTGATTGATTAATGTTTTACGTCACTCCACGGTTATTTCACGTATAAAGTGAAGACATCTTCTTGATCCATTGCATAGAAATTTACACCTTTACAACCGCTCACAGAAGTTTACGTGCCACGCCTACCGTGACACGGGATTTCGGTTTTCACCGTCTCTTCCAAAATGACAGGACGCCGGTGGGCCCACGGCAGAAGTCGAACACAGGACCTCTCGGTCTCGAGTCGAACAACTTATCCCCTGAGCCACACTGGTTCCTAAATAGCTGCTATTCATCTTTAAGTTAAATAATAACATTAGTAAAGTCGATCGATAGACTTCGGACATTACTCTCTACATCTATTTATAGTTATAACCATGGAATTACTAACGAAGAAATATCGTGTATTAATTTATCGATAATTAAGTAAAAGGTAAATGCTTTGATTCATGAATCGGTTAGGTAATCTATCATGAAATATTAAGGTGTTGAGAGTGATTAAGATCATGGAGTGTAGCAATGAAGAAGACATCCAATAGCTCTTTAGCTTCTTTCTAACGATCCTTGACCTTCTATTGCTTTAATATCGACTAGGGTTTGCTACATGTAGTTTCCGTTTACCGTGTAACAAAGCCTGTATTGTTGAGTTTTTACACCGCATTCAATGTTTTTTTTTTATTTTGCCCGTATTGTTGTCAAGGAAACAAGAGGTAACCGACCTCTTAAATTGGTACCATCTGGGAATCAAACCAAATACTCCTGCACGGCAGGTCGAGCGCTTATCTACTACACTACTGCAAGTAGTGCTTGTACTATACCTTTGCATTGACATTACCTATATTAGACGGATGGATTGATAATTGAGTTCGTGCGTGTTTACAGTATTAGAACAGTTTTAGGGAACTGTCGGAACTAGCAGATTGTTGTCTTATTTTGCACAACAGGCAATATTTGTAAATTCAGTTAATAATTTTGGTCTAAGTGAACTGATGATGTTGGATCTGTCACTCCACTGGCTGACGCAGTTGCTCTAAGTTGAATGAACATGGTCTAGGAGGATTGATGAAGTTGGTCCTGGAGAAGTTACATTGGTCCAGGGGGACTGATAATGGTTGACAAGGCAGGCTGATTACTGACTTATGATTTTGGTCTAGGCGGACTGATGATATTGGCTACGGCGTAATGATGGTGTTGGTCAAGGCGAATTGAAGTGGATGGAAGCGAACCATGATGTTTGTCCTTATGTACTAAAGAAGTTCTTCAAGCGTATTGCTGATGTAGACATATTGAATACATTTTATGTTGCAGATGACACATCTATATTGATTTAATGAGAGTTCACGGAATACATATGCACTTAGAGCGGGCGACAACTCTTGCATGAACCCTTCTGTCTGGAGTCTATCCTAGAATCTTGACGTTTATTGCTCATCTCCAATTTGATATGTCTGCGCACCAATATAATTTATAACCCATTTGTATACAGAAAATACTCCAGTTGCCAACTTCTACAAAGTGCATTTTTCACTTTTCCTCAAAGTAAAGGATTTCATGCTTATCTTTTAACATCAAATTGGGTTCCTGTTCTATCTCGACGGGAACGATCACGTGATTGACTGCCAGTACAGCTTGTTGGATCATTATAAGTTACCTCCCCTTTTTCACCCACTACTTGGCACTGAGCCGGGGTGGGTTTACCTGGTTTGAGAAAGTTTTATATGACGTAGAATATCGCTTTGATGTGTAGATAGGTGACTAAAAATTTCTCTCAGAAACAAAAGTTGAGAACACTTCACCCTCGCCGTGTTATCGAAATATGTAGTAAAGATACAAAAAATTATTAAAATAGAAACTTTCGGTTTAGTTTGGTTTATTGGTGTTTGACGTTGCTTTCTACTACTTATCATTCATATGGAAACAGGTGGAAACCAACCCTCTTAAACATAATGACGCAATCAGAGACCCGGATCATTTGCATCGCAAGCCTAACGGTTAACCGGTACACCAAGTCAGCCCCTATCATTTTAGGTGTTATGTACCAATTTATCTTTTCCATTATGCCATATACAAATGTATCTTCGTATCTTATGTCGAAAAGCCTCTGTCATTACTTGCCTTCCATTCTCAGTTTTCTCGTTCGTATGTCTCGGTCATTACTTACATAGGCGTCTCGTTTTTTCTTGTACGTATAAATTTACTCTCCAAGTTCAATGTTTCTGCCATTTCCCAGCATGTCGGAATATCTTCTAAAAAATTTATGATCAGGGTTGTCCTTCCTAACATCTCTATCATTATTGACGTTCGTGTCTCATTTTCGTCCCTCCGTTTTCCCTGTCATTTTAGTTTCAAGTGGTCTCTCTTCATTCGGAGGTATCAACAGATACCATATGTAGATACAGCAAGCCCCCTTTAATATATTTGCGATGAATAAATTTTGTGCGAATTCTATATCGGAAGCCATTTGATGCTGATTAGTTTGCGCGATAAAGTCGTTCTGTGGATCAGTTTTTAAAAGCTTAATGCATAGTAAATTTAAAGAGATTTACTAACGCATTCGATGTATTAGTTTCGCGAAATTAAAACGTCCACGAAAAAAGTGAAGGTATGTTTCAAACAGCTCTCACGTTATGCAAGGTGTGTTCTGATATTTCCATTCAGAACATCGTGGTTTACGTTTGTTACTTACAGGTAAAATCATAATTAAGAAATACAATATGCGAATGGAATTCTTACTACGTCAGAGGATCGTTATGTGCTCCATCAATTATTATGACAACCACAGTATCATACATACATGTAAATATGTTTCTCATTGATGATTTTCCCTATACCCATTGATTTTCTCGCCTACTATACACTGAATTCTCTCGTAGACATTCATCTTGCATACGGTGTCACGTGCCTGTCCTATAAAGCCTTCCTACACAGTTTGTCCTGTTAACGGTGCGAGTTTTGCTGTATTACCCTGTGTACATCACTGCCAATACACAAACGGGCCGAAGTCAGACGAGAGAAAGCGAATGTTTACTGCAGTGCCTTAATGCATGGATATGGCATGACACCAAAGAATGTAACACTATTACTGTCAAATCATTTCATATTGGGACACTGTTGTCTGCATCCGGGTTTTAATTCCATGCATAGCATGTGCTGTATTTTGAACATTTCCTCTGATCGGAGGATAAGATTCGGACTGTCAAGTCAATTTAATGACTTGGATGTCAAGTGGTGTTAATTTTGCAATATAAAGGATGAAAGCATTTAAAGTAACTGTGCGGAGGATTTCAAGTTTCAAGTGGAGTAACGGAGGACAATGTCGGTTGTCCAGATTGAGGTCAAAGACTGTCACACTTAATCAGTTCTTCGGACCTTTATGAATTATGAATGTCAGTCTATATTAGTTATCGGTGTTCAGAATGAAGATAATAGAGTCAATTGTCTTAGAGGACAAGTAGGTTTTCATATCTAGATAATTGTTCTAGCAGATAATTAAAATTGTCACGATAATTTGTCTAGACAGGGAAATTGAATTGTTCCAAGTTAAAGATGTTTGGATAACGGAATAGGACTATACTTTAGAATTCAAGGACTGTCCTCAAGAGCTCGATTCCACGGTCGAAGGTTTGGATTGAGGATTTGTCAAGTTAATTATCTTAGTTAACAAATCGGAGCGAGTCGAGTTGTCAAGGTCAGAGCTTGGGATGTAAGGATATTTAGTCAAGTTATTTTTCTAGGCCGAGGATTGGAAGTGAAAGATGATTATTCGAGTGAAATGTTTAGACCGAGGATTGGAAGTGAAGGATATTGTGTCGAGTTAAAGTTCAAAGATTGGAAGTGAAAGATGTATAGTCGAATTAATTGTCTAGACAGAGGATTGGGATAGAGGACTGTCAGACTGAGATAATTGTATCGGCCATTAATTAGTATTAAGGGCTGTCATATTAATTATTTTGAGTGAATATTGTCAAATTGAGAAAAGGGTTGGATCGATGAATTGGCATGAGAACCTTAATGTCTAGTTTTTCGTGTATCAGCATAGTAAAAATAAAGCTTTTAAGTACACTATTTATCGAGTTTACGAATGTATTTGATTGCTGGATATGGTAGAGAGAAGGAATGGGACTGGTTTTGGTGGATACTTGCGTGTCGTTAGATTTAGCATTTTATTGTCGGTCATTGGAGGTACATTAATTCAATGCGAGGTCATCTATTTCTGTACAATGTAGGTTGAAAATACTGGACGTGGTCCAGACTTGGCTGCCTAGGATCTCTGGACCATGGTCAAATGTAGAAATGAAGATCGCCCCTGCGGCGGGTATTTCAGTGGATCACATAGTTTAATATAATGTAAATTAGGGATATTTTCAGTGGAGAATACTGACTTCTACCTCTCATTCCCCCGACTTCTACCTCTCATTCCCCGACCTGACAATTCTGCATCTCTGGTGTGTACTTGTAGTTCATTGCTACACCGGGATTTTTACCACCTACATAGTAGTGGCGAGTGGTTATTGGCGGGGGAGTGCTCCGAGAAAGCCACCCACCCTCGATAGGTGCACTAGCAGACTTCTCATCTGACCTGACCAGGCGTAGTATTCATGATGCCGATTACGAACTTTTGTAGTCTTATTTTACTCTAAAAATGTTAACCCTGAAATAGGTGAACATGTTAATTTTTGCCCCTGCTTTTGCTCCTGATATCGCTGGTTTTCCCTTAGTGCCGCGTCTTGGATGGTGTGATGGCAATGGATGTTGTTTCCATTGTCGGCCAATCACCCTTATGAGTAAACATGGTGACATGTCTCGTTCTGATGGTTTTCCGGAGGTGCTGATATATTTGTGTATTATCATAACAAACAAGGGAAAAGAATTGATGGAATGTTCTCTTTAGTTACCTTCTGTGTATTTAACATATATGAAGGCAACGATCTTTGTACAATACATCAGCTTATTCAAGGATGACTACATCAGGTATGTGACGCAAATAAGAGATTGTTTTCTTCATCGAGTAGTGACTTTATAACAAATGTTGACAGTGGGAATCTTGGATGACGATTGATGGCGATGACAGTGATCGTAGATGAAATGATAATGCATTCACAGATGGTTGACTAAGGATACGGGCATCTTTGATGACGATGATAATGTGGTTATACGTTCTTGGGTGATGATGATGATGAACATGGCGACAAGATTGTAGATGATTGTTGGGGACAGTGGTGATAGTCGTAGAATGACGATGCTGACAATCATGGATGATTATGATGAGTAAAATTGATGATGAGAGGATTATGATAACAATGAATGGCGTTTACGAGAATTGTAGATAACGATGAAGATGATGATTAACTTTTATGACAACGACGTTCATCAAACATGATTTTAAGTGATGAGGGTGGAAATGTTCATCATGTGTGAAATAGATGATCATTATAGGTCATAGGGACAATGACATTGCTTAAACTACGATGATTATTTTAGATGATACCGACGACGAAGGTGATGGAGGACTTTGACGTGTACAATCACCATGACGATGACGTGTACAATCACCATGACGATGACGATGACGTAGATTATTGTCAGGATTAAAACACTGTCAGAACTCACTAATATTAAGTTATCACGTGATAGCAGCTGTCGCAAAATAGAAAAAGAAATGCGAATTAACATCGTGTGTGAAACGGATATGATACATGTATTACGTACGTAATGCTTAGAGAGGAATTACGAAATATATTTGTGTAACTTTTATTGTAGAATGAAGAGATACATTGATTTCATGCTCTGTAGATTGAGTCACGTGCGGTTGGGAATAATTGAGTCACGTTGGGTTTGTTACGAATTGAGTCACGTTCGATTTGTAAATAATTGAGTCACGTTGAGAATAAATTGAAGTACATTTAAGAATAGAATGAACGAAGAATTCAAGTATAGTTAATAATATATGTAACATTGGTAGTGATTATAGGGATCACGAGTTCGAACCTACGAAATAAATTTGTATCCTTTCCTAGGATGAGATATTAAAATCTCATATCCCTTGTGACTATATCTCGATTACATGCGCGGTATTCATCACTGGTTAGGGCAGGGTCGAAGGAAGCATTTCAACAAAGGGGGAGAGCAAACCTTGGATTTCCGAACATTTCGTAACGTGATAAAAATCGGTCCATGAACGGCCAAAAAGCCCCCCCCCTCCTTTGCCCCGAAGAATATAGGCTTGCATTAATTTCGACAACTTTAAACTATTTCTTCAGTGATGCAAAGGCCGAGACTTTGGAATTCTAAAGATGTCAGAAGAAACAACTAATTAACATATTGACTTTAAGTAAGAATCAAAACCTATTTATTAAAGGCAGTGCGTCGGATAGATGTCGCCACTGTATCAGTGGAATCAACAAATAATAAGACATCAGTCAGTTCAGTATAGAATGGAGAAAACGTTTTCCACAGTTTAAACAAGTTATTGACTCATTCTCGCTCATAGGAAAAATTTGGATTTAAAACAAATTTGATACGTCCGATTGTTGAAATACATAATAAATGCTTCCTGGAAATGAACTGGAAATTATTGGATTATTTGTTAAATTATTAAATCCAGGTGGGTCTATGACGCAGATGATAATTCGAATGGGAACGTTTTAGAATATAGGGATATATTTGAGGAGAAAAATACATGCATACATAAAGTCAATTTGCCTTTGATCGTGTTTGCGATATGTACACACCACATTCAGTTTGGAATGGAGAAATACATAATGTATTCCGTTTTTATGGAATAAAATCTTGAATTGGAAATATCAATAAAACACGGAGGCTCCATGACGTTAGTGGGAGTGCAACACTCTGAAGTAGGATAGGCACGTCGTATGACAAGGCAGAAGAACAGACTCGTGTGTGTTCAAACAGATTGATTGTTTTATACTTGAATACGTATATTGGCTATACAGAAAATGATTGTGTATCGACTTTACCAAGGATAAAGCGAGTGTAGATTATCCTGTTTGCTGTGATCATGGTAACTGTTCTTATACACGCAAGTTCCTGGTTAGTATACACAGGGATGTGTTGTCGTATAGCATATTTTGAATGATAGCGAGTTGGAATTTTATACGTTACGAAGGGACGTAAATGGGACGTTATCTAGAAATAGGAATACCTGGATCCCATACTGATAGAATATATTTTATGTGTATCTATTATGTCTCGATTGTACCATTGATTTCTCGCGATCCTCGTGTTGTGCGTCTGTATGCTTAACTTCCATCAACATTTGGTGTACCTGTGTAGACGGCAGAATTTTAGTGTGTCTGCATGCACTTTTTCGTCTGTTTTCCCCTTTCTGACGTGCTAATGGTTTTGTTACGACACCCAATGTGTGGAAGTCGGCGTGCCTTTCGGATGTATCCCAGAGGAACCGTTAGAAAGCCATTATCATGCTCGTTCTACATGCTCACGTCACAGTAATTGATGCAGGTAGAACAATGTTGCTGTAACCACGATGTACGCTGGATACAGATGGGACTGTAATGGGGGTGTTAATTAGAAAAGCGTGACAGCGTTCTCGTCTAGGTCGACTGTTATCTTGCACAATCATCTTTTATATTCCAGGAATCCTCACAGACGGCAGAGAGTTGCACACAAATGTGTAAAGGGCATCCTCATAGAGCATGGCTTCTCATTCCGTGCGAAGGTGCACTTCTCAGGTACGTATCAATATAATTTCATTGATTAAGAGAATACTCGTTATTATATTCATCAAGTGTGGTATCTAAGATAACAGTTTTTGTGAAGTAAGAAAGACAACTCGAAAAAAAAGTATATGTGTATATATATACATGTATATATATATGAAAAATTTGATTGTAAGAAAGATAACTCCATGTACTTGGATTCAGTTTAAAGGAACGTAACTCTTAATGCCGACCAAATTTGCTTTTATGATCATACAGCAGTATTTGACTTGATGCATACAGTCCATTATTATATGTGCTATTATTTATGGAATTTAATAATTTCATTCAAAAGTGCCATTTGTATCATATCTTGTGTGCATGCCTATAACTTTTCAAAACACCCATTCATTCATAGCAGCTTGAGATAATTTTCATGTAAGGTCAACCTACACGTGTAACAGCGTTTGATAATGCCAGAATTAATGCCCACTGAGACTGAGCGATGCCGATCCTACCAATATTAATACCCTCCTCGTCTGTAGTTATCGATATATGTATTGCTATTTCTGCCTCTGCCTTGGTCATATATCGGAGTTAGCAGATAAATTTCTTGGCATAGTTGAAGGTTTTAAGGAAATGCATCGGCGAGTGGAAAGGAATGTTCAGTTATAAAATGTAGGCGGAAGAAAATACAGGGCTAATTAAGTACGAATATAGATATTGGAGGATCCATGAGATTTTTGTTGAAATCTTTTTCATTTTGAAGAATATTTATTATTCCAACTTTACTAAATTCCTACATAGGGTAGCTGTAATTTATTTCGGGATTTTTGGTTGGTTAGTGGATCGGTGTTTACGTCGCTTTTAACGATTTTTCAGTCAGATCGTGACATAGAAGCAGAGGGTGACTAACCTCTTAAACATAGTGACGCAACCCTGGAATCGGACTCTGATCCCCAGCGCCGCAATCGCAGCGCTTAGTCATTACGCCAAGCCAGTCCCTCTATGGATTTTAATCAAACCATTTATAATGATAAAGGCTTAAACCTCGATTATGACATTTTCACGGTGATATACTAGATCATCGGCTTCTTATAACAAAACAGCACAATCTGTAGATGGAGCTCTGTTCTTACTTCATAAGCCAAACACATTATGTACAATTCCTCTATGCAAACCATTAAGGCCGAATTTAACAGTTCTTGGATTGAAATGCATTTTGGTGATAGCTTAGTCATTAAAACAAGATGTGATAAGTCAAGTTCAGTGAACAGGATGGTTAGCTAGTTGGTGAGCAGCAGGTCACTGGTTCGAAACTTACCCGAGAATCTTACTTGACTGTATCGTACGATTGTTCAGTATAGAACCAGAACAAGGAGTGTTACAAATTACCAGTTGGTTTTGAGAAGTTTGCTTGGCATAAGGTCAAATATTTAAGATATGTACACGAAATGCCGCCATATTGTAGGCGATAAGGCTCGGAAAGTGACGGAAAATTACGAATGCAACTGATAAATGAATTGTTATGAATGTTACTTGATGCTACGCAGAAAGCAATAGGTTCGATCTTAACAATGTGCCGATTGTATTGCGCTTCATGTGATGGCAAGCAAGCACCAAAACTTGATACTGAAATATCCATAGAGATAAAAATAGAAATATTATAAGGAACGGGCAATGTCATAACTAAATACTTAGCGCACAATTATCAAACATCAATAGAATATATATGGATATCATGTTGAAGTGTATACATGATAACCGGGCTTGTCCTTTAACCAGTAGATCGGGTGTTCGATTCCTGTCTGCGATTCTTGGTTATATTATAAGAACTAAACTGAGAAAGATTAACACAAGATTTTAATATCAGAATTTGTTAAACACGTTCAGAATACAATACTGTATCTTATGGCTTATCCAGTTTGCACATTTGAATAACTTAGGCATGCATGCAAGTACCGCTATCATGTACAAATGTAGCTGTGTAGTTGCAAGCTTTAAGTTTGAATAAAGTCGCTCCGATATTCGTACTAACCTGTAGGAGTTGTCTTTCTTTACACGTTCCGTTGCCTCTTATTAACCTGTAGCCGAGTTGATGTTAAACCATCATTTACCCAATTTCTTTCGATTTGAGTCATTGTAGATCTTTCGAACATTATACCCGGTTTATTAGGTTCAGGTGTACACAGAAAAATAAATCACTTTAAGATCTCTGTACTCAGCGCGTTCTTTCATACGATTTTATGGCTTTTCAAATCCCACCATACATCAAATATTGCATCAAGTTTGTAAAACTCGTCTAGAGTAATGCATTAAGAATGCCATAGCCAGTGAAATATGAACACACTTGCATATTTTCTTCCCTGCCTTCACAAAAGGGAGAAAATATGTAAAATAATTGAAGTGTCAATGTTGTTTATAGGGTGATTGTGTGGACAGCCCGATAAGATCTAAATCGTGTGCTGGGAGAGCGGTACTTGCACAAACAATGTGAAAACAAAACCGTCGACCGACTGAAATTACATTATATAGTGCTGTCATATATTCTGCAACATTCAATAAATTACTACATCAGATTGCAACCTTCAGTAGTATCTACACCTTCAATTAACTCTTCCCTCTCCAAAGTCGTTCGCACTGGATAGGAATTCTGAAATATTTCTGAAATTCGACGCTCGGGGACGTTGTGTAAAGCAAGTGGGATGACAGGTTTGTTTCATTATTAATGGACATTATGAGGGGTGGTCGTCCCAATAAATCGCCAAACCAACCCGTGATCTACTGTCACGGTAAGCGTCCGTGCGATCTAAACTGTCAGCAGATCAAAATGTTAATAGATAGGTCGTCTCTGGAATGTGATCATTTTGGTGTATATTTTATTTATATATACCTGTATATTATCCAATAAATGATTTTGCCTTTTATTTCTAAAAAGACTAATCAGATTTCAGCTAAACTTGGTATAACTTGGTTATTAATGTCTTTATCTAAACTATATAAGACATTCACGAGAAATTCGTTTAAAAAAAGAGAAGAAAAGACACACACCCCCTTTCCCACCCCCAAGAAAAAAAAAACGTTTCCGTGAAAAAGTATTTTGTTTTGAGTTCTTGGCTACTAGTTAATTTCCCATTCATTTCCCTTTCTCAATCCCATTCGAGACTGTGGCGTAATTGGCTAGTAACCAAGAGATCCTTGATTCGAATCCCACTGGACTCGAGTCTCGTTGGTGCCCTGTGTTTTGGGATGAGAGAAACACCAAGATCCCGTACCACAGTGCTAAGACTGTACGTAGGAGACTCCGCACTGCTATGGGTGTGTCCCATGCTTTCTATGCAGTGCAGAAGTCGTTATCATATAGATATGAATAAATAGCAAGAAACACTCAATGTCCACACAGTTTTCGGCCATTTTTATCTATATATTTATTTATTTATTTATTTATTTATTTATTTATTTATTTATCTAGAATTTCCCATTTCAGTATTCAAATCATACTATGATATACCCATACCATTCGATATTATATGTATTCTCTTCATTAAATCTGCTTCATAGTGTACACCTATACGTACATCATCAGGTACCATATATACATGTACCTGCACTTACCGATATATTTTATATTTGTGACCTGATCACTTGGTCTTTGGATACCATCATATCTCAGCGCTAGCACATGTAATCGTGTGTATTTTGAACATTACTGGCAGATTCGGCAGGCCAAACAGGAGACACTCGTGTGCACAAGTTCTCACTCATGATACTCAGGGGTTCGTGAATGTTTACGTCGTGAGAAATACAGGGGCTTAAAACGAGCTATTGTACTATATATAACTTCACACTATCTGATATTACATATGTACTTATACTACCCAATATAATGTACCTTAACTAATCGTTGTAACGTATATTTTGTACCTTCATCGTCATACATGTATTGTACCTACATCTTAATATATACCTTCACTGTCAGATTAATGTACCCGTACACCATCCGATATGTCAGTTCATGCAGTATATTCAATAGATTTAATTATTTCAGCATCCCCTCCGTTTCCTAATGTATATGCACCTAAGTGGCATCGTCTTGTCGTTTATTATTACTGGAATGAAATTTCATCCTGTGTTCTGACAATTATGATACAGAGAAAAAATTGAGAAATAATAGGAATCCTACTTCATATTGTAGTGATTGAACGGCAGGTCATCACAGTCAACGCCTTAAAAGGGGGGCAATGTAGCAACGTCCCGTATTGTTCTCCGCGCCGTGCCTTGACGAATGGCATGCATTTTTACGCTTTGCTTTGTTAAATCGTCTGCGATAGCTTTCCCCCGCTTTGTACGCATTGCGGCCTGTTGTGTTTCATTTTGTTCAGACTTGCTGCATTTGCGCATTAACCAAATTTATATTTTAATGTACGACATGACATAAAGCACCTCGCTATCAAATTTATCTTTACCTAGGAACGAAATATAATAAAGTAAACCACATATATAAGGAATAAAATTTATCGTATAATGCAATTTCCTTGAAGTACTACGAATTTACCAAAAAAAAAAAAAAAAAAATGCACAAACGAACATAAGCAAAAATAGAAATTAGAAACAAAGAAGTAAACAAGTTTTTTTTTTGTTTCGTTTTTTGTTTTGTTTTGTTTTTTACTTACTAAGTGTAAACATGTATTTTTGCAGTTGCATACGGGGAGGAGTGTCGCGATATTTTGATTACTGAACAAAATAAGGGGAGGTAAATGTAATTTATATCAAGGGGAGGTGAACACACGAGTGGGTGTTCCTCGTGAGCACGGTTTCCTGTCCGAAAGTCTGACATAACTTAATCTATGAATGAAATGGTAAGATAATCGGGGTGTCACCTGTCTGGTTATCTTTCAGTATATCTTGGATTGTGAACCGTACATATATACTAAAGTTTCTTACCCGACACGCCATGTGAAAGATCAACTTAGTGTGCGCTTTCTCTGTACTTTTAAGCTTGCAACATCACAAATATTTACCGTGTACTTTTATCAAGAATCGTAATTAGTCATTATTATATAATTTGATATCATACGTTTTAAGGTTGTTTTATAGGCTTTTCCCCCTTAATGTACTTTAATTAGCATACTTGATTTCGGTGAATATCCTGGACGTGGCTTATCCTGTTTGTGTGGAATTACCTGACCTTGGTGCTATCATTAGCTACTGTAGAGGGCTAAGGGATATGTGCATTTCCTTTAATCAAGGAACTGACATTATATTCATTTTAATTTGCATTTCTTTACTATTACGTCATAGTAATTTGTCGTTTATAATCATGAGTAGTTTGATGAACGATATACTGCATGAGTATGAAAATAAATTAAAATACAGGTTAGGTGTTTAGTCCAGTGAAGGTAAAGTTGTAATCATAAAATTTCTGATTATGTAAATGATGCAGAGGTTTGCAGATATTCGTTGAAACATTTTGAATATAAATGTTGAAGAGTGCAGCATGAATAACAAAAACGTTTTGCTTATCCATAAGGCATAACATAGATGCCATGAACACATCAAAAATATCGTTAACACTACATTGAAAACCGAACATAAACGCTTCCCGGTGTAAACGGTTAGAATTTCACTTAGTGCTTACATTTTGAATACCGGTCTTTGGCATCGTTGAAAGCCATTTACAGAGTAAAGGCTGAGAACCATGTTCTGTGTTAATTCTGAACACCACTCAATGTATAGGCTTTGAGTACCCTTCAGTGTCAATGTGTGGAGTCCCGTTCATCACTAACGCTGAGAGTCTCGTACCGTGTAAATGATGTAAACGTTTAAGAGTAGCGTTTGTCGTAAACTGTTTCAGGACAGTGCATGGGTTTGAAATAATTTTAACATAGAGCGCAGAATAACACCACTGCGCCGCGATAACGCTTGAAAAATTGTCCTCGATTAGCTTACGACGACGTAGTGTAACGCCACAGCGCCGCGGTAACGTAGTGTAACGCCACAGCGCCGCGGTAACGTAGAACAACACCACTGTGCCGCGATAACGCTTGCAACATTGTCTTAGACAAGCATTCGACGATGCAATGTAACGAAACAGCGCCACGGTACTGCAAAACAACGCCACTGCACTGCGGTGCCGCAGAATAACACCACTGACTCTCGTTAATGCTTGAAACATTGTCCTCGATTAGCATACGACGATGCATTGTAACGCTACAGCGCCGCGGTAACGTAGAACAACACCACTGCACCTCCGTAACGTTTGAAACATTGTCTTGGATGTAACGCTTGAAGCTTTGTCTTCGATTAGCATGCGACGACGTAACTCTTGGAAGATCATAAATGTTTGAAGTACACGAATACTGACTGTTACTCTCTGAGTACTTATTGTAGATTTAACGAGTAGAACGTATGATTCGCGAAACAGTTGGTTCAGTTGTAAGATACCATTTTGTGATATTGCTCGCAGTACAGAATAGAAGATGAGAGCGGTCAAGACTAGGTTCTGGGTCTTAATGAGGTATCAGAGAGAGAGAGAGAGAGAGAGAGAGAGAGAGAGAGAGAGAGCTATCTCATATTACAAAATATACTTTTATTGTTATCAAGAATAAAATTTTTTGCTGTTTCATGTACACCAAACACCAAAAGGCAGAAATTTGCATGCTTTTCGACCACTTCAAAGGTATCATGCACAAGTAAGAAAAATGTAGGCAAAAAGAGTGGTGTCACCCAGGTCAGGGTATAAATGTTGCATGGATCAGGGTAAAGGTGTCGCCTGGGTCGCGGTGCTTCCTGTTGCATGCTGTATAAATCTGAGCAGGGTGTGACGACATCAGTACGTCTTATATGGTATAGGGGGATAGAGTGTAGTCATTGATATACGTATCGATGACATGTACGAGAGGGAGGATGCTCGGTAAAGAGTTTCAAGGATATGCGATGTCGTATTCATATTTACTTATGATTATCCTGTATGCATTATAGCTCCTGTGGTATAGACCATTCAAGCTCCAGATATCCCCCTCATCGTCCGGCCATTCGACCGTAAGCAGTAGTTCGTGATCGCTTCTCCTCCGAGACTTTTCATCACAGAAATTCGCCTGTGAATGAGCAAACGGTCTCTTTGTAGGTAACTAACAGTTTTAGTTTGCTAGTCATATCCGAATATTTTTTCGAAATAAAGAAGGAGAATATAATGTAGAAAAAGAATTAAATATTCTCAAACAAAACTAAAAACAAATAGAAGCGAACTTTAGCTGTTCGCATATGTCCAGTACTATCCGTTTACATTTTGTATGCTTCTGACATAGTATATACACTTTTCAAAACATGTTTGCGATATTTCATTTCCTTATTACACAAAAAAATATATACACGTTTTGTATCGTCTTAAGTAATGGTATATTTTATAAATATTTACGTAAAATCCAAAATTTATGCGAAAGAAAAGTAAACTAAACGACCCTACTGTGTGCTTGAACCGTTACATGGGGATATCACAAAATGATAAAAAGCGCCCAATTTACATATTTATTATTTATATAATGGCATTAATTTTTCGAGAAAATAGACTAGATCAAAAGCTTTTCGATGTATTTTATTAAATTAGAAAATTTCAAGTTCTGACATTGATTTGTGAGTACAATAAGAGTTTACCTTTGCAGTTTGATGGATGATAATTACCAGATAGGAGGGATTTTTTTCTTTCTTTAGACAATTTGACACATACCTGTGTTTTTGCCGTCCGACCCGGTGCATCTTGTTAGCTTCTTATGTTTTTACAATATTTTGACAAGTATTGAAGTTATTTTTATTTCCTACACGAATGAAACTTTTTTTTATGATTATTGATTGATTTTTTTTTGTTGGTTTCTTTTTTTGCATTTGTTACAGCGGATTATGTGTTTTTGTCACTTTAGCAAAAAAAATTTGAAAATAGTTTTAAAAAAGCTTTGAAATTGTTTGTAGATAACCATTTTCTTTGGCAAAGAAGAACAAGAAAGATAAGACTGCTCTTCATGAATTCTAATTTGGGGATGCAGGGTTTTTTTATTTCATTACAATTTTTCTTTTTGTAAATTTTTAATTTTTTTTTTATTTATGTTCTTAAAGTTTGACGGTCTCAAAAGAAACCCTAACAAACACCCTTCCAAATAAAAACAAACAGAAACCCCCCTTTTTTAGAAACAGCCTAAAATGCCCCCCCCCCCCCCCACACACACACACACAAACAAAAAAGAAAAGAAACACGCACACTAAGTAAATGAAAATTAACCAATAAAATTGATTTGGTTTTGGTATTTCGATTTTCCTCAGCAAAAAAAAAAAAAAAAAAAAAAAGCGAAGGGTTTTTTTTTTTCTCGCAGCCTTTCTTCGAATGGCACAGCATTGCATTACATCGATATATATTGATACTGCTTATACATGGTTGATTTATTGTACGACTTTTCCGTGTATGAAAAATGGGATGTCAAACATGGGAAGTCGCGTTCTGCGTCATAACAGAAATGTGTTTCCCATCAGAACGTGTGTGAATCGGCGGTGACGAATGTAGCAACAGGTCTGCCTATCACACGTGCGACGTGTCTCTCTCGCTCGTCAGCCAGATACCGTGGATTGTGTACATTCCTAAGTGCACGCCGAGTGATCTTCAAGCAATATTTATAATTCGAGGGAACAAAAATTGAAACTTCGTGCTGAAGTAAAAACGATAATTTTATCTTTGAATGTATCAACGACGTTTTAAGTGTGCCGCATAGTGACAGAGCACTGGTCCCAGGCACTTACCAACCGTGCTGATGCCTGAATCTGACGCTTCGTGATGTCTCTTGATTTATCCCTTATTCTGGAAACTCACTTCTTTTGCAACATTTTTTTTCACAGCGTTTTGTGATTTATATTCATATGACGTCAATCGGTCGCATTATACATAGCATTCAGTCTTGTGTTATTTTATATCCTTTATCACGATTGAACAACTCCAAAGAGTCCACAATAGTAAATGTAATATTTTGTTGATTTCTCCTTTAGCTTCATGTATGTCCAAAAAAAAATTCTATAAAATATAGAGAAAGGCCTTTTTAGTATTATTCTTTTCGTACACTTTTGTATTTCGATTCTGTTGTAGTTTTCAGGTGCATAAAATTTAATTTGAGTTGCTTACCTTGTTTGCCATCTTGGTGGTAAAGCTGGGAGTCTTTACTTCATATTCATACATAAATAGAGAAAGAGAAAGTTGTCTATATTTACACTTAGTTGAAAACATTTTCACATTGTTCAATGGTTCAGATTTAATACTAGAATGAGAAGAATATTAACATTCTAGAAGCATTATTTGTTTGAAGAAATCTCTTTGCAGATTTTGTTTGATTTATGCAAAAATATACCTGTGCATCTAAGATGACGGAAAGGGAAGTAACTCCAGGTATTTTATGCTATTGAAAACTGTCTTATGAACACAAGCATAATAAAAGAAACGTTAACTGCGATTTTGGAAACTTGTTTCGACTTATTTGTCAAACATTTGCCTGGATCTCGATGAGTATGTCTATGCGCATGCCTTCAAAATAATGATCTGACTTCAAATGGTATCTAATACCATATACACTTTATAGTGCTGCAGTTGGCGTAACCATCACATGATTTATGTTTTAAGACACTTAAAATTTTTAACAACGTAAACTGATGCATGATATATATATACGCTCGGTACCATGATCGTTTGAAGTCTGAAGCCAGTCACGTGATTTACATTTTACTACGTCATTCGGTATCTTTTACGTTATCAGTCGCCTGTACGGTTTTATGCATCTTCGTAAACCAAGGCTACGATTCGCTTCTCTCATCTGATGATGAGATGAGAGATGAGAGAAGCGAATCGTAGCTTTGGTTTACGAAGATGGGTTTTATGGAGCGTAACGTTCCAGAGAATTTCCGAGGCGTGTTATGAAAATAACTCGACAAAGAAGTTGAAAAATGAAATCTTTGTTTTTATTTGTTTCAATTTCATGAGAGAGAGAGAGAGAGAGAGAGAGAGAGAGAGAGAGAGTATTTTATATTACAAAATGTATTTTCGTACTCGTATTTGTTCTTATGTCCTACACAATCTGTAACGTGAAGCGTCATACGCTCAAGTAAGCAAGCTCAGTATGTCCTTTACTCGGTACGTACAGTTCTTGATAGATATTTTACTTACCCCGTCCTGATGACTTTGGCAATACCTTACATATTTCTGCCTGACTAAGTGACCAGGTATTTTCTAGGTCGTTACACAGGTACATAATTTCATATGTAAAGTATTTATTTTGTACATCCGTCACTGTCCCTATTACAAAGCATGGAAAATTGTTAAGAATGTATTTTCGCCGTTCCTGTTTATAAAATAGAACGAGGGAAGCCACGCAGAGGGTCCTCGTGCTTAGGATTGACAGGATCAATTGGGTCAAGAGATGTAATACATAAAAAAAGTTTTTTTGTATAATTTCAGACGGAATCATGAAGTACTGTAGTTTTGTTTACAATGGAAGGAAGACTATTGCGACAGCGGCCCGATGTGTGTACAGTAAACGCGAAGGCTGGAGTGACAAGAGCAGGTTAGTATCAGTTTGATATACTTAAATGCTGGCATATCATACAGTGTGATGTACATGTAAAAGAGTAGCACAGCTCATAACACTGACTGATTTAGGAAAGGGAGGGTAGGGGGTTCGCCTCCCCCCTCCCCTTCTACTCCACATTCACGTAATTTCTATCACACTAAGATACGTAAAATTTGTCATGAATCACCTTTTGTTCAGTAAGTTCTTTTGGTCACCCCTTTTTAAGGCTCTAGATCTGCCAATCTACAGTTATGAACAGAAGAGAAAGAAATTCTCTTTGTGGTCGTAACGGATTGCTAACAACTTGTTGCGAAAAAAAGTTATACAAAATATTAAGAGAAATTCAGTTTTGCCGTCTTTGCCACAGTTTCTACCTCCAATGCTTAATTGCTTTAAATGCTTTAAATTAACTTCAAAAGTTCTATACATATAATTTAAAGGAAATGTCAATACTTTTCTTCGGTAAAGACTTCTCAAAGTAATTTTGTAAAGATTCGATTTTTGTCATTAAGGACACTATGGGCTTAATCGATTCAAGATCCTTGTCCTTTTAAGGGTTTTGTGCCTATTTAGTAAAATTAATTGTATCAATATTAGTTATAAACAGGAGAACAATATCTTTTCAACAACTTTAGATCGTTATGTTAAGGGGCGGGCCTGTTTTCTGCTGTTGGATGTGACTTTATGGCGGAGGAGTTATATGCCCTATTCAGATTGTTGACACAAGATGTCGCTTCTATAGAAGGAAGGCATTGCATTGGTGCCATAGTGTCGCCTCGGGACTAAAAAAGTTCTGTGGTGATCGTAGCGATTCCGACTCTGTCAAATTTAAAAGCATTATTCCTCTTCAGATGGTACGTTTGATTCAATGGTTACACAATTTTTTGAGTCGAGTATTTTAAAGCATATTTTCAATGTAGGGAAGAGATCATTTCGCATAAAGTTATCACCCCTTATTATGTGTTTTTCACACCTAGATGAAAATATAGTAGATAACAAGGTAAAACCATAAAGAAAAACGAAAGATAACTCGATTTTGAGTTATGATTCATTTTTGGGTGTTTCAGAAATTACCTATGGGATATGCGATACGGTTGTGGTATAAATGTTAATGTACCACAAATTTAGAGGTAGAATGCGACCATCCGATATCGATCTTTATCGCTCTAAACCTGTGATTCAGACCGCAGTCCTGTTATGTCACGTGACAGGGAAGGGTACATACATATCAAAATAAAAAAAGGAGTTGAAGGGTCAACAACAGTACAGTTAAATTCTATGTTCATGAAAAGCCATTTTGTTTACCAACAAAAACCTAAAAAGTCAAGCAGTTCTCATGTACAACAACTTCATTGTCTGCTGATATAAAAGGGTGTTCTGCGATTCTGAGAGATGGAAGCAGATATTGGAAATTTGAAAGTGTATTTGAAAATTTTGACCTGGGAATACGTCCGGACACGTTTTCCATCAGGATATCTGATCCACCTTTTATAAAAATCTGTTTTGTCATGGCAGACCTATATGGCAGAAATAATGACAATATTTTAATGAAACTTTTCCTGATGTTAAATGAGTGTATTATAACATGAGGTTACGGCCACCTTAAATGCACTGGCATACTTCACTGACTTCAAATTGTTTTAATAAGATTCAATGAAGTTTTACTGAGAATTTTATTTATTTATTACCGCAATGTTTTCAACTTAATGGGGTAGAAAACAAGACGAATGGGACGACATCAGACGATAGGAGTATCAATAAGAATGCTGGTGAAGGCCTTCATCTCCGTCAGTCATTGCCGTAAACTCAGGTAATTTACCTGATACAGGTGCCCTCAGGTGACTCTCATCCCGAGACTGCCTCTTTTATAAAGACAGATATTAAATATTGTCAAAGTCACTACATGTTTTGTTTTAACTTTCTTCCGTACCTTAAGGTAAGTAGCTAAAATTAAAAAAAAACTGAAACATTTTGAGTCTTACTTGTCGCTACCGTAAAAAAGACGAACCAAAATAAGACAAATTGTTCCCCTTGTATATGTTGGCAGCTTGTATAACAGGATGTATGGTCACCTTTTACAAATATTGGATGGACACGACAAGGTGACTATCTAGTCGTGTTATCTTTTGGATATCATTTCGAGTACCAGCTATCAAAATTTACTTGTGAAAAGGTTTTAACTTTTATCAGACATTTGTCTAACTGTCCACGCACCTTGACAAACTTCCTCTAACACGTACAGAAACCGTACCATAGGAGATAGGTGTGGGAAGTGATTAGGTAGTGTTCATTTGTTCGTTATTTTGTGCCCAATGATTTCTAGTAGAATACATGTAAATACAATACTAGATATACCACTTCGAAATTTTGTATATGCTCACGACCACTTTCATCGTATTTAGTACTAGATCACAAAAGTGACTAACTACTCTTTGACATAGGGTACTGCTTCTTGATTCCGTCATTAGAAGAACACTTGATGGAGGTTCGAATCCCGCTTTTGTTTTGGTCACGAGTCCAACTCATTAGCCTCGCGCCATCTGGTGCTGAACGAAAGTTACATTTTATAGTCAAGTGTAAAACATGGTTTATAATAATTAGAATTGTGGTCATTTAAGTCGATTTACAAGTATTGCGTGTTTATACAATTTAATTTATTCTGAGCTAATGAATATTCATTTAGATGGTGAATACGAAAGAAAAGTTCATTCACATCTCGGTAAACCTTTGCGTTCGGAGACTCTCGGATCAAAACGCATCAATGACACGATCTTGTATAAAACGAGCATTAAATGTAGACTAGTCTCATTTTGTCTGTTGGGATGTGGAGATATGAATTAAATTTTTGTGCCTTCGTTTTATCGCCTGGGTTGAGCAGGAAACAAGGGCGGTAATCGATTATAACATAGCCCATACCTCCCGATAAATACAATATGCTTAATGCAGCATACGCAATCTGCTATCATTAAACCGGTACAAACAGATTCTGCTCATTCACAATAAATCCTTACTTGGCGGACCGAATTGTAAACACCAACCCTTATAAAGAAAGTTCACCCGATCAACACCGATTCCTACATAGATTTGTCATTTTATATATGAATCGATTGACACCCATAAACTGTGACAGGATCATACGACAGGCGAATGTGTCGTCCCTCTATAAAGCAAGCCAGGTAATCTGTTACCGTGATTTGTGGTAGACCTTGAGAGGATACACATTGACATATATAAATAGAGAAATGAAAACGGTTGAATGCAATTACGTATCTCATAAAGTGAGATAAGATAGTTGTGAGGTTTTCACTCACTCGGTATCAACAACAGTAGGCAAAACACGAGAAAGTATGCTAAAAGCAGCGATATTTTGTTATACACCAACCTTCTTATATTACATAGTACATTTTCGCACTAGGTTACAGAATGAACTCCGTTCTGTGCATACCTGCAAATCAAATTAACATTTTCTTTCCATATCATGATTTTGACCATCTTGGGAAGTTCTAAAAACGCCACGACATACGGGCGATTTATATGTATTCTCAGTGCTTCTAATGATTCGCGTTGCTTAACTCTCTGACATTTATCAATTGATGGATAACTTATTAATTCAATCTTTCCTTTTTAATGATTCAATTCTAGCTAATTATTCATGTTTTATGTTAGCATGGAGACGGAGAATTTCGCACTCAGATTTAAGGTTAACTGAATTTTGAGCTTCAAAAACAGAGAAGTTAACAAACTTTTTTTTTAACTTTTTTTGTGGTTAAAATTAAGAATGAAAGAAGTTTGGTAACTTTATAAGAACATTAGTTCTATCTTGAAGTGCATCTTTCCGTTAACTATGACATCTAACCAAAACAATTTTCTGATCGAGTGATCACATGACTTCGCACGTTATGACCTGTCGTAAATGGGTATGCGATGATCCTTTACGACTTTCAATGAACTTTTGCGACATTGTCTAGTCTTTCTCCATGTTACGAAGCAGTCAGCATAATGCTTGTAGAGACGGAATAAAGAAAAGTAATAAATATGCAACGGTAGTACTTGTTAAAAGAGACATGTTTCTAGACCAAAAGTAAATTGACATTTGAACATTTTTGCTCAAAAAGCAAGGTCTTCAGAAATATTGGATGCACCTGCAAACATATATTCTCTCTTTTTGAACACATTGAAACAAATTTGTCTAATTTAGCATCAATGAAATCAATTAACACGCTTTGATCATGGCTTTTAAATGTCAAGTAATTCATGACCATGCCCTTGGACTGTTACGAGGTATATACGTTAAACGAAGCACGGTTTATATCATTTTCAGTTAGTGTATGGCATTAAGGTCATAGAATTACTTCTATATTAAAACCCCAAGGACAATATTTTTGTAGTGCCAAAATTTTGTTAAAAAGATAGGTGGGACCGTTGGAGTGTCTGTAAGTTTCGGTCTTTTTTCTGCTTCCAGACCTCTTTCACTTAAGTGTCTATCTTATGGTTCATACATTTTCGCCTTAAATTCTCGTAAGTACTTAGCATGCATTTAAAACAAATGTACAGAAGTGACCAACAGCATACATTTTTTTCCATTTTATCCTTTTTTTTTCATTCGAATTGTATCTTTTAAAAGATGAAATTTTGACACCCCTCCTCCCAAAAAAGTAATCAATTAGACATGCCGATATATTATCCTTTCTTAGATATTTGTCCTTGGCATGTGGTCACAGACATTGACGATATACCAAGTTCATAGTGAACATTTTTTATATATGGCACTCGGTGCTGTCTTCATATAACCTGACTCCCATGTCAGCTCTCTCGTACCAGGAAGAGTGTTGAGGTCCCTATGCATCCGGCTTGTCCTGGACTCCTTACCACAAGCAGTGAGGATTAAGCAGTTGTTTTAGGTACGGAGAAGTTTGTCGACATATGTCAGAAGTACAAGTCGGTGATAGTTGCCATTCCAAAAATAAAGAGAGACCGATAAAAGTTTACTTCTGTAGTATACGAGATAGAATATGAATAATTGAAAGTATTTCTTTTTCTGAGCCGGAATATTTTCAAGTGCACTTAATAGTACGTAGATTTATGATAATTAATCAATAATTTGGCGCGTTCTCATGTCAGCTGTTTGATGTATGGCCGTACGAGACATTACGGATTGATTCTAGTTCATCACTTGTCATTTCGCGGCTCAGCTAGTACGCTATAGTTTAATAAATATTACTACATGTAAATAAACGACAAAGTGCACTTGGCTACCTACTATCTTCGTTCCTTGTTGTCTTGTACTTTATATAATTTGATATATGGAATTGGTTGTGTTCTTGATTACCTAGACAGAGTTATGTAGGTTCATTCTTGTTTAGGGTCGAAGCCTCTTGTGTGGAACGAATATGAATGGACGAAATAGTTGTAGTCCCTACCACAATGAAATAACAAAACATGGATGACAAATTTCAGCGTTAATGCCTCACGGAATCTCTGGGAAAGGAATGACCACAAAAATACAACGGCAGAGTATCCGGTTACGACCATTGCCGCGTCACCATTTTTTTGTACTAAAGCCAACTCGGCCTTGAATCAAGTCCTACCAAGTAGAACGAAATATCCACACTTCCGTAAATAATAGATGCTAGAGAGAAATTTATTTCTGTCACTTTCCCAGAGTCTGGAGTTACAGAGCACTTGATCTACGAATGATTGTTTTTAATTTCAATCCCGAAATATAAAAGATGTGAAACTTTTATCAGATTCCTTGGAACAATAACAGGTGGGCATGCAGCAGGCAGGTAGAGGCGTTTAAATGCCTTTCTTTGCCTATCTACCACTCAGATCATTCGAATAGAGTTTGCCATTAGTAATCAGAGGTCATCCATCACCCTCAGAGTTCTGTTGCACACAACTACACAATAGTCCATATCGTATTTGATCACATTCTCCTCGTCCACTCTGCATCTTACTTTCATCTTATGTTCAGACTGTCGATCTTATTGATCAGAAATCGAGACATTTGATATTTGGCATTTGAAAGTCAGTTAAAGGTGTTAAAGGGTTTTTGATTTCAACAGTCTTAATGGTTCTTATTCTCTATCTTATATTTAGAATTTTCATTTCCAAAGATGTGGAAAATCGATTTTATCCAGTAAATGTAAAGAATATTTTTTGTAGATTGCTCTCGTGTTATCGTGCGTGTAGGGAGATCAGGGAAAACTTTGACGTGACCTATTAGAACATTTAGTGACTGGGTACATTCCATGTATTTCTTGTTCGTTCTTGTTTCCTCGCCATAACAATGTGTTTAATACAGTATACCTATCTGGGCAGCATCAGTTGATTGAGTTTGAATCGAGTTGAGATGGGGTTACAACTGCTGCCGGTTTTGGCCGTCTCTACTCTTACACGGCTCCGCGTATCAGATGTATATCGCCCACCTCCTTCTTGATGTCGACTCCGATTGTCGTGATATTAGGTACTTTCTTATTTTGGATAGATCGTTCACGAAAGCTTGAGGAAATCAAGAACATTATTGGTGTTCGGATATCAAACTTATCGATTAATTACTCATAATGAAATTAGATAACAAACTTTTAAAAGTGCATGTTTAGTTGTTTACATTGGTAACCCCAACTTCTAAAGCAACCAAGTGTTGGGAGGCTTTATTTTGTTTTGGTAAAGCTATATTGACCGCACCTTTCGGTTTTAAAATCGGAAAAATCTTAAATCCTCCCTGATCTTTTTTCTTTTCCTTGTCGGAAGGTAGAATATTTGAACATGGTTCTGTTGGAGGCCATGGCACGCCCTATTGACATCCATAGGGGATTCCGGTTCTAAACGAAAGCTTCCAAATGATATGTTTTGACAAAGAATTCCCCTAATGAGGTAGTTTGCCTGAATTTTCATTTCTTTCAAAACTATTGACAAATTTGTGACACTGAAATGGATTGCAGCGCTTAAAATTACAATTTAATTGAAGTGGCGTGTGGCAAACAGAGTTTGGTTAAAGGCTCGGGATCGATGTTATTGCCGAGAATGATGTATACTTTCATATCGCGCTAAAGAATAAATCATATCTAAAGCCCGACATTAAAATGTTAGCAAACCGTGTTTGTATTGTATGGCCGACTGTTGGATATTTTTGAAATATCGCTTTCCGTGTTTATTTTGATTTCTCAAATGAAAAACTTCGCATTACATCGTTAAATCTTTCCAAATCAAGGGAATTTCCTCCTTCAGATGTTTAATCTGAAATGTAAACTTAGGCCATTTAGCAGGTGATACTCAATCGTGCCTGTATCTCTACCTTGATTTTTGCTACCTAGTCGTACGTTTCATGCGGTATTCTTTGTTACATTACCCCACATATGGTGTATATATGATAAGCTTGTGTTATATAAATGACCATATTCATGTCCCTGTCCTATCGCCATCATCTTTGATTAACAGCTATAATATGCCAGTATTAAGTAGAGAGTGAAATCCAAATTATCTTTCGGCTTTAAGCAGTGATTTTGGTGTTCATTGCAATCCGCTCACTGACTCCTAACATGGTACGGACCGTTGGGAGCTGTACTATCGGATGAACCGCGTCTCGGTTTCTGATATTGTAACTCCATCGAGGTGAACCTATTAACATTTCTTATCAATTAATTTTTCTTTTTTTATCTCCTGTTTGGTGCGTCGGTGATTTAAATGTTAATTAATTATCGTTTATGGGCATCAATCTTCTTTTATTCTACATTTATCTCGGTGCGCCATTTTGGTCAAGCATTAAATTTTTAATTAATCTGACCCGTAACTGGAGGCTGTTACTAGTGCATTATTTAGCATGCGTTCTCTACCAATATTTGTTTCGTTTTGTACATAATTAACATAAGTAAATAATTTATATTTAAACGGATTATCAGTTTTACGATTGTACTATTTTGTAGTCTGTTCAGATACGTCGTACTTCATATATTAACTCATTGCGAAGTATTTAAAATTAGCAATTGAATATGAGCAATTTATGAATCACATTTTGCGCGTATATGATGAAACCAGATTATTGATAAATTGAAAATTATATTCATTAAAGGGAGCCTATAACATGGTAAACTATCAAAATGTTCGTGAGACCATTTAATAACAACCTGGAGATAGACACAATAGTTGTAAACATGCACCTGTGTGAATCAGATTGCAATCTGTGTCGTCTCGTAAACATGGCTAGCCGTCATATTGCTTTGGATTTGTTAAATCATCTGGGAGCCGCGCATGTAAACCTAGAATAAAAGACCAGTAAGGATCCGCTCATACTCACGGTATCTCTGAAGGCGATCTTGTGAAAAAATAGCCCATTATACAGGTCAGAGAGTTGCATACGAAAGAGGAAAGCGATCACCCTCGATTGATGCTTATCACTCTAGTTCTAGGACAAAATACAGACTACGACAAAATACAATGGCTGTTCAGAAACTTCCTTGCATGTTCTCTTATTTTTCATCGATGTCTTACGTCAGCATTTTATGCCTCTCGTTATCCTTAGCATGCAAACCTAAGGCTTCGTAAGAGAGACGTGAATATTATCCGTTCCACTTCCTGATATCATATGAAGAGAATTTACGGGCATTTTTAAAAGTTGAAAAACATAAAAGCATGAAAAACGTAACAGGAAAAAAATATCTTTATCTTTACAGGTTAGGAAGACATTAACGTTTACGACATCCACCACGAATGCTGCTTACACCAGAGGCACGTCATAGGCATGATAACGTCAGCACTATGGTAAAGATTTTACAAATATTTTCCGAAAACAAAGAACGCAGACAAAATTCTTTCGAAATAAACTCCTTTGTAACAGACGTTAGATAAAACTTTTTACAGACTATGTTCACCTGACATGGCCAGTCACCAATCGACATCGAGGTTTGGGCGATATGACGCTTCTACCGCTGAAAATGAATTACATGAAATATTAATGTGCTGTTGAATTGTGTCAGGAAATTTCAAATAAATTTTGGTGCCACAAATTTAAAATTCAATAGAATTTTCACATTGTCCCACATGAACTTTGTGTATATTGGCTGGAAATACATATTGAGTAGATTAAAGCTGTCAGTATATCAATATTATGGGATTTATAGTGTTATTAAACGACGATAGGGAGAAAAGGGTATGTTTAATCACCAACATAGTCCCCCTTACTATAGGTTTTTAATTGATTATTACACGGGTCGTCAAATAAGTAATAAAACGTCACCATGAAAATATTTACAGTCTTTGGGTTATACCATGCCTTCTTTTCAAATTGCATTTTTGAATATGAAATATATGATTAATTTCATACCTGATTATTTCATAATGAAAATGTTCGTGGTTTCTTGACGAAATGACTTTTGGAGTGGAAGATTTCTTTTCAACGTAATTTTTGATGTATGATAAACTTCCCTGATGCGGAGAAAGGCTTTTATTTAAACAAAAGAAATTTCTTGAATTGCGAAGATCTGCAATGTGATATTTTCCAAATTCGTTATTATCTGAAATCAAAATATGTAATTTACATGTAATTGTTTCGGTGACTCCGAGTATGAAAGTCACGAACCTTTTTATATTACAAGTACAAATATTTAGTTTAACGGCCCTGATGTGTATATTAAAAATCAATTTTATATTCGTCTGAACCCGAAGGCTCCGAGTGATTACATATAGAGAGTTGTTTCAATGGTTGAAGATTGTAGGTTCAATTCCTGTTAGTCGTATACTGTTTCACTAATGATTCTGTTGAAAAGAACAAGATATTGAGGATGGTCAAGACTGTCTCAACCCTTCAAAGTTCTGAATGGGCATTTAGCGAAGATACGGACTGCATGTTACAATTTAAATTTATATAGCAAGCGGCGCCACCAAATAGATTTTACAATATCGGACCTTAAACACTTTTTATGTGTCTCCAGATTGAGTGTAGTTGTATTCATTATTTTCAATCACAGGTACACCTACATCTGAACAACTTTCCCCTCCATCTTCCACATTTCAGCTGGTGTACGGCGGAGTAAGTGGAGGGGTGATTATAAGCTCGTGTACTTTTCAGCACCCCACCCCAACTCGCCCTGATGAGTACCGTTATTCTTTATTTATACACTGATGTAAACAGAGATATCGTACGTATCTGACCTTGTTTTAATGACCTATATACATGTATCATAAATAGATCTATCAATGGTAGACAAGATACCGCAGTAAGCATTACTATCTCAAGGTAGAGAATGTTTAACCAACTCTCATCGCAGTCTAAGTAGCACTCTTAACATAATCTGTAAGGCTACTGCAGATTAAATCTCAGGTTAACATACCCAAAAAAAAAAATCAGGCCAATGACAGTAAACTGTATGATTACATAAAATGGGGTTAATGATGGTGGAATGATCAGTCGCATACCGAGTAAGGCCACACCTAAGTAAATGTGTGGTTATATACAAAATCAGATCGCTTTTGTGATATCGAAGTTATCTCCCATTCGGCTAAGATCTGCTATGGAAGATACTTTATGTTGAAAGTTGATAGGTTGTAGTCAAACAAAAACATTTCTTTGTTCATCAAGAATGATACAGTATAACATATGATATCTGATTGTGATTTTGCACATTTGATACTGATTACAGGACATTTTTGACAGATGGCCTAAAAAACTGTAATGTATGTAAAACAAAGTGGCAGAAGTAAATGTACGCTAAAAAGCGAGTTCCTATGGTGGTGCTGGGGTTGGTTTGGGGGGGGGGGGTTGTTGGGGTTTTTTTTTTTGTTTTTTGTTTTTTTAACTGTATAGATAGCATTACGACACATAATACAACGTTTTGATTAGACTTTCTTAGTTGGCCTTTTGGCTTTAAATCTCTATAAATTTCGATTTTCTTTAAATATCAATATTTCACAAATATATATCTTTACAGTGACCTATACTACAGTAAACAGTATAAAAAGTGCAGTAACTAAATGCTTATTTACGATGTTCTGGAGGAAATTAAACCTTCGTATAACGGTCACTTTTATATTCAGTTTACTTCCCATGGGTGACCTGAACATTCAGGCCCAATTGTACCTCAGTACACCAAGTAGTATCTAGTGTTAAAAAGAAACAGATAATACGTTTGGCTTGCGTTGTGTATCCACCTGTAGCGAGGATGTGTCACTATTAAGGGTCATGACAGTGATCGTAGATTAGAAGTAAAATAGGTACTCTCTCGTAACATCAAAGACTTCTCTCTGCGATAACATCATACACATCTCACTAATTGTTTATCGCGACGAGAAGTACACCTAGTATTTAGAGTAAACCTATACGAAACCTTAATGATACATAGGAAAACTAGATGTTAATGCATGTAGTGAAAATGTGTCATATTAATTTTGTAGGAAGCGAACTTTATTCTGGAAGGGTTCTTTTTTTTTTCAGGGACGAGGGAATACTCCCCTATTGACTACTCATGACTAAGAACTCTAAAAAGTTTGTTTTCTAAAAAAATAAAACCAAGGGCACTAATGTCCGATTAGGTTAAAGCGATGTGCTGGAACTGACCATAGGTCATTTTCTCGGACAAACCTTGGTTCCATTCTCAATCAAACATTTTTGATTCGTGGTTGTGACAAATGTATTTACCGTAAATCGCAGACTTTTTCTGGGTACTCAGATTCACTTTTTTCTTTCTTTCTTTCATTCTTTCTTTCTTTTCTTCTTTCTTTCAGATTGCTAGTTGGTCTTTCTTTCTTATTGATATTCGGTAGATCTTTCTCGGGTCGTGATGTATACCCTTGTATATTTAACGCACCTATGACACCTATACCTTCTATATAAAAGAAAACCTTGATATCTGGATAATTATGTAATAAACTTGAATGTCTACTTTATTCAATGTTCTCAGGTATGCTGTCACTTATGAAATGCATATTTTAAGAACCGACGTCTTCGTTGAAGTTACATTAGTGCGACATATGGTGTTGGCTAACATATATATGTCAAGAGTTCATGTTACCTAATACCCAAATAAAAAGGTGTCCTAATTCTTTCGACCATAAACCAATGTATGATTCAACTTAACATTTTAAGATACAATCCTTTTCGTATGTTCATCGAATTGATAGGTGCATAATTATTGTCAGAACCAAACAAAATTATAGAAATTAGAAAAAAATGTAATGATACTTCTTCCGCGCGAGTTGTTATCAACAGCAATTTAATGGTCGTCTGCTGGGGTCAACAGACTCAAGCCAGCCTCAGAGACAGATAGATGAGCAAGCACTTGCACATGCCAACTGATGTGCAACCGGCCCATAAATCATAATTCATGTCATAATTTCTGTGCATGTGAGGCGTATCGGATGACCCGAACCCGTCCCAGGCATAATGTAGGTCACCCAGCAGACAGACACCAAAACGTCGAGCAAGCAGATCGTACTGATAAACGGGTAGAAACTGCTCTCAAGATCAGGTTGAGTGTCCAAGGAGCGAAAAGGCTGCAATGCGAGTAGTCTACTACAATGAAAGTCGAAAATGATATAGATTGAGACAAAAAGGTGACAGGAAATATGACGGAACATTTATGGATATCATAATTTGTTGCATTAATGCAAGTGCAAAAAATTATCAATAGTCTATGTTACAAGCGGTAACACGTGGCTACCCGATACCCTAGTGATACCCTACCAAGAACCTGAGGGTCCGGCGACCTATTGTTTCCTGTAGCCCGAGAACTGCATGTTATACATGTAGATGTAAAGATAACAACTCGTAACTGGATTATATATGATAGATCAGATAAGCCTTTGGCGATAGTAACCTAAGTGATATAGGGTGGGTTTGGGACATAATGCTTTTTGGATGGGTTGGGTATTCAAAGCTATTGTTGCAACATGTGCAAATTTCGTGTTTAACTTTCGAAAGTGTCTTGTTTCACTCAATTCTTTTCTTCTGATATGTTGCAATCCCAGTAATACACATTTTCGATACTACTACATTTTCATTTTTATTCGCTAGACGAGTAGATGTAATAGATCAGATAAGCTCTTGCTGATATATCCTTATATCGAGCAGAGTTTTTTTTTTTATTTTCGGCAGGTGGCGACGTCTATCATTTATATACATTATACACACGTCTTTTTGTAAGTTAGTTTATTATTGTGAACGTCCCTCTGCTGGTAAATACAGTATATGTGATTTTTTTTCAATTTCCGTCAGTTACTGGTTGCCACTTTATGGGTTACAAATCCATATTCGAGCCAGCGTAGCTTAAGTCGCGACTTAGAGGTCCCAGGTTCTAGTTCCACTGGCGGCTCAACGGTCTCTCGGTCAGTGCGATGAGAGATTAAAAACCGAGGGCCCGCATCACTGTAGCCGTTGGCACCTCGAAGATTCCTCGTTGCTTCTGATGGATCCGTTGCATATGCAGATTTCTACAACATGCATGTATATATGTGTAATAGTCTTGGCATGGCATAGAATAAGCAATAAATAAATAAATAAATAATCAGAGATGCTTGTAGCGAAAAACATTATGGTGTACATATATCTTGACCCTTTTCTATTGTAATTTCCTACATAAAACACTCAAAAAGATTTGATCGGGTAGGCTAAATCATTTAGATATTAAATTACTTTATATATCATATTTGATCATTAATTATTACAAATTTGTTCATGTCAGTATAGTATCGTGTCAATGCCAATATTGTATCGTAAAACTTGTCCATACCAACTTTGTATCGCAAAGTACGATATATCTTTCCATGGCGATCTCCCTTCTTACGTGGGCATCTTAGTCTAGCGTACATGTGAAACGATAATTGAAACCGCGAGGATTCGCGGGCTGCCGACCTCTACTCAGCAGTATAATTTGCCTCGCATAAAGATATTATTAGGAGGAAAACAAAAATAATACACCTGCAATAAAGTGCAATAAAATCGTTGTCAGGTCAGAGATTTTATTCATATAGAAAATTAACCTTTGGTGAAATGTAGCAGCTCTAAATAAGGGTAGCCTCTCGTCGTGTTCCGCTAGGTCTTGGCTAATTGGGCGCAGTGGAACTCAAGGATATCATATTGTACAGAGGTCGCTTACCATTTGGGATCGAGATCGTAAAAAGGATAAATTGAAAAGCATTAAGGACAACCACCCAGCTCGTAACACGTTGTCTTGTGCGTGTACTTCGCTGTCAAGTAAACGAGTTAACCATATTCCCTGTATGCAATCTCCCCAAACATTTAATATAGATACGTATTATATTATAGATATAGCATCCTCACTTTTGCCGTTTCCTGATTTTGTGGGAGATACGCGGCGACTCCGCCTTCTTTAATTGTTACATCTGCTCTTTGCTAATTTTACATTTCTCTAAATGATACTGGAGACTGTCACGCTTAACATTGATAATAGTAGATTGTGTCAAATTCAACTATCTCACAGCACTGTGTTTTATTTTGACGGCCCTCTTCCAAGTTGAAACAAGTTTATCTTTATTTTGTTAGGGATGTGGTTACTCCTCTTCGTCCTGTTTTTATCTCCATAACAAAAGAGTTCTTGTGATTTGCACGCGGCTTTTGATGTGACTGTGGTAGAATCTGCGCATCGGTGATGAGCGTGTTTTATCATATGATAGTGATGCTATGTGGTCTGAGACAGGGGATATCATTGATATAACATGGGGCGATATTGATTGAAATTACATTCATCAAATTGCGAGTTACCTCCCTTTACTACAGTTAAGACAGCTTGTGAATTGATACTTATAATTTTGGTTTGTTTGTACAGCTTTCAGATTTACTCCATTTGATATATTTTGAATAATCTGTTCGATGAAAAACACATACAACTCTCCCTTGCCTTATTAAGAAGATAATACGAGTAGGACAGGGCAAGAGGTATTATCTGCCCTATCAATTAGAAGTCCTAAAAGAAGTGGATTGTCGACGTCAAGGCATTCCTTCAGACCTCCAAAGACGGACTCTTTAACTAATAAACGACACTCTCAGAGATATGTGTTAAACATTTCTCATTTATTTATAAACAACTGATAAAAAATATTCACAGTATTTCCATCAAATACGGCAACGGAGCTTGAATATAATCAGGAGCGGCAACGTACATGTACCAATCTGTGATTCCGGAATCGTAATCATTTTGTACTCGGGGAAACCGTTGCATGTCTCAAGAGATTTGGATTTCGCTAATCACTAAAGAGTCACCAAACTAATGTCATTTAATTTCTGATATGAAATAAGTGGAAATAGTTGCTAAAGTAGAAAGGTGAAAAGCCATTGAGATTGTGCGATGATTGTTAAGGGTTAACCCATACCAGACGTGAACTCTGTTTTTCTGCTTCATGCGTCCATTCTTCACTATTGTTATTAGTTTCAATTGACAATTAAATATTTGGGATGGCAGTTCAGAAGTATGAATGTACCGGTTAACGCATACGGGGAGGGACGGTTCGTAATTCAATATGTCTTTTGGGTAAATGTGAAGGTGTATTCTCACCTAAGCCTGTTCGTACGAAAACCGCTACATCTTCCTGATTCCCAAGACATTTGCTATATATTATGATTTTATCACGAAATGTATACACGAACTTTAATTTGTTATGTAATAACAACACAAATTATTTTGTTGAACGCTTTTATACAACATTGAATATATATATATATATATATATATATATATATATATATATATATATATATATATATATATATATATATATATATATATATATATATATATTATAAATATATATATATGTAAATTGAACGACTTTTTATAAAAATCTACATTGTATAAAACCACAGCAAAAAAATAAAAATTGTGTTATTTCTAAATTAGCATAATCTATCGATAAAATCGCCCCTATTTTGACAAAATGTTATGGTTATATATTTTCTGGAGTGATATATCTGTTTATGTGGTTAGTATGTGGCTACAGGATACCACGTTTAATTTTTGTGTCATTATGTTTCAATCATTCATTCGATTAAATAAACGTGTAATTGGAGTTGATTTTAACTTCCGTTTCTTCTCTATCTCTTCACGTCAGAATTTACAGCGTTTGTTTTGAACATTGAATGGTGTCTATTAGATGGGTATTTAATCCTGCATTTGTCATTATCAGTATTCATCTTTGATCGGATCGAGGAATCACTGAACAGTTTCTCCTTTCTTCTGAACTTCGACTTTCCGTGGCTTTCTTCGGTGGGAAATCTTTTCTTCGTGTCTTGCTGAAGGATTTACAATTCTTAAACGTCGAGCTCGACACAATTTGATCGAACTGAGAAAATCGGCGTTCAGATATAAATGAGAGTCTTGCTGTCTTATATTATTTCTACATCGTTATGGCTTATAAATTCCATAATGAGAAAGTTCGCACGGTCTCTACCTCATACCGCGCTTTATCTGATGCAAAATGCGTGTTTGATTAATTAATTTTATTAACGCATTAGAGTAAAATTATTTCATTAAAACCTGAACCGTGTGTGTACTATCACCTTATATCATGGTAATTTTACGACATATTATACATTGCTAGTTGTTTGCAATTCATTAGCAGCTCATTCGTTAGATCATTAGAATCCAATGTGATGCTCATACCTGCCTAGGAAGAAAGTGTTTCGAAATTTTATTGAGGTGTAATAAACATATTGTCTTTGGAAGTCTTTGTGTATGTAAATGCAAATAGTTTTAAAACATAAATTCTGCATTATCAGTTATATTTTTATGCAATTATCCAAGAAGTTTTGCGCATATAAATGAGCATTTCTATTATATTCAGACATTAATTGTCGATAAATTAGATGTCGTAGCGAAATGATGATTTTAAAAGCATCGGGTTTGAATTCTGACGTATTTATGAAAACAGTTTCTTATACATAAATGATACATTCTTTTATACAGACACCTACATATTTACATCAATATAAGATAATATTCCCAGAGAAATTTTCAATATTTGTATATTTCTAAAGGGTGAAAATTGGGCATTTCGATTTTGTAAACATACATTCTATTTAAAAGCAGACCGTGATGGGAATAGAAAAATGCATTATTATCTCTTACATCATTTTAATGGGAATTTCACCCACAAATTAATTCAACTAATTCGCTTTGTATATAACGAGAATTATTTATTGAATTACTGGTAGGCAGCGACGAGATTGATACGTTTTGTTGCTATGTATGCAAATAAAGTAGAAACAAATTTTCCGCTTTGGATCTTAGAATATTTTAACTTCATGAATAAATAACGGTACAGATATACATGACGATTATGTACTTTTCATTTATCTATTCATTTTATTTGTCATATTATATATTTTATGAACTTTTAATTTAATTTTTATAGTTGAAGCAAAGAAAAAAAAATGTATGATCCTTTTTGAGAAAGGGGCGGGGGAGGTTGCTGTCTGTGCAGGGTTCAAACTGTAAACCGACTGACAGGATCACGAGCAATATACGAATGAGACGCGCATGAGAAAAAAAAAAAGATATGACAGCGTGGAGGGGGAGGAGAAGCGATATTCCCTGATGTTTTGAATCGATCACATACCTGTCAAAATAGCTGTTGGCATGGTGCTTAGATCCTGTGACATGTTACGCCATGCGACACTATAAAATGACTTTACATGTGAACACAGAGTGACAATATAGCATGTCGTTACATTCGCCTTACAATCATCTCTTTATGATCTGACAAACAACTTGTAAACACGCTTGTCAAACGTCGTTATCTTCAGCTTTTGGTGTTCACAGCTTGCCATGCACACGTGTACAGCCATCGTGTTGTGTTGTTGTACTGCGCAGAAAAGGGACTTTCCGATGTTTCCCAAATTCAAGAGCGTTGAAGAATGATAGTCCAAACAGTAGTCAAATTAGGTTTTGGAATAAAACCAGATGTAAACGTCAAATATTGTCAAATATAATAGCCCCTATAAGGCTGTGGCGCTGTCGACATTAACCCAAACTTTGTTGAAGAATGTAGTAAACAAGGAAATTTTCCAATTTTTAACAGTATTTTTATGTACTTGAATGTTTTTCCATGTAAACGGATAAAAGTGCAATTAAACCGCTTCGTTTTCAGTTTAATTAGAAGTCCATTTTGATGACACTTTTAATCATCATGACAGGTTTGTTATCCAAAAAGAAGGAAAACTTTCGTTCTCTCCTAGTATAAAGTGCATAAAAAGTCCTAATGACAAAAATCTCAAATGGCCAAAAAGTGGAAAATTCTTGGGAAGTATATTTTTTGCAGTTTTAAGACTTGTGAGGTATGACCCACCAAGGCTACTTAATACGGATTCCAATCCGGACCGACGTTTATTGGTAGCCGCTGCGTGTCGGGAGAAAGGTCGGATAATAATATTCAGACTATAACGGATTCATATCAGAAGCGGATATAGAATTAGGTGTTTTCACAATCTCCTGTCTTAAACGAGCCCTGGTCCCAATCTGCGTTGTAGCAAGTAGGACAGCCAGCCAAAATTTCTATGGACAGTCGATACTTCATCACAAAAATTTCATTCCCCCTGATTGCCTTATACTAATAAATGAAAATTATTATCTACAATTGTTGCATAAACATGACATTTTGAGTATGTATATGTGTTTTTGTGATTTTATTTTGTAATTACTGATCTGCACGGGATATTTTGAATGGGACACGATCATTTTAGACTGAAAAAGCTTCGTTTTTAAGGGTTTTTTCAACATCATTTCGCGATTTGGAAACATAAGAAACTTTATATTAAATAGAGAAGGAAATATTTTTCATACATTGTTTGCTGCATCTTGTGAAATGCCTCACCAAGAATATTTCGTATCATATTCATGGTGGCAGCCGTGGGACACTGGGATCTCTAGAAAAAAATTACAACCTCCTGAAAGCAACTTCTAGACCTTTCCATTTTAACTGACCTGAGAAGAATTTATTTATTTATTTTGTTTTTGCATTTTTTGCTACTGTCGTTTTACATTGTCAGTAAATTTTAAGTTATATAATTCTATTAAAAGAGGAAAAAAGAAATATCCCTGTGAATTACGGAATTGGTTCGGCGCCTGTTCGCTGTCTGGGATGACAGGCTTCTGACGGTATGTGTATGGCAGAGGCACATGAAGTGATGAATTTATTATCAACATTAATTATAATTCCATGTTGTCCAAAGTTTTACATGTAAGCGTGTCGCCATGATTCCTCCCTTCCGAATTTCATCATTTATGTCACCTACACGGCCCCATATACGACAGCAGACTTGAGTGACTGAAAATTTAAAGTGCACAGATTTTGCTCATACTTGGAATAAGGTCTGCTTTGGGGTCCACTGTATCTTGATTCATTTTGGTCTGGTCTCTGTGTACGAATTCAGATATTTCAGTGGGAAAACTATTTTAATAGAAAACTACAGAGAATGTTGATTTAGCAAAGTATTGCGGAATTTTGTTTGAGTTTATGAATTGAAACATGAAGGACTTGTTTTCTGAATAACATGAAAGTATTTAAAAACATTTCATTCTATAACGTAACTGCATATTGATTTAAAAGAAACTGTTCAAGAATGTTGATAGAGAAACTTTAATATCAATATCTATTGAAAAGGGCTCGGAAGAGAAGTCTTATAACAATGGTTAACAGATACATGGCATTTGAAGAGCTTGAGAGCACTGTCACTTTAGACGGCACTGTGTCTTCTGCCTTGCACAAGGTCAATAATCCAGCCGACTTGCGGCCTATACACAGACCTCTCTAAACTGAAACATTTAAATGTTTATCGACCGAGTATTTCAAAAGCCAAAAAAAGCTTTATTCTCCCAGTCCTGTACAAATCACATTTCGTCTGTAAACATTTGCAGTCACTGTTTTCGGGAGTCGTAATATTCCAGTGGCAGACGCACCACGAAGATCGGACGTAAAGACGTCTGAGGACGGCGAGGGTTTTACATTTAATACGTATGTTGCACTTTACTTACAAGTGTATCTGATTTAGACGTTTTGAATCTTCAAAGTAATAAGAGCGATTGAAACGAATACAACACAAAAAGTATGAAGAGGCGCGGTGTTTGTTGTGAACACATCTATCCTAAGTGCCAAATGTTGTGTAATTTCAGCCTTGATAAGTAGAAGTAAATATGTCTTTACACTGCAATTCAAAAATGAAAAACACGAGAATCTTAAATACTTCAAACACTGGAAAACATATAATCACGAAGGGACAAGAGATATAATGAAATGTGAATGGATATTAGGAGAGCTTATGATGAATCTCAAGGAGATACGAGAGGACTGGGAACAGGTTTGGTGGCGTACTGTGCCACCATTGCTTGTATATATGTACGTGTATCAATTCTGGAAAGGGAGAAGAGAATAGGGGATCCTAGAGTCGTCCATATTAAGAAGGTTCAGCACCAAATCAAAAACACCGAAGCTGGTTTTATCTGCAGAGTCCAATACCAAAGTTTGTTGGTATCATCAAGATTTTACAGCATTAGCGATACAAGGAGACGGAATTGTAAAGTATATATACACACATGCACCCTCACACACAACACATACACATATAGCTAAAATTAAAATGAAAAAAAAACTATTAAATTTGAAAAGGAAATGAAACCATGGGCTTACATTTCCGGTTTTCTAAGAAGAAAGAAAAAGAAAGGAAAGGAAAACTGATGAACTTCGAGTCCGCACCTAGATTTGACCTTGACATTGTTTAATCCGTTATTTATTTACGTCAATATTGTTCTAATTTACGTTTATAGACTAATGATTTTTATGTTCACGAAGTTCGTTGACCCTGACTTACATTGTTGCCATTTGTCTATCTACAGCAATATTAAGTAGCGAATCTGTTGCCAAATGGCTTGAATCATGAGAATATTTCGGCAACTTAATCATATTCAAAACGTCAATATGTTTTCTAATTTGATTTTTTACGGTTGAATTTGTCCAAAAATAATCGAATTCTTCCAATTCATTGAATGTTTAAAGATTTTAGTATTATAATTGACATGAAAAAGCCAAGAGTAATTTAAGGGCTGTATCAATAGGTGTTTCTCGCTAATTGAAGACCGATTTTCCCTCCTTTACTAAAGAGCTCCCTCTTGAACCTTAGATATTGTGTTCATCTTGTGATATTATTATGTCTCTGGTCGGGGGGTCTTCTAATTGGGATCACAGAGTAAAACTTTCCCTTTCTTTCTTCACCACGGTTTATGTCATTCGTGTACAGTGCTCCTTCGTGGGGAGAAATATTTATACTCTTTTACATAAACACAAATATCACAATACAATGTTTAATTATAGAAATGTCAAAGGACAATATGTCACCGCAATACAAATTGTTTCTGTGTCGGTTTTTTACGCTGAAATAGACAAAAAAATAATGCAGTGGTGTTCAGTAAATTCTTACTTGGTGTTATAGCCAATCTAGCGAAGATGACTTCCCCAATGCCAAATATAGATGTTAGGCAATTTTGCACTTCATGAATGATACAAGGGGAAAATGGTGGGTTCGAACCATGTCGGAGCCAACGTATCTTATCCGTTTGCGAGGATGTTACTTCTGCTTACGTACTGCATGTTTGATTTCATCCACCAATTTACTTATAAAACAAGAGCAGGATTACCATAATTAGCTTGCGCCATAGATGGTGCCGCCTCTGTACGTAGATGAAATCGTTATACATGTGGCGTTAAGTATGAACGATTCATTCATCTCCACGGGTTACCTGACCTTTTGAATACGAAAATATCTTGACATCCATTTTCTCGAGTGTTTCGAGAAAAGAGGCACATGACAAGAATGGTTACGGTCGGTTTGACGCCAGATCAGACCGGCTCGTATCAACATTTTAACATTTATGGTCACATGTCAGATTTTTGCGTTCTGGTAATTTTTTTTCTACTTGTGCTGTGTAAGTACATTGGGGTTGGATATACGATGCGGATCCTTATTGCATTTTGCAGGGAATGTTTTTGGCTTTGTGTTTTATAATCCATTTTATCATCAATGCTAGCATTTATATTAAAATAGCGCATGACTGTATATATTGCACATATACATTTAATTCCGTTTTTGCTTAAAATAGAAAGTTTTCATACATCGTAAATATTAAATGATTATAGTGCAAAACATGCAACGCTAATTTAAGATATTTATGCATTTGGGTTTTGATTAATGGGGCCCTTGTGACACAGTAAATGAGCATAGCTTGTTTATTGCATATGTTGATCCGGGTCTCAAATCTAATTTATTTGTTTATGTTATTCCTCTTATTAATTAATGAACATCCGTTTCCCAGTTTCTTTCTGTTTAGATTGCAATTTTGGTAAAAAAAATTTATCAGATTCCAAAAAGTAACTAGATATATGTAAATCAGAATGGGATAGGTTGACACGTATTGCCATAGTAACAGATTGCTTAAATTGCAATTTTCCTGAAATGAATCATTTTTATCCAATCTTTTCTTTCATATATAACGACATTCTAAGAATTTGGAAAATTTTCGGTATTTTAATAACGGATTCCTCTTTTATTGAGAGAAGGTGCTTTGATTGATACATACCGTGTATTACACGGCGTATCAACTTACTTTACGGAATATGAAAACCGCTGAAAACATGATGAATGATGGCGAAAGAGTTTAAATAGTCAGACACAATGATTTTTCATTCAAAGGCATTGTCTCGTGTCCCTTAGCTATTGTATTTATGACGTAAGTTACATTCATGTGAAATTGTTTTTTTAAACATTTTATTCTCGTCGGAGTACCAGTGTTTGTAGTATTTATGGTCCTCGTTTTTCTTGTTTCTCTTGCATGTTATTCAGAATTCTTTGTGGGAATCTGTACCATCAATAAACGCCGAGAACTATACTTGAGTCTTTATAATTCTCCAAACAATGCACATGTGCTTTGAAAATGTTGGGTTTCCTGGATTTATGAAGATCGTAAGAGTTGCTGCTTTAAGTTTAATGACGTCCTCGTTCTAGTTGCCTTTGATGATAAATGTTGAATGACTTTGAGAGGTTGCACTGCCACAGAGTGTTACGCCCGCTCTCTTAGCCTCGAGGAATCACTTCCATGTGATCTGGGGAGGGGTTTTGTTTTTTTTTTCTAATATCGCACCCGTTCCTTTTTGGCCTCGAGGTGTCAAGTACATGTGATCTGGGGAGGGGTTGCACTTTAACAGAGGCACGTGAAACTGCATCACCAAATGACGGCTAAATTCTATTTATAGTCAACGTTTTGCTTTGATTTCTAGAGCACAGCTGCCTGGGGGTAGCAGGGGGTTCAGTGTATTTAGCCTTATGTCAGAGTTAGATAGCATCCAGCTTGTAACGTCATTTTCACTACTGCGGACATCATTCATTCACCTTTACGTAACGTTCTTAATAGTCGTTTACCTTTACTTTTTTGCATGTTATGAATGGCCGTTAAACGTGTGAATTATTGATATTCAGAGGTCTTTCGCTAGGTTAATATATTTTAACTGTCCTCTTTGCGGTATGCACATTGTATTTTATTGTGGTATGTTTCCGTGACCTCTTGTCCTAATTTGTATCTTCTGATATCGGTGTACTCTATCATGAGCGTGCTGGGAGTTTCCCTGGCATGTAAACTCACTTTTCAAATGAAAAATGAATATTACAGTACTAAGCATGGTTATTTTCTTCAGATTTCAAAGACATAAGGATCAATGTGTATCCAAGCATAAGTAACTGAACCAAGAAAGCAGAAAATACTTGTACCAATTAAAATTTTTTTAAGGTAAGATAAAGTATAAAGAACACAAAATGCATGCGTGGTGTCGATTAAAATGAACGATTCTGGTAACCATTGTCATGTAAGTTATATCATCCCTTGTCTGTTATTGTCTCTCCCTATTTATAACGTGTAAGCTGATCGCCGACATTCTTTAGAAAGTGATATAGTATATAGGAGAAATTGAAGTGAAGAGGGATGATACTTGTAGTAAGTTCCGATACTCCAATGAGTCAGAGGACAGGTGGGGCGGGTGACGAAACTATGTTCTCTCTTATCAGATTTAATTGGTCGCATCTCCCTAAAACAGCTTACAAACATACGACATGCAACATGCACAAAGAAACCCTCCAGATGAGCTTTTCTTGGTATCTGTTTGCCAGAGTTCAACCATACTATGGTGTAAAGGGTCTTTTTAAGCTGTTTGTAAATGACAGTAGGACATCATTGTCCCATGATTCTATATTTCCTGTTTATTTCAAATCATGGCAAGTAAATTTTATGCTAGTCATACGAGAGTATTGTAAAAACTGAAAATGAGACGGTGTGATTTTAAACTGCTTTTGAGATGGGTTGGATACCCAGTTTTTGGTACTGTAAAACATTTAAAAGGTTGGCAACCTCATTATTGATCTCTTTCCTCTAACATGCACTAGGTTCCACTCCATTTTTGTAGGCAGAATGTTGCTAATAGACCCCACACATTCACTGCACCACTCTTCGCCGTAACGTGTTGCAAATGAGACCTCACACTATTTGCACCACGAAGACCTGGCGAGCGTAAGGCACCACTTCTGTCCCTTTGCTATCTGGGAAATCTAGATTCAAATTTTCCTTATATTCTGTCGAGCGAAAAGAAATCAAGAATTCATATTATCGATAAAATCGATAAATATGATATACAAGTAGAAACACCTGTAGGAATCTGGCGTCGTCGACCTTATTTTCTTCTCCTTTATGATATAGTATACACTTATTATGTAAGAGAAAATTTCAATATGAAAATCAATATTCAACGGAACATGCAACCATTGCCACGTCCGGGTTGCAGCTTTATATGCATTATGATGCTCTAGCTTTGTTAATTAAAGATCGATTTCTCCTTAACATGACATAAAACATTATCAACTTTTACCGGCTTATAATTCCATTTCATGTTTGAAACACTAAATAAATACAGATTTCGAAATTCTTCTACAGTTTTAAAGTAGTTTTTTAGATCGAGAAAAAAGAAAACCCCGCGAGATAAGATCTGAGATTATCCGAAAATTTCCTGCAATATTGAATGTAAATAGATGGTTGCGATTGCCTTAAGTGCCCTAAGAAAAGAAAAGTGATCAGTTATAGTTGTACCAAGCCCTTATCCATTTCAAACAGGCCTCCACGTATTGTGATACCCATAGTCTCGGATTACAAAAGAAAACAGTCAAATGACAATGATCCTGATGGGACGAGAGATTTGTGTCATAACAAAACAAGATTTAATACTTGGCCGCGGAATAAGTTGTAAGCGATGTCCGCGGTTAGGCATTAAAGGTTCCCGTTACATGTGATGTGCTCATCTGAAGAGCTGAGAGGGGATTAATGATAGAGAAGGGGCTCCCTCCTTCTTTCTAATAAGATAATGAAGTGTCCCTCCTTTTATTTAGGGGTATCCTAGCACTGAGATAATGGTGGAAATAGATCAAGAGACACGGCGAGTACACACGAAAGACTTCATGGCGATCAAGTGTCGAGATAGGAAATCTGGTAAATAGCTTTAATTGGCGAACATGGATCGGGGCACAGGTGCGAGTTGACCACACAAGTCCAATATTGGCCGAAAAATACGTCATCTTGTAATCTCATTTCGTATTTTTGTGTATTGTGAATTTTTTCAGTATGTTGAAAAACAAGATCATGTTGGCACCGGCTTGTACATACATCATCACTAATGGCTGATATGTATTAACTAAGTGACTAACACTCTGGTTGATTATCTTGTATCTGAATTTTAGAAGGAAACAAGAGGTAAAGAAAAGAATAATTCATAGTAAAAATAGATACCAGAAAGTGACATTTTATTCTATAAATAATATGTATTCTGAGTTCTTGTAAAACACGTAAACTAGGTGACACATATAAAAAAAATCCATGACTCGGTAGCACAAAAAAAGAATTCTAAATATGTTACAACATGAAGTCTTGCGAAAAAACCTCATAACACATTGAAGAATCTTTTTAATATTTCCGATTCAAATATATGACTACAGTTAATGTGTAATAAAGGTATTACATGACGTGAAACCCCCTCATCAAGTCCACGAAGCGCTCATCATAGGTCTCCGATTCGCTTCTCGCCAAGTGCTGATGAATCCACATCATGACATCCCCATTGTCGAAGGTTTCACTTGAGTAGAAATCGAACGTCGTGCGTCAGCCGATGTAGGCGCTAGAACTCGCGAGGAGGGAGTCTGGAGCCGCGAGTCTGTATCACCTCGGCTTGATTGTGTTTGCCATATAATTATATCAATCATGTTTTGATATCATTATTTGGTTGAATAATTTGTATTTTTTCACGGATTCATTTCATGTGTTCCGCATAAATTCACTTCGCGCTTAAATTACATGGCCAGCTAAACATCATTTTGCCTTTCTGGAGGTACCTGCACCGCCCTCATAACTTTATTTAGTAACACCTATTTTATTCACCTGTTTACGTTGTTGTAATTATACGACCGTTCAAGGTCCTATTTTAACTCAAATAATTCAATATTGTAGTACTGGTGCAACTAAACAAGATGATGGATGACCTTGACTCATCTTTTTTTCCCCAGAATTCCATTGGCGCTTTCAACAGAGTTAGGATTCTGTTGAAATTTATTTTTAAGTTTTAATTTCTTTTCATGTTAATTAATGATTTTGATAGACTTCTGTTGCATGACTGACTGTAAGATCAGTTAGGAGATGTCCGTTACCTTACAATTTACAATAGATATACAAATGCTCTGTTCAACGCCGATGTGACAGTGGTACCAAGGATTGATTCCTATAATTTATATCATATAAATTTAACTTTGATTACACAGGGCTGATTACACAGGGCGAGTATAGCTAATCATAAGGAGATGCTTACTCATCCTGAGCGCCTAGTGATATACTCATTCTGGGCGCCTAGTGATACACTCATCCAGGGCACTTAGTGATATACACATCCTGACCGCCTAGTGATATACTCATCCTTGGCGCCTATAGTGATATACACATCCTGGGCGCCTAGTGATATGCCCATCCTGGGTGCCTAGTGATATACTCATCCTTGGCGGCTATAGTGATATACACATCCTGGGCGCCTAGTGATATACACATCCTGGCAGCCTAGTGATATACTCATCCTGGGCCCCTAGTGGCATACTCATCCCTGGCGCCTATAGAGATATACTCATACTGTGTGCCTAGAGTTACCATGGTTTGATGACACGTTTTTAGAACTTAACACATTTAATGAAATCTTTCTGCATGCTAAGCATATACAGCTGTACTGTCCCAGTATGTTTTCCTTACACGTTTCTTTCTGACTTTCAGTCTTAGGAATTCCAGATAGTACGGAGTATGGTACGTATGACGGGTTAATTCCACATATACACGAAGTTTACTGTTGATCTTAGTTTCACAACTCTGTACCAGGTGGCTTCGGTTTCATTACGATTTTGTAGACAGTAGCGAATGCGCTGACGACAAATTCTCCAATCCCAACAAGTGTCAGATTCCAGCGCCATTACTCAAACTGTTAAATCACAGATAACACCCAATACATGCTGAAAAATCTTAAATTTACTTATAAAATCAATACTATTTACACTGGCGCAATGCACGAATCTCTGATGCATTATCCATGTTGCTTGATCAAATAAAATGCAATTTTTTAAGCAGCAATTGACAGATGGTTTACATTCTTTATATAAAAAGTGGGAAATTATGTCCACATATCACATAGCGAAAGTCGTCAGAATTATTTTCCCATGCTCAAAGAATTTATATTCTTTGACATGTATGTTTTAGTTTGGAAGAGATCCCGGTTGCCCCGGTCTATTCTCTGAGATAGAGATTGCACGGAACGTCCCTGTATCCTTCGACAGATTACAGGAGTGTTTGTATAGCGCGCTCGAACACATTTAAATTAATCCCGATAAGAAACGCAGGCGGAGAGAGATTCTCATTACTTTTGGTGAATAGTTGTGTGTCTAGAGCGCAAAACCTGTTGTCTAATATTTTTATATAAAACATTGTAATAATCTTTCTTTTTTCAATTCTACAACGAAAAAGTGTATACATACTTAAAATGAGTAAAATATCTTTGTTTCAAGCATAATTTCATACATGTGTTTTACTAAAATGCATTTTTGAATCAAATGAAATTATAGCTCTTCATTTATTATGTTTAATTTATGTTTCTTGTTTCATTTTAGGGCAATTTGGTTTAAGGCTGTAACAAATGGGCATGGCATTCCAGCGACAGACAAATCGACATCCGGGTCCTGTCATCCTACTGGATATTTTATACAAAACTGGTTTTCACAGTGGTCTGACAGATTGTGTTATATTCTGAGATCATTGTGAAAACTGATTTTGTTCCTTATTGCAGCAATGAGAAAACAGAAAAGGAAATCCGAAGTAAAAACAACGTCAGACGTCATGAAGACCTGAAACATGGATAAAACAACAATGCACTACTTTCTTCTCGATCCTTTTTCTTTCTCTTCTTAATATTACTGCATGCATTTCCCGTGTTAACTTTTATCATATTCAACTTTTTACTTACTTTTAATATAACAGATATGGTAATCATTATAAAACATGTATGCTTTAAGTTAAAATACACAAAGCCCCGCCCCAACCCCACTTTATGTATAGGAAACACGGTTGTATTTATGATGATTACAATTTTGAATACATTGTGAATCATTTTATATTTAATGGTATTGCTAATTTGGATATACTATAAATGTATAAATGTATTCCATGGTAAAGAGGTATTTGAAATCAGAACGTTTTACTACTAGTTGTCTATATATATATATATATATATATATATATATATATATATATATATATATATATATATATATATATATATATATATATATATTTTTATATATATATATATATATGTGTATATATATATTTATATATATATATATTTATATATATATATATATATATATATATATATATATATATATATATATATATATTGCGTGCGATTCATATCAAAATAAATTAACAGGTCATAGACCTATTCAGTATCCGGTATCTCACGTCGTAATGACGTCATCTCTTGTGTCAGTCATTGGGCAACTAGGTCAAAATAAACTTTACTATAGAAATCTGTATAAATCATGCATAGATCTATATATTGGAAGAAATAACGCAAAAAAATGTTATAACTGTAGTAAAACATAAAATACTTAAAATGATCAGTATTTAATTTCATTAGAATCAGATTTCATGTAAGAAGAAATTTATAATTATATTAAAATTGCCTTCAGTAAACTAAAGTATTACTACGCGGCATTGTAAATTTATGAAGCGTCATCTTACATTTACACTTAGATGATATATCAAAAATTCTCTTTCGGCTCTTATTGTTACCGGGGTCATACCCGGACCGAAGCTGACAAAATGACATACTCCAGGACTCCAGCTGGTCCTGACGTTCTGAATAGCATTTGTATTTTGACAATGTTCGCGTTATTAGGTATTGTAACACAATAAACACAAAAGTTTATGACAGAAGTTACACACATCGGTGAAAAAATAACGGTTTGGGTCATCTGTCCCATCAGATGCGCGAAATGTTTGTGGGACGAATAGTCTCGAATACAAATAGTTCCAACTTTGGCGTTTTTGTCTTTTTCCAACTGTTGTTGCCATCATGCAATGACTCTATCTCTTTCTTACTTTGCTACCGATTTAGAATATATTTCTCAAAACAACAAGGGATTTCAATGGCTGAAAATAGATTTTAAGAACTAATAAATGGCTTTTTTAGTCTAAATAGAAAAACAGAAAGTATTTAATCATCCATGACTTGACAAAAATTTAATGAGCAATAGATCAATGAAAAAGCAGTACAATGATGTATGGAACATGCGGCAAGGCCTCAAAGTACCCCATTTTAGGTTCACCCCACATAGGACAGTCAATCTATATATGATTACGAAATGAGGCAGTAAAGTAAGGTATTATAAAGGCATCCCTTGTGCATTCAATTTTGTTCGTCTGTGACCCGGCAACAATACGGAATAGTCTGTCGCATTTCATAATTGCTTCGTCTTTTTAAGACAACATGCTTGCATTTTCTGATTTGCGGGTATAGTATAGTATTGGTTGTATCATTCCTGGTCTCAAAATGAGAAAATCCAAATTTTGTTAACTTCATTCAAATTCATTATATTTATAAAAGCTTTTATAAAAGGATTTTCTAAAACTCAGAACCTAAAAGACTCTCACTTCTCTCTTTCTTTCATTTGTCAACACGCATTCAGGAGCAGTTCCTTGATTTAGAACAGATAATTCAACCCATCCAGCACGTATGCATAATTCTAATTTCTGGAAATACACTGTATATGTTTCATACTATTTTTCATGCTCAAGAAATGCAATGCTATCAGTCGATGAATAAAATATCTTATAATTATATTCTAGTTCGACATCTCCATGTCAATAGATTAGCTTCGAGTCGGAAAATTCTTTGAAAATGTCAAAAATATAAATACAGTGTTGTATTATTTAAGTATAGATATAAAAATTACAAAACTCTGACAATTTTGTGCAAATTCGTTCTCATTATTGTTGTTGGGTGGCAAGTTATTGGTGCGTCATTTGTTGTAATTTTTAGTCGAATTGCAATATTCGGTATGGGATGGGTGGCGGGTGTCAAGAATTCGTTTCCGGACTCTTAACTTTTACAAGTATACATGTATATTGAAACTTTACACACATACTCTCATGAGTTGAGGATGTGCCCTGTCGATTTCGAGATTAAAAGGTTAAAGACCAAGGTCATACGGCCTTAATGAGTGAAAATGGATTCCGAGCTATATCTGTATTTATGTTCCACCTAATGTTATGAAACTTCACAAACATGATTTTAATGAGTCGTTGATTTGCCCTATTGGTTTCGTTATCAAAAGGTCAAGGGTCACGGTCATAAGGCGTTGATAAATGAATGTGGTCTTCGGATTATAGCTGTATTTACATTCCATCTATTAAAATGAAACTTCACACACATACTCCCCTTGAGCCCAGGATGTGCCCTATTGATTGCGGGATTCAAAGGTCGAGGTCATAGTGAAAATGGTATAACATCCAGAGTACGAAAATATTTTGCAACTCGGCATACTGCATCTTTGATGCAGCTTTATTGTTTAAATGTAGGTCAAGATTTGTTGTTTGTTTATCATATGTTTTGGTGTCAGAAGTGTTGTCAACACTGTCGTGTAGGGGGAGAATTTGCCTTAGAGTATACGTTATGTAATGCGGTGACGACATTTTAGGAAGTAAACTGAATCATGAAAGTCGAGTGCAAGTCGTGTATATTTTTTTTCCAGAAGTGAGTCAGAATGATACCTGTTGTAAAATGCTTACTTTAACAGGAACTTTTAAACACTTGGAATAAATAATGGAAATGTATTCTCGACCCAAAATACCTTATTATAAATTGCCAGACTTAAGTATATCGCAGCCAGACAGACCTCTCCATTCTGCATAAACATTCCAAGATAATAATTACATTTAACCTGAAAATATTTGAAGATAATCCAAACATGATTTAAAGGACAGATCTTGAACAGACATACATGTAATCAGTCGATTGTGACATGGGTCCTCGGTTTTACTCTCTCGTACTTAGGACAGGATACCAACTATCTTTCGGCAGGACTCAAACCTTAAGTCTCTCGGTCACAAGCCAAACACTTCCCCAACTTAGCTACTCAGGCCCCTGTTGGTTTAGAGACTAAACCTACGACCAAGCTACATGACAACACTTCATACTTTAATAGTTTTATATAACAGAAATTCAAAATTGTTCTCTCTGTATTTTGTATTCATACAGAAAGAATATTTAATAGAACGAAAACTAATTTTCTGTAACAAAAAGATCCAGTAGACTCGTCTTTAAACGAATATGTGGAATTCGAACTTCCGTATTTCATTGGAACCAAGTTTTTGGAGTTCTGATTAAAGTGTATCAAAACGTCGTTAAACTTTTATGTGGGTGTCTTATATTTCCATATCCCCCTCCTGATCTCTTGGAATTCGTCTTGTGACTTTGAAAGTAAATATGTACAATGCATCTGTTACAAGACAAATGACAAATATTATTAAAACTCCGGGTAGAATTCTTGTAAAGGACCGTATCGCTTTTCCTGCGTAAGAAACCCTCATCAGTACTTACAAAGTAAGATATTTCCTAATATACACTGTTCTTAAAAGATACACGTCTACTGAAGCTGACTAAATATTCGGTTTATAGTGTCCTCGGGTACTTCTGGTCCACTGGTAGTGAAACTTATTTAACGAGATTTCTGAGTAAAATGCTCCATTAAAGCCCCAACCAGTATTTCCATGTACATGTACGCGTGTATGGTGAGATTTAGTTTCCTATCTACTCCCTATAATACCATAAAAATTGTAAGAAGGAACTCCAAATCGGCCAATATCTTATTGCATACTAACATAAATGAGGTTACACAAGTAATATTGTATCGACAAGCCATCAACAAGATCTGAATTCAAGTTTCCTTTAGACGATTGACATAGATCTTTATGTAAACGCAGTCTGTATTGTTGTCCCGAAAGTTTGGATTAGCTTTAAAAGGCGCGAGATAGCATAGGCATAAATGCCCTACATCTAAGGAGTGGTGGCAATGTATGTATAACAGTACCAGTGGTGGATCCAGAGGAGTAAGAAAATAACTATTTTTGTATAACTTCAGGAACCTTTTCTGAAAGACCCGGAAGGGACAAATATAGTATTCCTCTTCGTCCGTCTGTTTGTCTGTCTGTCAGTCAGTCGTTCGTTTTCCGGATGATAACTCATGTAGCACACATCAGGTTCAAACCTAATGTGGATATACATGTATACGTTATTAATGAGAGAAAGATGTCTGTTTGGAGATCAAAAGGTCAACGGTCGCTTCCTTACAAGCTTATCATAAAATTTAAGTATTATACTTAATCATAAAAAGAACACAATGCATTCTGATTTTAAATCGGTAGTATGGAGTAAAACAATGATTAAATACAAGTATAAGATACAAGGCTGCAGCACATACGAAAATACCCCGTTGGTAGCAAATGTTTTACGAATTTTCTCTTGTTACAGTTCGTTATAATTCAGTAACCCGTTTCACTCAAGAACTTGCAACAAATATCAGGTATTTAACGATACATTAAATGAAGATATTTGCGGAAATGGCAATGCCAGGTTTTGTGCTTGAAATGTGTCTATTATTTATAATTCACAAACATTTTTTTTTTTTTATTTAGGCTATTAAGAGGAGAATTTTAAAATATGTTCAGCAGTCCAAAGTTCTTTTGAAAAACGGGCACCAATACCGTTATTTATCACTGTTTACGTTCTTGCAGAGTTATGTCGCATAACGATGCAAGGCCTACAGTTTTCTTTGACACAGTAGTTATTTGAATGACAGTTGAAATGCGGTTTTATTTTAGTAAGATTTAGATCAAGTTCGAGTTGTGCCACTGTTGACCTGTATTTGGCAAGAAATTTGCTGGGACCTGTTGGGAGCATGGATTCCTTCAGAAACACTTTTATTACGCTTTTCATATGTAAGTTTTAACAGCTTATGCATTTTGAATATCTGATAAGTAAGATTATTATTACAAATCGAAAAACATTAAAATATTTTAACAAAAACGTTGACCACGTTTTTATATCAACTTATTACTAAGAGTTTCCGAACTACAATTTCGTCTTCTTTTTTTCTAACTCTATGTAATAGAAATGTTTAACCCTATGTTATCACTCACTTTCTTATCTGAGGTCGTCCAACGTCTGAATTTGCATTTTACATCATATGCCGCCATTGCATAATTGAAATATCAAAAATGATGTCATAAAGCCAAGTCGACCACACCAACATCATACTGAGGCGCGATCTGGTAGATGACGTCACAGTAATTAATCAAATTCAACATCCATTTTTGATGACTACAAAGCATATTCTTCGAAACATGAAAGAAAAAGATGATGATTATGTTTTCCACAAAATTAATATTTTGAACGCGCTAATAAATAAGGCGCATGAAACATCAAAGGTTGAAGCGCCCTCTAGCCACCTATTATCGTAAAGATATCGGTAATTTTTGTCGGTTATGGTTCATATTTAGTTGTAAATAATTTGTTGTGCAACGCATTAATACAAAAAACACAAGAAGATATAATGCGTTGTTTATGACCTCAGTGATACATTTACTCATTAAAGTTCGGTGAATCTTTTGTCGCTACATACATATATTTTGAGAAACACATGATTTGAGTAGATATGGTAACAGTTACACGTGTAAAGATCTCATGATTATAAATGCTGATTAGTGAATGGTAATATCGTGTGATATATGCGCAGTTTATGTTTTATTTGTTTACCACTTTGTTTTATAGTACTATTTTATAATGTATATATACATGTATGTTTCATAGATCGTGGTGGCTTTACCTGTGCATGATTAAACTTAAGACCTTATGCTAATCATCCTTACTCTAGTCAGCATGGCAAGTCCGAAATGTAGGACAAAAGTATAAAGCAATGCACCAGACAGGTGCCGCCACAAGGAAAGTTAAGTTTTCTAGGCCTATCCTTGATATGGTTTCCGGCTTACGGTCTCTTCTGTCGGCAATGAATGTTAAAACATAAAGTCAAACCACTATGTAAACGGTATGTTGTCACCTCCTACACTACAAAATCGCCAGATCTTGGTACGTCAGAACTTCACCTTGGCAGAGAAAATACTGTCTTTATCCGGTAAATGTTGGTGAGATTTTTATGTCTGTGGAGATCCACAAAGACACGATATTACGCACACGGACATGCACTTACACTTTTGGTCAAGGTCGAATATTTCTTGGTATTCTCTGTTCAATACATTCATATTGGTCTACCTCAGACTTGTTTTGTCCACCCACGTGATTTAAATCTACCAATCAGTTTTCTTTATATATGTTTATTTTGTATCGAACTCAGAGGTTTGTTTAACCTCATTTGATGGATTCGTCTGAACTGCATCAAACACCTTATTCTAAATTATTTGTGTGGGGATGTATCATTCTAATAATCATATCAAACCCAAACCCTACAGGTGTAGTGGGAGGGTTAAAGGACCGACGGATGTGACGTCATACGCTACCGGACATCACTAATTACGGGACATGTCCTGTGCACATTTTCGGCGCTCAAGGTGTGGTCATGTGTACAATATGCCTCGGAGAACAGTTGTCCGTCACAAACCTGTGATTTATGTCATGTTAAGAGCGTCTATAACACCTTAGTAGTTACTTTCGGCAGGTTGTGGTCATTTCGGGACAGAATAACGTGACCAGACTGCGCGAGTCCTCATTATAGTATAGGTCCAGTTTTTGCTCATTGGGAATTCCCCTGTTGTTTTACCGTAGTTGGTGATACATAACTTCCTTGTTATGGGTGTCAACATATGCATTAAGTAGCTCGGCCATTATGCAACTTATAAATAAATGTACGTAGAAGATGAATAAATATACTTAAAGCATATAAGGATTTAAGGTGGATGGGATCTTTTAGTTTTGCATATCCAATATTATCGTAAGCCCAGACTCTATCAGTCAGTATATGAGGCTGTTCAAAGGAGTTGAACTCGGGATCGGACAAATGTTTCTTATTTAATACGTGGTCATATATAGTACTTGTGCTTGAATTTTGACATCATGCGTAAAATGCATTACCAGAAGACTTTCTAATTCCTGTAACAGTCAACAGAAACATGAAGTTTTTTCAACGATTATCATTACGCGGGGCTGCAGTATAAGGTGCCTTAGTTTGAGTACCTTCCTCGCAACATTGTGCAGTAGGTGTGGCTTTAATGTCACACCTACTTTCTCTAGAGCCATAATTTAATAGTGTTCCATTAAAAGGGACGATACTACGAAGAAACAATTACAGCAAGTCTGATGGTCTAATTCTGTGTAATGTATATCGAAGTCTAATACTACAATATCCGAAAATGGTTGGGTCTTATTTGAGTTCACACGGTCTTATTTGTGCTTTGGTTCCAAAATGTGAGCACAAAGAGTAAAAAGGTCTAAAATATAGATATAGTATGCCGAGACGAGTTTGTCTCAGATATTAAGACATCCACTCATTCAATGGTCTGGGTATAATGGTTTCACTTCTATTTCCTTTAAATAATGATTAATATCGAAAACATCATCAATATCACAAGATTAAATCTTGTTTCGTATTACTCAGAGAAATGTTCCCGCCCTTGTACATGTAAAGACGAACAATATGTATCCCAGTATTTGTTTTCGTTTGGTAGTGGGGAACTCCCAGCTGCGATTCCCTGCCTCGGGTAATAGTTTTCTTTTTATCACCTGTTCCACACAAAACACCGATCACGTGTCAACTTGATCGATTATCGAACTGCGCTTCTAAATTGGCACAAGATCGACAGTCGTTGGAATATTGTATTGGGGGGGGGGGGGGGGGGGGGGGGCGGGGCCGGGGCCGGGGGGGGGGGGGGGGGGGGGGGGGGGGGAGGGGGGGGGGGGGCGGGGTTTACAGATTATGATTCTAATGTTATGGAAATACCGACATAAATTACCGTCTGGTGTACAAAATACATTTCAGTCCTATTGCACCGTTTAATTTTGGCAATCTTTCGCAATCACACTGACGTTATTTCACGTCATTTTGTTTTAATTTAATCCACAAATGAACTAAATTAGCCTTTTCAGTTTCTTCGATTGAATAATGACGGTAGTAATTGACATGTTTATGTAATTGCAAGACAAAAACTGTTGAGGTTAGAGAGTGTTTCCGCATAGAGTAGTTGACAGAGTTCATTGTACGTTAACAATACAATGTAGTATTTAATAAACAAATGAAAAGAGAATCTTGATTGACTGATTTCTTGACTTGCTTCTGTAGGGTCAAATTATCTAAATTTTCATGCAGTTATTATTAAAGATGTATAGTACGTGACTTCGATTCAGCAATGTCTGTTGAATGACATGTCCAATGATATGTTTGAAATCAGAAAAAAATACACATTTATACAAAGTTGTATTGTATATATCACAAAAAGCTTTTGTGATTGAACATTTCTTAATTGAATCGACGTATGGTGAAATGGCATGCCCGGGGAAATGGAATCTAGGAGCGAATCCCCCTTGTACTCCATTCCAAATCCTGAACTTTTACTAATTTGTCGTGAAAATGTGCAAAATAACAATCAAATTAATGACACTCAATTCTCCAGAAGTGTGTGTAGCAATTACTTTTACTGAATCCCCAAGGTGGAAAAATTAAGGTTGCGTGTTTCACAGCTTGCTTCCCTCCCCTCGTCATCGCCCCTCCACCAGACACGAGATTTTGACACGGCGTCTTTTCCCCTCAGAATCCTGTATTTACTTATCCTTACGAAGGCGTTTGACAGATGAGTCATAGAAGTGACCCTCTGATCCATTTAATGTAGATTTTGACTAATTGTTATGAACTTTTCTTCAGAGGCTACATGATATCGGAGTCCATTCGCGCTGTGTGGCCCGCACTACTCACTACTATGCGGAAGAATCAAATTACTACGACGGGTGAAATGTCAGCTCTATTTTTTCCTGATCTTGTTATGGAACGACATTTAATTAACGTAGAATCCCGTTTGCTGTAAGCTTCAGAGGCTAACGAGTACTCAGTGGTTATGAAAGACTAAAAGATATAAGATATGGGGCATGTTTATATTTAGATTCACTACATGGACGTGTGAATTGTACAGTCAGCGTTCAGATAACCCCTTATTTCCTGGGTATTTCCTATACTCAGAATACCATGAAATCACCAAGCCTGGACTGTATACATCGGGGTGTTTACCTTGGGCCACAGGTGACATCTTTTATCTTCAAGGATTCGATCTAATCTAGAGAAATTTGTTAAGGTGTATGACACGGAACCCAAGTTCCGCGCAACATTTTTCAACATACAGACTGTAACCGGATACAATTTAATTCGTATTAAAACAGGTGCACGTACACAATGCAAACGATGATTCATAAGACATGTGTATTATGCAAACTTTTATTGCAAATGTTGTGTGTATATTTACAATTCTCCATATTATCAAAATATATATATATAATATATATAGAAATAGGTAATGCATTTGATCATACATGTCAACAAATAACAAATAAAATGCCAAAAATATATCAAAGCAAAAAAAGTATCCGATGAAAACATTTGAATATCAAAAAATTATTTTCATCGTCCATTATACTCATTTAGTCACTGCATAGACTGAGAGTTACAACAGCTAAGTGCACATCTCGGTGATTCTGGTATAACTACAGTACTTATACAAAAGAATAAATAAAATACATATAATAGAAGACTGGACTACCGTTAAGTTTAAAGCTCTCTTATGGAACATAACATCCAGCGCATTCGCACATACATTCAATATAAAAATACATTTTACACCATTCTTCATAAATACATTGTAATATTTAAAAACGTAACTTGCAGCAGTTCAGTCGTAGCACCTTTTTGGTAAAGAATTCAACAAAACAATTACTTTGTTCACATCAGACTTTCAGCATTCAGTCGTTTTATTAACTAACCATTCATTCTTTGGTAAGATTATGCCGATTTGTGTCCTTATGGATGTGTTCTGGCAGATCCATGATGGAGATCACATGAAACAGATGCGTCCATTTATACGGCGGGGGTGTTCAGGTGTATCTATCCCATGGTTGATCAGCTGGCACGGCTGCAGGGATGGGGTTAAACATCTGCCTTGTCATGCCCATGTATTGGTAAGAGGAGGCAGCCACAGAACTTGACGGTAGGAAGCCAGTGGAACCACTGGTGCTACCGGAAGTGTAGGAGCCATGATGCGCACCATCCATTCCGTATCGTGGTGGGGGAGACATGTTGTAAGTGTTGTAAGACGGTTGCTGTGGCTGCGTTTGTTGTGGTTGCGTGTTCGATTGTCTTGCGGTGAGTGGTTCTAATTTGATTGGAGCATTTGAGTCCTCTTGATCGGAGTATTTACAGTCACTATTACTACTGTAAGACGGGCTGTGCATATTTGTAGGCTGATTGGTCCCGCTCCCTTGGGGTGAATGATGATTTGATAAATCATATGGAGCAGCAATGTCAGTACTTTGTGTCATTGAGTAAGACGGGAGACACATTGCTGAAGACACTCTGTATGTGGTCGCCCATGACGACGATGATGTAGATGGAACAGACTGTCCATAACAGGAAGTGTATTGTTCTGGCGCATGCGCACCAGGAATATGTGATCCAGTAGTGGGTAGATATTGATCAAATTCGTCAAGATCGTTGAATACGGTGGCATCGGTTGCTATCTCTCTCAAGTCAACTCGGCTAAAGTCAATTGGGTTAGGCTGATGACCTGCAATTAATGAAGATATAATTAATTTCAAAATAATGAGCGAAACACAGAATAATGGTTTACCTCAATCTTCACACGCCATAATGAAAACTTTATAATTTTTTATTTATGGTCTTCGTGAGACTAAAAAATTGTTTTTATTTCTCATATGCATTTAACTGTCATTGGTGGCAATCTTAAATGCTAACTACACAAAAACTTAAGAGTGGACAGTTTTATGATGCCACGTCCAACGCTCGAGCTATTCTTACAAGACTCACCTGGTATATGCCTGCCGGACCGCATTCTGTCCGCCATGGATTTGAGATTTATCAGGTCCTGTTGGTTGGGGGTTGTGGGAGGAGTCGGAGGTCCGTGGGGATTGTTGTGAGAGGAACAGTCACTGGAGTCCCCATCGCTCATCCCAGACGGAGAACTCTGCATTCCTTTGAACATCATTCCACCATGAATATTATTATTGGATTCGGTCGGGCTCCCGTTTGCGTTTTTCAGTGGTTTCCGACGGCGGGGTTGATACTTGTAATCCGGGTAATCTTTCTTATGTTGTACTCGTAGTCTTTCTGCCTCGTCCACGAATGGCCTCTTCTCTTCCTCTGATAAAAGTCTGGAATAAAGGAAAACAAATCTGTAAATCCCTCAAAGCCTCAAGAAACACTTTATCTTTTCATAGGTTTTCGATCAGAAGTGAACACATGTTTACTAATACAGTTCTTATTTCTTTCTCATTCTTTTTCTTCCTTTCTTTCTTTCTTTCTTTTTTGTTTTTATGAAAAAAAGGGGGGGGGGGTGTCTTTTTGATATTATCCTTATATTTTATATACATATTTTCTCCATGTAATTTAAATGACAATTTGAAAATATCATATTTTTATTTGAAAAAATAATTCTAATGATTTAAAGTTCGCGAAATACAATATCGGAAAAGTGGGATAGTTAAGTTAACCATCGCATGATGCTATACTACAAATATATATAATATAGGTGCGCATATATAAACACCACATACGCGATATTATTTTGCCACGACATTTTCTGTGAATTAAAAACAGAATCTCATAATAAATGTATCTAATGAGCGACTTGTAATATTCTCGATTTCTTGTTCAGGTTCGAAGAGTCGTTGATCATAAATGACATGATTGTGACACGGGATGAAGCAATCATTTCACATCGTCTTGTTTGTCATAAAAGTGCCTCTAAACAATGTTACAAGATGAATGACCCTGTAATGGCATGCCTCGTTAACAGATTATTGTAAAAGTAAACACTTTTCCTGTGCTATTAATTTTCTTCATTATGTTGGTAATCTATGGTGTATATTAGTGTTTGTCGCATAAAATATGCCACATCGTCAGAAAATAGTATTACTGTTTTCTTACTTTCTTTGAAAACGAATATTCATGTGTATAAACAAATATATTTAATACACAGTTTTCCTTTTTCTATATATCTTATTTCGATCGCCCACAATTAATTCGATGAAGATTATAAACAAATTAACTTAAAGCATTAAAATATTCAATTGAAATTCATTTGATTGTACGCTCGTTCAGATTTCAAGAAGTTGATCTTGTAGATATAAAAATCGTACAAGTGTCATATAACTATATGTGGTCAGTTAGCGTGTTTCTTGTCGGAAATGGTCATCTAAACTGGACAGTGGTCACTTGACACTGTTGTTCGAACTGTCAAATCAAACTGATGACTTTTTTGGCCAATTATAATGTTTACCGAGGACAAGAATATTATGTTCATTGCTTGAAATGTACATTAACAATTTCATTCTGAAATTATGTAAATTAACGAAGGATTGTCGTGTAATAATTAAAAAGAAGACTGATTAAACACAGAGTCGACATTCTGTCTCGAGCGACATATCTTGATGAATTAATTTACATTTATTTCGAGAATAATTAAAGAAAATTCTTGATTTAAGATACATATGAATCCACCTTAACGAATTTTCTCCAAATTCAGAACGCCACATACTTTGTGTATATATGGGAAATTAACTGTCAGTGCCACGACGTTTGAATAAACTTAAACGACAAACATATCTATTTTCAGATATTTCTTGATGGAATGTACTTTATTGGAAACAACCGTAATTTCAAGTCAAACAGGGGGACGTGATCTATACAAATTTGTCTACATTACAAGTTCGAGCAAGTTATCGGGAAATCTTTCGGTGAAGCTTTCTTACAAGATACATCGTAAATCCTCCACTTTAAATCTTAGAGGGACAATTGTTACTTGAATCTACCAGGCGACGTCAGGTAGAATCGACCTATTATGAATTATATGCTATTACAAATATGCGATGATATGATAAAAATGGAGTATTTGGATGTAAAAGATCTAGCACTTTGATGTATACATAACAATAACCTTATAATAAAGCGGCCGTAAACGAAGTGACGTGACGCCTCTCTCCCGACATGAAATAGACGTCAGCGTGACGCAAAACGTTAACTCGGACCATATCGGTCAGGTAGGGGAATCCCTCTGGCGGCTATATTTATACACTTCTGTTAAATTTCCTTGTTTTGGGTGAACCGCAAATAAAACATACACGTTGATGACAAATATATCATATAACGGTCACTTTTTTCATAGTTTGCAGTTATTGACTAAACACCAAATGTTGAAACCAAAATGAACGTGACTCTGTTCTGTTTGAACGGGTATGGAATCATTGCATTTTCTGAAATAAGGACTGACATGACCTAACTTTTCTGCTCTTTATTTCTTTTAATTTTAATTCGTTTGACTTCCCACTCAAATAGTTTTGTAAACCCTGTCGGAAATGTTTCGTTCGTTGGTCATATAAATTCTCCTTATGGCAATTAAGCTACGTAAAAGTCTGTATCTTCGCTCTTCACCCTAAATTTCACAAGAACCCTCTTCCTTGCTATTTCCGTTGAAGTAATTTTCGGAAGTCTCAGAAGGCCTGACCCATGCGAATTCCCGCTGGGATTATTTACTCACAACAACTGAGATAATTTCGAACTGGTGCAAAGCGCATGAGTCGTCAAATAATTTTCGGGATCGTTGTTTTTGGTCATTTTGATCATTCTAAGCTTGAATTCGCCTGGTTAGTGTCGGATTTGCAGAAATATTTTATTTAACTTTACTTCCAGTCGGCATGCGTGACAGCGTAGGTAACGAATTTGACAATCGAGACATGTCATAGAATGTGTTACAAACGACAATTTTCTTGTCGTTTTTGACATTGGACTTATCATAACTGTATGATTTTCTTATTTGATCTCGACTGTCATTTAGGAACACGTCTTAAACACATATTACCTATACACACAGACATATAAATATACAGATAATCACCGGCCGTACTATCACTTCGTCTGCTGACCCATACAAATCACAGACAATTGATGTGTGCATGTAATTCATACATACGACCTTCACATCAAAAGTAGCAAACGAATGGCTTTATGATAATAAGAAGACTTCCGTGCTTGATATTGCAATGCTAATTCAGCTTTACTTAACTGGAACTAAGCACATAATGGTTCGAGGACACATATGACGTACATATGATTTTTATATATTAAACGTTTTTAAAAAAAATGTCAATTTACAACAATAATTTTGGAAAGCATAAAAGTATTAGCACCCAGTATTTTCTTACAAGAAAATTAATACATACACACGAAGTGATTATTTTATATACGGTTTTCATTTAAGTGACCGGTGCAAATGATATATTGGTATATTTCTCAAAGAAGTCAAGTTCTCACTTTTCAATTAAAATTACGAAAGAAAGTTTTAAAAGGGAGCATAAATACATCTACAGTTTTGTACTACTAGTAATAACATATCATACGTATGGTAGCTATGAGTACTGATAGTAACGTACCTCCATAGTTTTCCAAGAGTCTTGCTGAGCTCCGCATTATGAAGGTGTGGATATTGGTCAGCCAGTTTCCTGCGAGCTGCTTGGGCCCACACCATAAAAGCGTTCATTGGGCGTTTGATGTGTGGTTTTCGCTTCTCACCGTTGGGGCCACGCTGTGGCATAGGTATGAGACTCCAATCATACCCTTTCAGAACCTGAGACACTGCATCCTGGATTTGTTTAGGGAACTTCTCCCCTTCACCCAGTTTAGCGCTTATAGCAATGTCCTCGGGTGCTAGTGGTCCTGCGCCCCTGACAGCGTCAAGAAGCTGCTCTGTGGAGGGCTGCTGATGTACAGGAGACCCGTGGCTATCATCGGATTCACTCATGATTTGCATTTGTTTAGTATAACCTTGCCGTAAAACCAATATAAGCAATCCACATGAATTCACAACACTTTATATGCTGTATGTCTATGACAAGTTTGTAATCACACTGTATAAATATCTTATTTTTGTTGATAAAATATGATCACTCTCCGCTAGTCATTTAATGTACACTAAGATTAAAACAAGTGTTCCTTCTAGATAAAAACATTTTCCCTGACAGCTCTACTACTTGACTCCGCCCATTTTTATGGCGATTGACGCAGGATCATTCAGACCTGTTGAATCGACCAATCAGCGGCTGCGATAGCCGCGTTTACATCATTATTAACGTTTCGTATTGTGATGTGACTGAGACAAAATCTGATTGGATGTAAGCTTTACGAAAAAGTAAACATAACAAAATATAACTGGTGTACGCCATGTGAACGCAATTTTGCACGTTTGAAAATGTTGTTTCAAAGAGATTTGAACAATATAAAAACAAAAATAATAAATAAATCAATATTATTTGTGTTATATGTATAATGCAATTCTTTTGAAGTTGCATGTTTAGAAAATACACAAAATGCAAATTACATGCAGGCAATCCTCTTATTCATTGAAAATAAAGCGTCAAGGGGTACGAACAAAGATTAAAATTGTGATATCAATGCTATAATTCATTTTCAGGTCAAGTATGATTCATATTTTGCGTCGTAAATCATAATGTTGTATTATTTATTTTCATATGTATTCTTTTTTGTCTCAATAAATAAGGATTTACTTATTATTTAGCTATGTCATTAAACCTGACAAATTTCCTACTCAAAATACATAAAAACTTACAAAAAAATCTACCACAATATGTTACACGCTTTTTATAATTCAAGTTATCTGTTAGTTAATGAATTTATTATGTAAATACACTTATACGTTTGTCAATGAAAAATATTTGCTATACAGAAATGCCTCCTTTGTATGCTTTTATTCATATTACATTAAAATTCACAGTCATCTTCAAATGTAATTAGTTTCTTTCTTAAAATATACTTGTACTTGAATCAATGATTTCATTCAAAGTGTTTGAATTAAAATTGAATACTGGGTTTGTATATCCCTTGGGTAGTATATGTTGTGTACAATATATAATGCTGTGCATGTTTTAAAAATATCGGCAAAAATGGACCCTTTTAACAAAGAATATTCAAGTACATGTATAAGTAAATATCAAATTATCTTTTTACCAAAGAAAAAATTGAATGAATTATACTAATTTATAGTTTTAAAAATATGGGACGGATGTGTAACATGCACATTGATGTATTTTACATACAGCTCTCTAATATTGTTGCTTTTGCATTTAAGGTCCCTTTAAATGCTTGCTGTGGCCTTGTTCAGGAAAGTTGTAGTCGTTTTACGGTAACGAAACAAGAAAACCGCTCCTCCCCTATCCATTCATAAAACACATAAATCAGGCCATGTATTGGTCACGTGATGTCTAATAACGCGACCAGGTAGAACAACTTGTCTGAACGTACACCTGAGATTTCTTTGCCAACTAGGTCAAACGAGGTGGCGCTAAACCTTGATGTACCCGCCGATTACTCTTATATCGTATTTGGAAACTTATACACTTTATGTCAAGAAATATAAGCCTTATGACAGCAATATTACACAAGTGATTCATACGCCACAGATGAATCATATGTATCAACAAATAGTACTAATTAATCCCGCTGATGGATAACTACGCGGCGAAATGTAGCCCTTTTTTGTGTCAAATTAGCATTTGATCTGCATATTTTGCCAATTTTGTTTTCTTTCCAATATGTCATTTTATTTTATGTTTACTGGTCAGTGTGTTGTGTAAGTGCACTGGACATCTGCTATGTGAATATCCGCGTAGTATATCACTATACGGGTTACATTTTTCGATAAGTACACAATTTGCAGTTTCTTACTATTGTGTAACAGATGATATGCTTAGACAAAATGTCATGACAAGATCGTATGTGTATACTGTTGTGGAGAATTGTAGAAATTTCAATGATTTTAGTTTTTCACATCTCAATCACTTGATTCATGTATTACTTTATATATGTATATATATATATATATATATATATATATATATATATATATATGTCACATCGTCTATTTCTTTATATAGATCTTAATATGAAAAACAGATTGATAATGCAAATAGTGCTGTAACAAAAATATAAATATGAAATTTGAAAAAAAACAGTTAAACGAGAAGGGATCTAAAAGTATAAATACTGATTTAGCGAAGTATTGTAAATTGATTCCTTAAATTCGACATCAAGGGTATTTTTTCGAGTGATTAATATAGAATGCCTCTTTTTTGAAAGATTCTTCAAAAATATCTTTTCATGCCCTCCCTTTCAAAATTCTGTATGTCCCCTTTTCAAATGATTACTCTACAATGTCCCCTTTTTGCCGTGTTATTCTCGTAAAGTGTGCCCTTTCTCTTCAAAATTCGATTGCTACCATTTCTCTCAATATTTTACCATTTCATGCAATATAAGAATACCGCTTTTCATGCTTTATGTTTTAAGAATTTACATTTTCCGCGTCATCTGATTCCCACTAAAGGTTTCATTGCATATAATTTTCATTTAGAGCCGTCCTTATCATACGATCTTAATGAAATGCTCATTTCAAACTCTTTGTGCATTTTTCTTTGATTCTCATTAAATGCTCCTTTTGATATAATTCTTAAATGAGTTTTCTCTTTTAAAATATTGTCACATTTTACACATATTTTCCATACTACTCGCATATTCTGTTTCTTTTTTCATATATAAAAACATATTGTAGATGATATCCGCGCTAAAGTTCACTGTAACTTCTCCCAACCGGGATTACATCATTATCGTGCAAAATGTAAAAGAACCGATATCAATGACAAAGATCCTCATAAAATTTTATTGCAATATAAATACTTGCTCCGAAATGCAGTCATTTATTTTCTTGCCCTTTTCAATGTCTTTTTTAAATACCTCAAACTCTTTTTTTTTATTTTTCTTTTCACTTTTGTCTGCCGTTGTCATGCGCCACTTTCACACTGTCTGTCTTCATTACTATTTCTATGTAATTTATTTTGTTGTCTGCTTTACCCAGGGTTATTAATAAATCAAGATACTGTTAATTTATAGAAGTGAATTCTACGTTATTAGTTCAGTGTAAATTGTTTTTATTATTTTACCTTTGTGCGAAAGACATCTGCTCAGATACAACTTTTTGATAAGCGATTTGCGCAATGTGGTCTGGACAAAATAATGCCCTGCTTAAAGATAGTAAAGATAATTTTATTGGCGAGTAAAATCAGTTACAGCCTTCACTTCTTCATTCCTATAAAACACAGCGAAATCAAGTGAAATAATGGCTGTTGTGATATATCGTAAAACAGTTTAAATTTATCAAAAAAAAAAAAAAAAAAAAAAACCAAAAAAACCCCAAACAAAACAAAACAAAACACGAGTTAATCAATATTTAATTTTATGTTAAAACATTGTTGGAAAAGTGGTGATTAAGAAATGGAAAATCAGGGTAAATGTTCTCGATTACCATAATATAATATAATATAATATAATATAATATAATATAATATAATATAATATAATATAATATAATATAATATAATAAATCTCGAGGCGAGATCACCCTCCTTACATATCTCCATTCCCTCTGGTTTCCGTCTGTATCTTTTGAAGATTTAAATTGATAAAACCGTTTACATGCGTTGGATATAATAATTTTTCACTGTAACGGGCGTGGTTCAAACATTTGGATAGGTGTCACGTTTTTGGTAGAACATGCAAAGTATATGTATGGTATTGAATATGTGTGTTTTAAAAAGGAAGTTTGTATCTTGGGCGAAACCAATAAAGGCTTAGGGTCATGAAAGGTCAAATTCAGCTCAATCTATACCCAACATATTCATTTAACACTTGGGAAACATTTTCACATCATTGCAGAATTTGAATACAGGACTGATATATATTATATATGTTTCGTGCCAGTAAATGCAGATGACAAATTCAGTGCATTTCCCCGAATTTTAATCATAATAAAAAATGTACAGAATCGTGTCAATCTTCCTAAAATTTTGTGTAATTCTTAAAATCCAGAATGATATTCAGATGATATCCAGAGCACCGATGTATAAAAATTATTGTATATAATATGCATGTCATGAAACCGTGCATTCTATAAACATTTGACGGGGTATGTGAGTGCATGTGGATAAGGTATGAGGCGTCTTTGGAGTGGTTGTCGTCTACAGAATGTATGTACATGTATACTTCTATTGCCTGAGCGTTAGACTTCTACATAATCGTAGGAAACTTTAAACTTTATTATCCTCTTTGGCATGACCGAATAGAACATACCAGATATGGTTATTTTTTGCCATCGAATGTGACACTAATCACTGACAGATTTATAGGGGAGTTACAACCCCCCTCCCTTTGTTCGGAAAATTTTACCAAAAAGTCGTTTTTGATCATTTTTAGGGCTGCATCCCCTCCCCTTTTCCGAACCGAATAGTGCAAACATTAGTCAAGGGCAGCTTCAAACACACCCCTTCCCTCTTTCAAAATTTTCTAGATCCGACTATGAACTAATATATAATCAACGACGTGGAATCCTATTTTGCGGGCGAGGATATCCGGCAGGAGAACTTTACTCTCCTTACCGCCTACATGTAATCTTATCCTTTGTCACAACACGCTCCTACTAACTATATTATAGTTTTACTGCTTTCTAAGCAGAGGTGTCGTGTTGTTCTTCTCTATTGATCGGTCTGTAATCCGATACCCGAGGCTTTCGATACGTAAGCACAGAGACCTCGGGAACCGGGTGACCGAAGGCCTCGGGTACCGGGCGACGGTCCATTGCTGTAGTTTGCATTTCATCATCCCTGGATTCTGAGATAGTAAGGAAATGTCTGTCTGTATCATATTATGCATACAATAATTGATGTCTTACAGATTTTGACTACATTTATAATAATGTGAATGATAATGCAAGAACTTTGTGAATACAACAAATTATTTATGTCCCTACGTGCTGAGATCGCTGTTACCGGTTTACGCATGGGCTATTGTGGTCAAAACTAAACGACTCCACATATCGATACCTGTTCTGAGAATGAGTGCTTACGTGTTTTCATGTATGTCCGACAATAAATAAAGATAAAAATAACCTTGAATCCGTGAACATCTTACATTTAGTGTTATACTGAGTCAAGAAACTATATTAAGAACAACAATATAGGTATATTTATAAGAAACCATCATAACCTCTTGCAACTCGAGTATAAAGGTACGTAAGAATCGGGGATTAAGTTATAATCCAAATAAGGGGATTTTATACATTAGGTAAATAAAAATGTTGCTATGTTATTACTACACGAGGAAAACCGACGTCGACGGCGAATACAATAATCTGAATGAACTTGTACGATTTTCGTGAAAACTCGAGGTGTATTCCAGGAGCAGAACGAGATTGTAAGATCTACAGACTTGACTCTTGACACACACACACACACACACACACACACACACACACACACACACACACACACAGAGAGAGAGAGAGAGAGAGAGAGAGAGAGAGAGAGAGAGAGAGCCAAGTCTTTTTTGTAGATTAAATACCAGAAGCTGCATCTGCCTATGGACATGTCCATTTCGTAGAAATTAAATTTTCCTTTGTAGGTGTAAATGTTTTATAGGTGAATCACATTGTTATGCACTAGATCCTTCCTTGACATGAAATGTCCTTAGCATGGTTCTCACTTCCGGTTTCCTCTTTCAATTTGACCGCAAAACTTTAGAGTAGTGAAATGTAAAAGAGAAAACCGACAACGGTTACCAGTGTAATGTAATCTACATGCAACAAAATGAACACATGAATGAATGAATATTTCACTTTAACAAAAGAATACACGTAATACTCATCTGTCATGTGTACTATATGTATAACCGGGCTATTTACGAGATGGAGAAATTATTGGAATAAATTTTGTATTGAACATTTAACATAGAGCTTGTTCATGGTGTTTTATTTTCGCTAGAAAATTGTCTTCCTAAATGTCGCAGATAATGAAACGCCCAAGAATAAAATGACATTGGTTCCCATACTTATTGGTGACTTCGAACGTTTTATTAAGTTTTAATTAAATACAATAAAATCATTATGATAATAATGATCTAGCAATAAACATGCAAACCCCCACGTGACCCGTATACTAAAGTGATAAAAGATTGCCGATGTTCATTTTGAATGAAGTTTTAAGATGCTTGTATACGGAAGCATAATTAATACTAAATATTGCAGTAATAGTTACATTTATGACAAAATTGTGTTCGGGAGCAGTCCATCTAGAGATAAAAAGCCATTTTAAAAATCTACTCTTTTTTTTAATTTTTTATTTTTTACCGATGTATCCCTAACATCAATACTCCACTCGATGCAAGGAAGTTTTATTTTGGTTCTCTCTGGTTCGTCGCCGCACGTGACGATTAGGAGTCTCCTACTATAAAGTAGCGAAGCGATTCCGGACCGGAGCTGCGATGTTTTCTGGTTTAACATTGATACGAGTACATTCCATGAGTAGTTTTATTTCTTTGATTTTTTTATATGAAACACAAGGAAGTTGAAACAAAGCCCTGTTTGTATATTATATGAGTTGCGATAATCCTTTTCTACAAAATCAATCAATGTATTCAGTTTGAACCAACAGTGGCTGGAAGGAAAAGTCCTTAAAATCACCCGGATGTAGCATAGTGAAGTGTGAAACAACAGATATGTGTTAAGCAGCATATATCAAACTACATTAAAGTTTATATTTCGTGGGAAAACAAATTTCAAAAATCGACCAATGTCGTATGAACGATTTTAGTAAATACATTTTGTATCACATATCTTTTCATCAAAGAAAAAAAAGGAATAAGTTTATCTATATGCAGATACTGAAAAATGTTAGAATCATGAGCATTGAAGGTTGCTGTAAATACATTCCGCTTCTTTTATATAATATTTAAATTTGTTACGTCTGCAACTTGTGATGTTTATGCAATTCACATAAGAAAAGATAAACAACGATGCGAGATGTAAAATTTGCTATGTAAAAAAACTAATGTTTTAATTTATCGGTTATATTTCCATTGCAATACTAAATCACCAACCGTGCTTTTATCTTTTATACCCAACATAAATTGTAAATCATGCATCACGAAAAGTGAATTTTTATTCATTCATTAATGTATTAATTTGCATTTGAAAATAGGTGCATGTATCTTAAGTGAATTGAATTTTAATGATAATAATAAAAATGATGAATGTTGATAATAAACATAAACAGTAATTAAGAATATTCAGCCGAAATCGGGGTAAATTTTTTTTATCTTATTCCATATTACTGATTAAATGCCTGAGTGACACAGATACATGTCTTAATTTACTGTAAATCATTTCATTTTTTTTACTTTCTTTTCAAGGATTTTTCTAGATCTACTGATTTATTCACGGACAATAGGTTTTGTTTTGTTTTGGTTTGGTTATTTTTTTTGGTTATTTTTTTATTGGGGAAAGGGGGGGGGGGGGTTGAAACCTAACAACTATCAGCTGACGTAATACAAGCGAAAAATTTATTTTTGCGTCATGTCAATCTGACGAGTTTACACGAAATGAAAGATCTCGTCAATAAAATGTGAAATACAAAAATCTCTCTTAGACTTCCAGAGGAAGAGCGATGGCTATAATACTAGGAAGAACAACACGTCTGTATCACGAATTTTCGGCTATATAGGCTTTGTCAAGTTACAAACCGACTGACGATTAACAACTATGTGAAATCCATGCTTATGCTATAAATGATTCAGCATAAATGTAAAATATATTATACATATATACATATATTGTATTCTATATCTAATTCGTGACATGTCGCAAAATGTCCCACATTGTATACTTATATAATTAGGGGATAAATATACACTGTATGACTGGTTCGAACAAGTATACCGGGGTTACACTGTCGAAATAATTAGCTTTTCTGGCGACGTTTTAGATAGATGTAGATTTCAAGAAATGAATGTATATTTATTATTATTTGAAGTTTTAGGAATTAATTTTGAAAATATTCTATAGCCAAAGAAGATAAGGAATCTAAAACATCGTAGTATTATACAAATACCGAGTTGGAACGGTATATCGTGGTTATACTTGTCTTGCCTTTTTCGTCCCAATTTATGAAAACTGACGAAACAAAACTGGATTACAACTGAAAACATATCAATAAATAGGAAAGTACAACGGCAAACTTGGAAATGGTTACATCATCTTTTTATTCTTCATTTACTTCTTCTTCTTCCTTTTAATATGCTAGACTCATACTATACATTTTTATATAGAAATTAAATGATTTATTATTTTGCTTCATTCTTTGCCAGGATAGCGCTGGAGTGGTGGCTAAGTACTTAAATTACAATGTAGGCGATCCTTGCTCTATCCCTGAATTGCGTCATTATATTTGCTGAGGTTTAAGCCGCCTCCTATTACAAACTGTACTGAAGTAAACTGCGTATAGATTGAATACCTTGAATATCTGACAGAACCTTGAACTGGGGCTCGCATGCCAAATAAAGTCCATCTCTACCTTTAAAACATATTGCTTTTTTTTTAACCAACACTTTCGAGGAAATTTTCATATAACGAATTTTCATAGTGAGATGATGTCGCATATGCGGTCCTTCACTTTGATTGAAGAAGAAGAAAGAAGTAGAGTGCTGCTTCGACAACAGTCACGTGATTCAATCCTTATCTTATTATTTTGCCTCAGTTCTGTGATCTCTGAAAATCATAATGATAGTAGTGCTCATTTGTGAATTGATTGATTGATTTTTGTTAAACGTTACACCACGAATATTTCAAGTATATGGTGACGGCATCTGCCTGATGCGGGGCATACAAATTTTGACCTATGCAACGGACCCACCCGTAGCAGTGAGGGATCCTTATCGTGCCGTGCATACCACGACACGGGGCCTCGGTTTTTACTGTCTCACCCGAAAGACAGGACACCGGTATGACCAGAGCGGGACTCGAACCCGGGCCTCCCGATCAGGAAGCGAGCGAGATACCAATAGACCACGCCGGCTTGCTCATTTGTGAAATACTGATTGGCTGACACACTAAAAGCACAACTTGATATCCCTGTTTTGGCAAAATATGATTGAATCATTAATTGAATATTATTTTACGTCACTCCACGATTATTTCACGTAGATGATGACGGCATCTGCCTGATGCATTGCATACAAATTTAGACCTTTGCACCCGAAGCGGTGAGTTATCTTTTTACGTGCAACGGTTTTGGCAAAAAATGAGACACGTCTTTTATTTATATACATTTTTAACTCTGTCGTACTATTTATGTGCTATACGTCCGCTTTCATACGGCAGCGACGGTACATTGTGCGAATGCTTAAAAAGATAACCTTGTGTGTAAATTTGTCAATAAGTCATGGTTTCGATTTTTCAAGACTTTTCAAAGTACGTCATTGAACTTACTCTTTACATAGTGGTTTGTCAACATATAAATGCACATGCACAAGTGAATGCATGTGGTCCCGTGAAAAGTTGCTTTCATTCTGTTCTCTTCTACGATTTATAAACACTTTAAAAATGTAAGCTTCGGGAAATAAAGAACTTCAACTGAATGCTGAAAGTACTGTCTGTTTTCATTTCCCAAATTACAAATAGGTCATAAGACAATATGTATTGCCAGGTATTTTGGAAATAGCAATTCTATCACATACGGTACCAGTAGCGGATCCAGGATTTCCGAAAAGGGGGGGGGGGCACATGTGTATTAGCCAAACGACTTAGCTATTTTGGTGCTAAATCTCGATTTTTACTGGTAAATATGTGACCAAATGGTGGGGCGGGCTAAATCCGCCACTGGGTAACTCCGCAATATATTCTCATAATGTCAGTAGCAATATCGTATTTATTGACTTGATTCAGTTAAATAAAGGTACAACATGCACAAGATCCACCTGATGATCATGAGTCGAGGTTGATACCAACTACTGTCAGAGGGTGAATATCATCTCGTGTCTACCTACACCATAGTCAACAATTAATTTACAAATTTACAAATAATTTGATATATTTGTAGATCTATATATTTCATTTATTTGACTGATGAATTATTGAAAACATCTGTATAAAATGTAATATTGTACAAAAATTGTGTCAAGAATTTGAAAAAATGGGTCTACAAAAGTTTTCTGAATTAAACGATTTTCATCTCTTTTTTTTTTTTAATTGGTCAAGGGGAGGGGGAGGGTTATACGAATTGTTCTGTAATTAAAATTTATTAATTACAATTAATTCAGTATAGTAGAAAATTTATAATATAGATATCAAGAAAGTAAGAAAAATATACGTGTACGAAGTGGGGTCATCCGTTAATCAGGCTGTCACTGCAGCGAATGCTTAAAATTATAATGAATAATTTAATTTTATTGTGAATAATTATTACTGAAGTTATCATATCTCATTTTAAAATTTCGGTGTCACATTCGTGAATCAACTGTCACCTGGTAAGTTCAAAATTTACAGTTTACCACATGGCAAGTGCTGGCGAAGGTAACACAAGGGACACATTATCTACATACAGCTCTCGTTTAAAATACATGTTAAATACTGTCTGACCCCATCATGAGGTTTCTGCAGAAATTCAGATTTAACATCAGCTTAGACCACTGACGAAGTAAAATATATATGATATGATACATAAAATTACAAACCCATCACAAGGTCAGAAAAAAACTGACCATAAGATTTTCTAAGATCGTCACTGGAACATGTAGTGATCAATGGACAACGGACAAGTGTATTCAGTGCTGATTTTAATTAATATTTTAGATGTCAATCAATTGTTTGTTATTTTACACCATTTCAAGACTATTTCATTTATATGATGGTAGCACCGCCCCGGTGCATGGGTTCGTAACTTTGAACCACCCGAAAATAGCGAGAGATATTTACGTGCCAGCGTATGTGACTTGGGTTTATACCGGCACTCCACGAATATTTTACGTATATTGACGTCATCTGTCTGATGCATCGCATAGTTTAAACCTTTACAACGGACCCACCCGAAGCACTGAGAAATCTTTGACGTGCCACTTCGACCGTGACACGGGACCTTGGATTTTACTGTTTTATCTGAAAGACAGGACACTGGTGTGCTCAATGCGGGAGTCGAACCCGGGAACATTCGGTCAGAAGCCAAGCACCTCATCCACTGAGTCACATCGGCATAATCCAAATAGAGGAGCAGATAGGAAGGAAGAAGATGATAAACCACGTCAGATATGTCAATGCTTTTGTCAGTATCGAACCCCGGGTCATCAGGTTACATGTCCAGTGTGTTTGTGTAGGATCAACTTGTCCACTACCAAGTATTTTGTTATATTTTACAAAAGTGTCATTTCTCTCAAATATTTGACATTTTTTCTTAGACGTGAGATATAGTGGCCGATACAGATAGTGTACAGAAAAGTTATACGGTCAACAAGACAATCATACAAAAGTTTTGTTAATATAAAAGATTTTCAATTTGTCATTCGTGGGTTTTTCCTGACCCCTTTATCACTCCAACCTTTTAATTCACCTTTAGGAATGATTTTTTTTTAAATAAAATGATTTCGTAATGTGCCCATACGCAATATTTTCATTTACTAAAATATTAGTCTACCAGGTTTGATTCCAATATTGCGCCACAATGTTACAGAGGTTGGTTACCTCCTGCTTCCATGCCATGCTGAAATATTATAATGTGAGATGAAAAACTCGGTATCCAAACTTTGGTTTGTATATTTCTTTTCTACCCACCCGAGTATATAAACAGTGTGTGTATGTAAAACAACCCAAAGACTTACAAACTCTGACTGTAAAGACATGACTGTGTAGCAATTACGTTTTGCATACTTTATTATAATAACACTTTTTTTATAAATAAAGTTTGAATTCTTGATGTTGGAAGCCGGCGTGGCCTAATGGTATCGCGCTCGACTTCTGATCGGGAGGCCGGGGTTCGAGTCCCGCTCTGGTCATGCCGGTGTCCTGTCTTTCGGATGAGACAGTAAAACCGAGGCCCCGTGTAGTGGTATGCATGGCACGTTAAAGATCCCTCACTGCTTCGGGTTGGTCCGTTGCAAAGGTCAAAATTTGTATGTCCTGCATCAGGCAGATGTTGTCACCATATACGTGAAATAATCGTTGTGTGACGTTAAACAAAAATCAATCAATCAATCTTGGTGTTAGATGTACAATGCATAACAGTCTATAGAGATCGTAGTGGCTGTGTATGTTTCTCGGAAAGTTTTGATACGATACCTAACAACTTCCCATTTGAAACTTAAAGCCCAGATTTTTGACAAGGATGTCATTTTGAAAAATTACACCCACTGTGATCAAGTATCGAACCCATGACCCATCGATCACAAATTCGATTTTCTGACGTTTTGGTCTGTTACCTCGAGATGTATCAAAGAAAATAAGTAAACATGTTTTTTCGAACGCTATTCCCATGCAATAAAATTTATACCAATATACGCAAACTTTTAATGTAATATTTAAACAATTAAAGAACACTCTATGCCAAAAACTGTTCATTCGAAACAAAATGTCAATAAGAACATTAAAAATAAATTATATTTTCTTCGAATAAAACAATGATTAAAGCAATCAAATATACTGTTAACATCCCATTCCGTGGGGGTCAACGCGAGAGTTGAATTTTGATGCGATTTTACGTGTATAGATTGGCATACAATTTCACCTGAAAGGGTCACGCGAGTGAAATCGCTTCCATCACCGCAGAGACAAGACATCCTGGCGCGTATCAAGTTAAACTATGCAGAAAAATAATAGAATTCTAAGTTCATTCTCAAAATAATTATACCTTGAAGACAAAATGATATTAATATGGTCATTAAATAATGGGAAGCTTAAAGTTATCAGGTAAAATAACAGTAAACTAAAATAACATGGAAAGGTAGATTTACTAGAAATAAACTCAGATCGAGGTCATCCATAAATAAAACATGTTTAATAATCAAATAAATGTACATTAGGAGTGCATTATTTAAATCTCTGCAAATTAATCAAAGTAACATTTCTTTTGATATTTTGTTCGGTGTATTTCGATCTGTTTCCCGCATTTTGATGATAATTTTCTAACGGTTTTCACATATACCTGTAAATATGATTGCGGTTTCTCTGTAACCGATGCGGTCATCTTGCATCAAAAGTACCGCCGTCCGGTCCGAGTGTTGGTCACTAATGCGGGCGGCTGCGGACACAGCATGATACAATCATTATTATTTATACATTATACATTATTATTCTAACATTAATGAAATCTTAGATCATTATTTGTAGTTAATAGTTGGCAGTGAACTAACTTTTCTCAGATTCTAAAAAGTCGTGAATATTAAGAATGTTACTACAATAAGAGATTTTTTTGGAAAGAAAAAGATAACGTAGACGTAAAATATATATATATATATATCTATATAAACGTGTTATTTCTTAACTTTTGATTTCAGATAATTACGGTACTCGTGTATTCATTTGTAATTAATGTAGAATATGATACATGTATTCCTTGTTGATTCCTGTCACATTTTGAAATTATGTACAAATAACACCGTCTAGGTTGAGCATATGACCGCGTCCGAGGATTTTGTTTGAGACTTTTTTTCTGAATGGGAATTATATAAATTTATTTAAGATACAGAATTACATATAGAATAATAAAATGACTCAGAAAATGGTGAAGCATAAATAACGAACTGTTTTATCATGTATTGTCTGATAACATAAGTTTCTACATATTCATTTTTTTCGTACATGATGGTGTTGAACAGATTTTAAGACTAAAACTGTTAAGTTTTAAACATCTTAAAAGTCCTCCGAAGAGAGATGACATAAAACTAAGAACAATAAAGTCAGCATTCACAATAAATCGGTCTCCTGACCTTCTTCCTTTGAATTTTATTGGAACTTAACTTACGCTACCAATTCCAATAAAATTCACCGGAAGAAGGTCTGGAGACCGACCTATTGTGATTGCTGAGTTCATTGTTCTTTGTTAAGTTTTCGGTTAAACTGCACCTAGGTTACAATAATCTTCTTGTTATGCGAATCAGGTAAAACATTAACGTTTGACAAATTTGTGTGTTCTGCAACACTGCAATAGAAAGATATATCTGAAATATAGTCGCAATAGAATGTATCCAAATTCTCGGACAAAGACGTGAAAGCTCTCCAAGGACACAATCCCTTTTTAAAGCCGAAAAAAGTTTTTCATGTACAGTTATAAAAGTCATGACTCGTGCCGTTTCTCCTACGCACATGCTTATTTTCGATTTTATAATTCTACTATTTTAAATACACGTAACAGGAGAAAATTTAATTATGCACAGCAAAAAAGTGCAAAAACGCGCCCGCCTTAGCTGCAAGATAGAGAAAAACGGTAAAAAGCGGGTGGTAGATCTCACTCTACAGTTCGAAAAAAAATTATCAATTTTCTCACCTGAAAGGTGAGATATTTACCTTTAAAAATATCCCATGGGATTTTTTCATTTTCCTGTAGGATTGTTTTTGATCCCATGGAAAAAAACATATTCTCCATTTCCCATGGGATACTTTAATTTCCTAAGGGATATTCTAATTTCCTAAGGGAGCGTCTTTGTTTAACCCGATCAAAAAAAGTACATGTAGTTAGCTTAGATGGTATATAAGAGATTCTCATTAAGCATTCTTAAGTGTTTTCCTTTATAATTTTTTATAAGATTTATTAACATTATAAGCCCTTAATAAATAACACATTATATCGGACAATGCATGTGTTTTACAAAACAATTATGTTAATCATAATAAGATAGGATCAGATAATCTCTGATACTTTTTTGAAAAATTTATATAATCAAAAACTGCATTCGTATTATTCAAAGTACAATGGTACAAGTAACAGTGTTTTTAATATATTCTCGTAACCCATATTCTGTTTCTCTTTCATTTCTTACCCGTGTATACATTTTATATTTATAAATTTTAAAAGCAATGACAGATATCAGGTTATTATACATATGGTTTTCTTATTAATCTCATGAAAAAAAAACCCACATAATATTAAGTTCCATGAAATATTAAAATCCACACATGACAGCACTGCATGCCAAATGTCTTTTACAATATCACACGAATATATAAAATGAAAAATATTTTCTGTCTTTAAACAATTAGGACATTCATTGGATTGACCTACTTTCCATTTACTAAGCTGTTTATTTCAGTTTAATAGATTATGCAGTAATTTGTAGTTAAATTTAGCAACCTCTTTATCTTTGAGATTCACTATCTTCTGCACTTATATATTATTTCCAAAAACATTAAAATTTATATTTAAATCTTCATGCCTTTTTTTTCTCAGTAAGATTTTACAAATTTTCTTTCCAGTAATACGTAATAAAAAAATCGACATTTCTTATCACTTATATGTTCACAGATATTACCACGAAATAGAAAATATATACTTAGTTCTATATTAATATATTTGCTTATAGCTGTACCATATGTTCTGCAGTATCTATCAAAACTCTTTTGAGTGTGTTATATTCACATAAGTATATTACTAAACATTTCAATATCTTAAAATCCTTTTTCATCGTATAACTCCTTTACATACAATATACCACATGCGATTCAGCTCTTATAACATAAAGGTTTCCCATTGTATTTGAAAAATTTGTTATTCCGTATAGGTTGTGATAAAAATTGATCACATGTAAAATTACAATTTATTTCTTTGCATTCCTTAAGTGCAGAAAATACTTCAACATAAAATTGTGGAATACCTTGTAACAGTGTTTTAATCTCAGGAAAATGTGTAACATTTGTTTTTAAAATAAAATCATGTTCAACATTTTGCTGCAGAAAAAAAAGATGAAACAAATAAATTAACAGTATTCTTGCTTGACATGATTCTGGGTATCCAACTTGCTTTGAGGCCTTAAATTTCGTTTCAACATCAACAATTCCTTTCCACCTTTTTTTCTATTTCACCTATCAATGTATTTGGGTATCCAGCTTGCTTTGAGGCCTTAAATTTCGTTTCAACATTAACAATTCCTTTCCACCTTTTTCTATTTCACCTATCAATGTATTTCTTTCAATACGACCTTTTCTGCCAAATAAGTCCATAAATAGCAGCATTGATTTTCCTAATGACATCATATGGAGGGTATTTTAAAATAGATGCTGAATAATACAGTTTTGATAAAGCTAGTGCGTTGATTATACATGATTTACCAAAAATGGTTATTTTTCTTTTTTTCCATACATGCAATGTTTTTTTCCAAGTCCTTAATTTTGTCATACCAGTTTTTTGTACACAAACATTTATATCGTGTCCTATGTATATACCTAAACACTTCGTATATGAGCATGTTTTAATACCCGCAATAGTCCCATATATACTTTTTCAGGAACCCAAGAGTAAACATTCTGTTTATCAATATTTAAAGACATACCTTAAACTGTACCGAATTCATTTATAATTCTGATAGCATTTTCTACAGATTCTTCATCAGCCAATGACATAGTAGCATCGTCTGCGTGTTGAATAACCTTAATTCATCTGTTCAAATTTTCTTTTGTAAAACCATTAATATTATTACTGTTTTTTATTTGATAGCTAAAATATCGGCAACCAAAACAAAGATTACTGCCGATGCCGGACAACCTTGCCGGATTCCTTTACTCATAGAAGAAGTTTTTGATATATATCCATTATTTGCATTCCAAATACAGGACGTCTATATAGTATCTCTATCCGTTTAATAAAATTTTCTCCAAAATTGAATTTTCTCAATACACTGTAAATAAAATTCCATTCTACTGAGTCAAAAGCTTTTTGAAAATCTAAAAATAATAATATACCATCTTTTTCGTTTTCTTCACAAAATTTGAATATATCCAAAATAATTCTAGCATTAATACCAATATATCCTCCTTTGATATATGCTGACTGATCTTCACTGACTAAATTCTTAGTAACTGCTTGAAGTATTTTGGCTAATACAAAAGCTACAATTAGTCAAGCCTACAGGTCTATAATTTTTTAATTCCTCTTTTGAACCCTTTTTGTGTAAAAGTGATATAATAGAAATTTTTGTGTAAATGACATTTCCCCACATTCAAAATTCTGTGAAATACAATCATAATAGTAGTGTTTGATATCGTTCCAAAAAATCTTAAAGAACTCAACAGGGATGCCATCACATCCAGGGGATTTGTCATTCTTCATGGATTTGATCGCTTCGGTACATTCGTCTATAGTAGGAAATGAATCCCATAATATTCTATCTTGCTCCGTAAGAGATGGTGCTTGAATATCGTTTAAAAATATATCTATATTTTCTTGTTCAATGGTATTACTCGTGTACAAATTCTCATAAAAATTGCACATTTGTGACAGAATATTATTATCTTCATATACCACTAAATTATCTCCCTTTATTTTTTTTATAACATTTCCTTTCTGATTTATTTTCTCTAGCTTAAGGAAATAAGAATTATATTTTCTCCCTTTTCCATCCATTTGGCCTTTGACCTTATATATGCACCTCTGGTTTTTCTCTCGTATAAAACATCAAATTCATTTTCTAAATCTCTCTTTCTGTTCATATCTGTTAAATTAGAGTAACTTGTTTCAATATTTTCTATTTCATTTTCTAATTTCTTAATCTTTTGTTTTACAGTAAAACTCTTTTGCTTAGAATATGAGATAGATGTATTTTTAATAAGTAATTTAACTCGTTCCCATCTCGTTTGTTTATCATCAATAGCATCTAATTCATCCGAGTTTTCTAACTACATATTACGTATGATATTACAATAGTAAGCGTCCGTCACTAAAGACGTATTCACCTTCCAGTAATTACTACCTTTGACAAAATCGTTTTCTGTTAAATTGAATCTTATCGCTAAATAGTCAGACATTCTAGACTTATTTACACTAGGTGGCTACCTTGTGTATATTTTATCCATTTTCATATCAAAATTATTAGAAATAAATACATAACCTATACGACTTCTTGGTATATTCTCTCCATCGCACCATGTAAAACCTACTCTCTTTCCATTTATCTCTCTCCAAATATCAGATACATCTAAATATTCAGTAAGTTCACATAATACTGTATTACTTCTATCTATCTGTAAATTATTTGCTTGGGAATATCTGTCTTTTCTACTTAACGCACAATTGAAATCTTCGAGAAGAATAGGATTTCCATCATTTGTTGAATATTGTGCCATGTCTTTAATCGTTTGAAAAAGTCTATTCTTGTCTGTTCTGAATTTGGTGCATAAACATTGACAATAGAATATATCTCATTTTCACGTTTAAAATTTATCATATTACGCCTTCCGTCAATCGACTTATGTTCATTTAATAACAATTTCAATAGATACTTTATTTATCTTTAAAAAGTATCGACACACCTCTGCTATAAAGTGAATCGCTGAAACTGTGAAATGCGAAGCCACGCCAGCATTAGATTCAATATAATGTGTTTCCTGTAAACACACTATGTCTATATCGATATCGCATATCCAATCAGATAACTTGTTTTGTTTTTCATAAGAATTTAGACCTCTACAATTTAGATATATACACTTTAAACACTTTGCCATAAAGCATGAGAAATATAATATAATATAATATAATATAATATAATATAATATAATATAATATAATATAATATACGAATTTGGGGCTAACTATAATTAGTGACGGAGTTGTCTAACCTGCCTCTACGAACGCTTATGCGCTGTCCTCGCCAGAATTATTTCCGACACCGAACCGTTGTCATCAGTACTCTGCTTCTTTCGATATTCTTTCAACATAGTACTTATGTCTCTTTGTTTTACTGTCTTCGTAGCAGTATCTCGACTGTCTATGCTTAGCGCACTCCGCCGCAACCTTTTTCACTATTTTGCCCATTTTGTCCTGGCCAACAGCTCGATTTGGTTTCCACACTCTCCTGTTTATTAAGTCCAGTTACCCACTCCATATCATACGTGGTCTCTGCGAAGATTGTGTTTTTGCTAGATTCTTCAAGTTTATCCTTGAAATCTGGGTTTTGGCACTGTCAAACATCGCTTTCATTGTTTATTGAAATACAGAAGACGCTATTTTCCTGTATCATATAACTATAAGATCTAAAGTAAAACTTAGTTAAACTTTAAAACACGAATTCCTGAAAAGGAAAAAGAATGTATCCTTGTTTAAAGATACATGTATCTCAAACGATCGATCAACTTTATGCAAAAATAAAACAGATCCCGACAATCAAGACATGATTTCAAATTGACTTCAACTCAGTTGCAATGAAGAAGAGACTTTATATTAAGGACAAAATATATTAAGGGCAGTAAATAAAAAAAAAAAAGATAAAAAAGAAAAAATAATTAAAAACAACAAAATCCCAGTCCCCCCCCCCCCAATACTGCGAACAAATAAACAAACAAAACAAGACCCACCCACCTCAAAACTTCAAAAGGGCTGTTCATACTACTGCGATGAAATGTATATATAAAGCACAAATAGAAACAGTGAAACTTCCGGGAGTACAATGGACCGTGGATCTCCGAAGAAATACCCGTAGAAATAAAGACAAATTAGACAAACATAAACGGGTAAATCCCTTCACTTTCCGCGGCCGTGTTGTCATGCATGCGATTAGCTAATGACTGGCTATTAAAGCTCTATTTTTGTGGAGCTCGGGTAGCTCAGTCGGTTAGACGGTCGGATGCATGACAGCTAGGTGATTTGGTACCTGCTACACTTGATTTTCAGTTGCATGAATGATATAATTCTCCAATTTAAACAAGCGTGTAATAAATGGGAGGGGGGAGGCTGTATAACAAAACCTGTATGTAGTTAGGATTTGCTGCAATATATACCGTTGTTTACTATTAACTCACATTGTACACTCGTGCATTGTACACATCGTACACCATACAGTACATGTCGTGAACGTTACTATGTGCGTATGTGGTGTATTTTCGGAATTTATTTTCTGACAGAATGACAACACGGATTATTATCGTCCGTTAAGCTTGCTGTTTACTTGTACCCCATTTTTGATCTGTTGAAACAATATTTCCACCCATAATTAATCTCAGGATCACACAATATGAACATACAGTACATCCACAGATGTAATGCTAGCAGTGATTACAGGTAATGCATACATATATTCTGCTGACTTAATTAAGGATTTTTGAGCTATTCAAATCGAGTGAGGTTCTAACTTAAAACTTGTCACTCGGTTCTATAATATGTAAAGTCTACAGTACAAACCAAGAAATTTTTAAATACAGAGGCACTTCCTCTTGTATTTCGTATTACAATAGGTACTGTACATTAATTTAGTCAAAATATAACTGGATTTGTACCAGTTTAAATTTTATGTGTCGAAAAGTGATAGAAAATTCTGCAGTTCTGGTCTTTGTTAAAAGGTAAAAATTGAAATAAGTAATTTTCAATAATAGAAATAAGATACACCTTAAACCTATGAAATTCTACAGTTTATTTTTCCTTTCTGAACTATTCTTATGTTTCTAGTAGGTCTATTACACAGGCAGATCCAGAAATGTAAAGGACAGACTGGCCTTCCCGGGCCTCAATCTCTTTTTTTTTCTGCCCACTTGATACAGGGCTGTGTAAGTGTTTATGTTCCCATGTATTTAATTCTGTACATTACAAAATAGGATCTTAGCGCCTGAGACAACTAAAACAGTAAACTGTAACTCAGTGTAAACTCAGATCTCTGATTCAATTCAGGATCGGTGGGAAGGTTCACTAAATGGCAGAATAATCAATAAGATGTTGGTAGTCACTCATTTGTAGAAGTTGAATGTATCTCATGGCTTTCTCAACCATTTAAAACAAGACAACAACATATAAGTTTAATATTTTTAATGTTGCTTCAAACAACAAACACATAAAATATGTATCCTATTACATGGAAGGGAATACCTGCCTTGGAATGAACAAATTTGGTTCAACTATGTGCAGTTACAAGAAACATATATATGTATGTAATAGATTCAAGTCTTCATCAAAAGTATAGATGATATACAAGTATATTTACGGGAATAAAAAATCATATAGGAAATTAAACTATCCCTTAGGAGAAAAAGATCCCTCACGAGAAAAAATATCCCAAAGGAAAATTAAAATATCCTATGGGAAATGGAGATTATTCCATGGGATATGTTTTTTCCCATAGGATTAAAAATAATCCTACAGGAAAAAGAAAAAATCCAAGGGATATTTTTTAAAGGTGAATATCTCACCTGTCAAGTGAGATAATTGATTAATTTTTCATTTTTTTTTTTCGAACTGTAGAGTGAAATCTACCACTTGCTTTTTACGGTTTTTCTCTATCTTGCAGCTAAGGCGGGTGCGTTTTTGTACTTTTTTGCTGTGCATAATTAAATTTGCTTCTGTTCCGGTGACCTTAGATTACCATGTGCCAGACACCATGTCTGTAGATGTAATTTTTCACTTTGAAATATTTCAAAATATCTTTTATTACATAACGTTACTTGTAAATGCAAATAAAATAATGCCCGTGACATCGTATTGTGCCTTGCATCGTATTGAGTCTTTTCGTAAAACAGATTTATTTCCCATTTGGGACGGTATCTGAGCAAATATGACGTCATAAATTTCCAAACAAAATGTCATTTTTGTACCATCGTTTCCCTGAGATTTTAGACCGGTTCCATAAAATCTGAAGACGTAATACATATAATTACTTTATGTCAGACACCGTGAAAAAGGGAATGTAACTCTGTGTAACGAAACCCCCCCCCTCGCCCATATTACGTTCGTAATAAAATGTCCGTTTATAGAAGGGGGTAGATATGAATGCGAATCAAGTTCGAATTCCAATGATGTTTGAGAAAATGGGAAACTTTGTAAACGTCAAAAATGACGTTACAGTATAGCAAAACAAACCCTTTTATAGAATGAAGCGAAAATGAATAGTTTAATGATATTTGTATCGATTACACATCAATGAAAACAGACAATACTTTGATGTCTAAATTCATTATACAAAACCATGTATGTGTCATTGATTGCTATAACCAATGAACCGGATGAAGCATGAACTTCAGGCGGTATCGGATGGACACTGTATACGTGGGTTTACGACGTAGTATTCATCCGCTGATTTCTTCCTTATTGTCATTAGTACAGTTCCTGGTTAGGTTACAGAGCCTACGTAAATGCATAATTACCGTCATAAATATATAAATATCTCGCACTATACCTGTACTTAGGGATATTCTCAAAAGTAGTTTTATGCCTATTATGTACGACAGAAAATACTGTACATATGATGTAATGTCATAAAAATAATACGAATTTTGAGGCCGAGACAGATGTATACTCAAACGGGTTTTTTTTAGCTATGTGAAGTGCAAGTGGACAGTTTAATTACGGTCATCGTCCTTGATGACGTAATCCACGTCATTGTTTTCTACGCGGTCCCGTCTAATAAATGAACGTGACAGGACTAGCAAACGAGGTTGATTGGTAATACAACCTATATACGACTACAGTGAGTAAGGCATGACTAATAGCGAACAATAACTCAAAAAAAATCGTTACTTAACATGTAAAAACAAGACGAAGTCATACGTCATTACGTCTTAAGACGTGAAGGACACCAATGCCGTTGCTTCTCAGAACGTATACTCGATGCGCATTAGTGTTTATTACTTACATTTAACATTTTCGATTATTTATTCTATTAGATATTGTAAACTGATTTTGTGAATTTGTAAAGGATGAAATCTACCTCATATATGCGTAGGTAACATATGAATCTGAAGAGAGAAGTATCTTGTAAATGAATACATGTGCAGTGGCGGATCCAGGATTTCCGAAAAGGAGGGGGGCGCATGGGTATTAGCCAAACATCTCAGCCTTTTTTGGTGCAAACTCTGGATTTTACTAGTAATATGTAACCAAAAGGGGGGGGGGGGGGCGGGCCCCCGGGCCCCCTCTTAATCCGCCACTGATGTGTACATCTTATACAAACGGATCGATTGCTATGTATGCAGATTTGTATGTAACTCATTGCCAACACTATTTTAGCCGCACTGCAATAATGGGGTCAGGAGGTTAGAAAAATGATGAAGATTTGGCGATCAATTCTAGATCATATCAAAAGAAAGACGTAGTTTCATATTCGAGGGATCATTTCCTTGGATTTTTTCTGCCATTAGTCATATTGACCCATTTTCGGAATCGAACTCAGAGTACTTGCATCGTAAGTCAAGCGTTGAACCAATTTACCAAATTTGTCTCTATCAAAACAAAGGCAATGGTTTTTTTTTCTAATTACATTTGATTTTAACGAATTATATGCTTGAGAGTGCATTCATGTCAAATTTATATATCTTATGTCTCGTAAACAAAAGGGAAAAAGGCAATACTTAATTGGCTGTGCATTAGACAGAAACAGAGATGATGACATTGTAGGTAGCACACATTATTTTATATACGTTCGTACAGTGCATTCTGATTTGTGTCACATTTAAATTAAAGATGGATATATAAGGAAATTCTCTATATCTTGAATAAATTCTTAATAAATCAGAAATTGCGTAGTTTTCAAGATCACGTGACCAATATACCAGGCTCATCTTTGTCACGTTTGTTGTATTTGTACGTTCATTGCTACTGAGGGGCATGTTGGGTCGGTACTTTTGTTAAGAATTAGATATAGATGGTTTTCAATAGCATAAAATTTAATTGGAGTTATTTCCCTTGTCCGCCATCTTTGACGTGAAACTAACTTTTTGTTTCATTTTTATACTATTGTTGCCGAGTTCTTTTGAAAAAATTGTCAACAGTTACACTTTTTGAAAACATTTACAAACTGTTTATTGGCTCAAAAAGCTGCATAGGAATTACAAAAATTCCGGAAGTATCTTTACTTGGAAAAATATGTTATATAGTGTGTTTCGTTCATAGGTAAATATTCGGTCAAGATGGCGGACAATAAAAGCAATTTATGCTATTGAAAAGTATTTATAGTTTCTTGATGATTCCTTGCTTACCTTAGTGAGGGTGTTACTTAAAGTATACGCTTTGAATATAATTATAATGTCTTAAATATATATATATATATATAATATATATATATATATATATATATATATATATATATATATATATATATATATATATATATATATATATATATATATATATACAGAAAAACTAAGTATTACCTGATCAAAAGTTTTCGTCATTGTTAAGTGGCAAAATTACATACATGAGAATTAATTAAATAAATATGAATGTCATGTGATTAATTTATGGATGTATTAAATATTAATACTATCAAAAACTTCTTCCATATGATGACTACATAAATCAGTTTATTGTCCCCCCTCCAAAAGAGGGGGTTAAAATAAACTTTAATGAAAGTCGACGTGTTATGTGCAGCAATAAAACATAATATCTGACGAACTTTAAAAGTGACATAACCATACATACAGATCGACAATGATAATAATGCATGCATGCTGTTAACAGATCATAACTCTTATATTATTATGCAGATAAGTGACTCATTTCCGTGTGAAAACTATCTTCATAAGTATTACCTAAGGAAACTTAATTGAAAATAGTTTTTTTTATATGTTTTTATATACATACATGAATCGTAATACCTAGTTTCTGTGGTACTATGCTCCTTGGAGGTTGACTCATGTGTGTGGCTGAATATTTGTCTATATGACCTATCTCAGACTTACCTCCAGTTTCTGTTAATTCATACCTGAATGTAACCGCAAGACGTGACCCTATTCTTATAATCACAATAGGGTCACGTCTTTCGGTCGATATTGATGGACTATGCGGACGCAGAGTCTTGAAAACAAATCCAGTTGTGAACCGATCCGATAAGCTCAACACACTAACCATCGAGATATTCGGTTCACTTTATGATAATTGCCTTCAAAGATTAGTATAATATGAAATACATCAATTTATGTTCAACCAAAACGTGTATTTATGACACTTGTGTATATAATAAATTAACAGCTTGCTTGACACTTGGAAGAGAGGCCGCAGGTTCGAGTCTAATTTTCAGCTTGTCCGTGTCCTGTTTTTCAGACAGTAATAAGAGAGATTTTAGTCCAAGGTAGATGTTGACACGTAGGAGATCTGTTAAATACTAGTAGGTCTTCTTTGTGCAATGCATCAAGCAAATACTTACATCATGTCAGAGAAATCTTAGTGGGATGTTAAAAAAGAAACATACAAACAAATAAAAGAAAATCATCAAAATGGTAAAAAATCATAGAACTACACTATTATATCCAATGGCATAAGCAGAGGTAGGCGCAGGGAACTTATCAGAAAATACAAATTAAAATGTGCATCCAAATGTGTAGCAAATGGTATGAACAAGCCGTTTACATACCTTGACCTGATTTATGAAGCAGACATGAGTCTGGACTCGGGCAAAGTAATTTTTAAGGTTTTAATTGGCCTATTTTCTTAGCAAAGTTCAGCCTCATTTAATTCACGGAAGGTCAAAACTATTTTTATATTTTAAAACATACTGACAAATGAATTTTTCAGTGTACATTATTAATATGTAAGTTGTACTCCACAAAGATTTCATAGAAATATTCTATTTTAACCAAACCATAATATACATCAATTCCAGAAACTGTAAATCATAGACCAAAGTGTATATTAAGATTGATTGATTGATTGATTTTTGTTTAACGTCACACCACGAATATTTCACGGATATGGTGACGGCATCTGCCTGATGCGGGGTATACAGATTTGACCTTTGCAACGGACCCGCCCGAAGCAGTGAGGGATCTTTAACGTGCCATGCATACCACGACACGGGGCCTTGGTTTTTACTGTCTCATCCCACATGTCCAGAGCGGAACTCGAATCCCAGCCTCCCGATCAGGAGACGAGCGCGATACCACTAGGCCACGCCGGCTTTTAAAGTGTATATTAAGTAAATGCGTGGTCCATGCCAGATACCAGGTGATTGGTGAGTATGTAGGAAGTTTGGATCGTTTTCAACAATTTCTTAAGATATATACGACCCAACAAACTTTGATACACTTTTATTGAAAGTCAAGCTCGTAAGCCATGCATGAAGTATGTCCCATAACACTTTCTAGTAGCCAATGTTTATACATATATATTAGTAATACATCTTCCATAACATAAATACATATCATATTTTATCGATGCAGACCTGCATTACTACAATTTAATATCTTAAACACATTTATCATGAGTAGATAAGGTTAACATTAGAATTTCCCGACTTTCCCATGTGTAGATTTCAGGCATGCACATTTCACTGATAATAGCAAAGACATGTCGCCGAGCTTTATTTTGCACCATCTATGACGTCCCATATAATACGTTAGAAAGTTAATAACGAGAGTTATGACAAGGTCGTCAGAGATAAGACGTACAGTTGCACCAGGTTAATAATCACAAAATCATTATATACTTCAAATCTCACGTTGCGACGAATTCAGCGGGATGCGATAAGTTCGTCCGCAAAATCTGGGAAACATGAAATGCGCCGGTGGAGATGTCAATTTTGACGGAGTTGAAGAAGACGTTTAATTTCTCATTAGGCGTGACTTTGGCCGCAGATAAATTCGCAGCGGGTGCAACTGCATAACATTTACAATGCATGAAATGTGTATGTAAACCGTGGAATCAACATTAGGCGTAATCAAAAGTATTGATCGTGCCAATATTTCTAATTGTGGTGTATACCGTTACATGTCTGAACAAACGTATCGAATGTTTTCATGCATAAATAAATCATTTTGTAAAATGGTACACCACGATCAAACATGATGATAGTGAATTCAGAATCGAAAATATAATACAATACAATAATATGATAATTTTGTCAAATTACAAATTTTTGTATTTATTACCATTTTGTGAAAAATAAATGTATAAATATGACGACATTCCAAATATCAAAATATGACAATATTATAGACATATGATATATGATAAATAAAAGACATCTTTTTCACAAATTTTCCGTCGTTTGACCTTTATCAAGTGGAATAACGATATTTAATTCTAAGCCATGTAAAATCAATTGATTGATTGATTACTGATTTACGTCACTTCACGATTATTTCACGTATATAGTGACGGCATCTGCCTGATGCATCGCATAATAACTGCAAAGGACCCATCCGAAGCAGTGAGGGATATTTTACGTGCCATGCCTACCGTGACACGGGACCTCGGTGTTTACTGTATCGTCAGAAAGACAGAACACCGATTTGCCCACGGTGGGAGTCGAACCAGGGACCTTTAGGTCACAAGTCGAACACCTCATCCACTGGATTACAGCGGTTAACGTAAAATCCATGCTAACGTTACAAAGCAAAGGAGTAAATTACAATTAATGTCTTTTTATTTATTATACGACTTCCCCGTGGAAGGTTTTACTTCATCTGTGTATAGTATATAATAATATATTATATAATCTTTCTACGGTATATGTATCGTTATCGTTCGTTATATCTTTACGATAGTTCTATTCGTTGAATGTCCTCTATTTCTTGTCCGAGATAATTTTTTTAACTCATTTACGTCATCGTCAATAAAAATTAATGTAGAGTGCCGGAGAAGCCGTAAATGCATGACGGACACTGATTGAGAACCATACCAAAACCTTACGAGAGGTCAACGTCTTGTAAATTTAGCCCATAACGATATCATTTCAATTTTGACTATACAGGTTTGTCAATAACGAACAGCGATACATCACAGCATGTGACTCTCTTACTGAGTGGAAGGTAAGAGACAGAGAATTACAAATGATGTGTGATCATGTTGACGTTCGGATTCCATGACGTCATTGCGCAGTAGTAGCTTAAGAGGGGTCAAGTTTCACATCCTCTACCAGTAACCCGTAGAAGTGACAAAGTTTGAATTGATAAGATACGATATCGCTTATTATTTGTGTCGTCTGGGCTCTTGATGAGCTAATTTGGGTGTGCCGTATTCAACTTTACTTTCATTTCCCTTCACGTTCTGATTCTACTTCCCCATCAAAGTTGCTTTATGTGTTTAAGATTGCAGCAGTAATAATTTACTAAAGATGCGGGAATAATTAAAGAACCTCCTATTTGATAATGGAAGACATCGTCGCCTATCAGGCGATATTCACACCTGATACCAAACAGCGCGAGAACGCTTATAGAGTCTACCTTAGCCGTGTGCGCTAGTAAACGAACTCTGATTGATATATCTGTTATATTTAGCACCACCACCAACCTTGACCGACATAATTCACAGAAATGAAGGTATCCACGATTCGAACCCGCAACGAGTTGAAACAGAATATAACTATTGTTGACTGATATGAATTTTTACCAGACTCGCATATATATTGTAAGTAAAAGAATAATAATAAAATGAAATTTCTGCCTTATTCTTCAAAATCAACGTTGCAATAAAGATGCAACAGGTTGTAGTTATGTTTTATAATATCTCGCTGTTTCATGCATTAAAATAGATCTTCTACAAACTTCTTTATTGAAATATTTATTTCTTAAAAACTGAATCAATTGAAAATTGGCAGTAAATATAAATTGCTAGAAAAGAATAATCGAGTGTCTTAAAATTGCACCGAAAGCGATCACGTCATTTTGTTTCGCTAGATATAAATACGATAAAGTAGGATAATTTTTTCTTGCTTTGTCCGGCATGACAGTCACGAAAGGAATCTAAATATATGTGTAATACCAAGGGAAAGTAATTCCTGCACAAGTTCACATCCTATTTATTCCTTATTGCATAATAGCGAGTGACGCCTGCAGCTCGTAGACATGCCTCCATGTTTCCGAGACCCCGAATTCCCACAATCTGTCACGATTATCTAACCCCACCCTCTACCAGCATTCTCTTTTGGACTTTTATTCATATTTCTACGAATTCTTCATTGAAATTCTATCCTAAATGAAAATACAGATTTGATGTAACATTTCAACAAATGCAATAAGATGTGAGTTTAACGGTCTATCACTTATCATATTGTAAACAATCTAAAGATTTGAGTGTTTGTCAAAATACTAGAAATAGTCTAAATGCAGTTTCGTTGACGTCATCACAACACGAAGGAATTATGGGAGTTCTCTGATCGTTTAGAAGATAATGCAGACATGACATGATAACGTAGTAGAGGTGTAAATAATTATAAACACACATGCATGTATTGATCAATATACAGTGCAGCGTACGTGTACTGTAGTGAAATGCACGAAGTTACATTCATATTCAAGCCTGGACATGTACATTATTAGAGACTTCGCACAAAGGATTATGTAATTATAAACTCGCGCAGAGTGCTCGGTCACCATTTTCCTGGTAGTTGACATGAAAAAATAATAATAATAAAATAAATTTCAAAAAAAGTTGAATAATTCACCTTTTTATTTAAGCTTAAAGCCACACAGCAACTTCCTTTTTTAAATATTTATCTTATTTCCAATGTTTTCTTTGAAAATGACGGAGTTTAGATACTTTCTCTTTATCTTAAATACTCAAAATAAATATAGATATGTTTTATCTACGAATTTTATGATTTTAGAATTCTATGAAGAAGTGCCTACATTAATGTTTCTGTCTAATATTAATATAGATCTGACCTCGATAAATTGTCCTTTACAAATACAAATATTACAGTTAAACCACATAAATTGTGGGAAAGACATGTTCAGATTCCTTGCAAATTGATTGTAATCATTTATTTATTTTTCGACAAATGGAACACTATTCCAGGAAAGTTCAAATTTAAAATATTCTACGATAATTTTGCCCATCCAATATTATGCGTTAAGATAAAAAATAATGGGTATGTGCTAGATTGCATTTCTCTATTTCTAGGAAGTTATTTTACCTATTTTTTTTTAATTTTAAGATTTAGAAACATTTTGTCGGATTTTGTAAAGAATCATATTGGCAAATTTCTTTAATTATCTGTAACAGACACCCTCCCCCAAAAAATATCGTCATATGAAATGTTTGGGTTTTTTTTAACAAAAACTCTGTTTTGTGTACATATGTTGTTTTTTATTTCATAATGGACCTAATAAGTAGATAAAACTTTTATAAAATTACATAACTTTTTACTTATGTTGTTAGGGGCATGTTGGTCCAGACTGAATAGTATAGCAATGGGTTTCTAATATAACGACCAACATTTGGATAACCCGGATGTTAGGATTTTTCTACGTATATTTATCATTTTCGGTCTTTATATCTGTGAGATAGTTTAAACCGAGGTCCCATGTGACAGATGACGACGACACGTACATATTCCCTCGTTATACTGCCTCGGTTTGACCCGTTCCATGGGTTAAAGTTCATAATGCCATGCACTAAACAGGTGCCGGCATCATGTAAGTAAAATAATAAGGGTGAGGCAGTAACCCCCCCCCCCCCCCCAACGTTGTCTATAAAATCCTTAATCAAGATGTATTTATGTATTTAAAAAATGTAGACAACGAACGTGACCTAGAGAGGAGTTAGATGTACTCACCGTGCGATTCATCAGAGAAACCACAAGTAAATATTTACCATTAATCTATATTACGATGAACAACGTTTGATCAGTGAACTATAAAAATTCATTTAAAACACTAATGATAAGTAAAAATCAATCATTCCATCAATCAATGTCATTTTATAAAAAATAATATCAAACTATGTTTATTCTTATAATTATATGTATACATTTGTATTTAGATTTTCCAGTTGTCAAATGATTTCCTTTCTGTTTGTCTAACACATATCGATATATTGTATAATATTTCTAAAATTGTAACAATACTTAAACATTTCCTTATCTAGGTTACTCGTTCATTTCATAGTCATATTTAGAACGAGGTCTTTGCCGCGTAGGAGCATTGTCCGACACAAATAATTAGCATAAGTGTGTCCTTTATACAATATGATAATATTTAATGCACTAAGAGAGAGAGAGAGAAAATACTTTGCCATAATGCAGTCATTTATAGCATAATATTTGTATTATATTTGTATTACATTCTTTGTACATATATATCATATAGTTATTGTATTTATAATATCATAATAGCATTGTTGCACCTCATATATATTTTTTTCACGTATATAAATTCTCATATTAATTATGCTAAAAGCATGTATTTGCTTAAAGCTAAATAAACAATATATAAACAATTTAATATTAAATTAATTTAAATATTATGATGAACCATATCTCATATTCTATGATAAACCAATATACAAATTTTAAATATAAACGGCCAAGACGCATGGTGTAGTTTTTCTTGATGTATCAGATTTAGCTGGGGTAAATAAACGATAGTTGCGAAATTCTCGACCAATTACATGTACATTGCGTTATATATTCATGAAAACTGTCCTGCTAAAATACATGTACAGACAGTGCAAGTTATATTATGTGATATTCACATGAACTACGTATTGATTAAAACAAGGGTCTGTATGGTTAACCATTAGCGACATTATCAGTGTCGTGTGAAACCACCAGGGGGAGCATGTGTCGCTTGCATTGCTGTCATAATTATCATTACATCGCCAGATACCGGAATAAAATCTACGAAAAGCATGTCATTTTAGTTTTTGCGGAAAGATATACTTCAAAATTTAACTAGATGTGAAATATATGAACGATTGTATATCATTACTTTCAGATAAAATATATTACAGGAAAGTTTTAAAAAACAAATTTGTGTTTTCAGCAATAGATCTATTTCTTATCTAACTTAAGTTGCTTTTTTCAACTTTTACAGTATGATAAATATTTCATAATATATCGCCCATTACAAAATGTTCGCAAAGAAAAATTGACAGATATCAATAAAAATAAATATTTGACACATAAACTTAAAACAGATTTCAAACATCTTAATCCATCTTGGAGTGACTTGGGAATACATTAATTCACATAATTTACAAATAAACACGGTATATTAAACAATAATTAGATATACCTGAATAAATAAATGAATAAATTTTCTAGAAAAGAACATAAAAATTAATTCCTCGAGGACAGATTGTTCCAGTGCGTGGTGACCCAGATTTTTTTTCGCCATAGGTTTTATGCCCTTGTAAATAATTCCAACATGTGTGGTACGATATTTTTTTAGTGTTACTACTGTGACTTTTTTATAGAACTAGACATGCTTAATGTAGATAATATTACCAAAATATATAATCTTTTATTTTAATAATGCGATTTAAAAGCGAAAAAAGAATTTGTCCTGCGACTTTTTTATTTCGTGTATAAAAATCTTGTATTTAGAAAAATTGATTAACAAGATATCACCTGAAATAGTAAAGCAGATAATTTTTTTTGGTCAAAATACTTAAACAATGTAATTTTAATCATTCAATAAAAGTATCTACATGTAAATCTCTTTTAAAAAGATATCTTCAAACCAAATGCATTTCACATGAAAAGTATCAGCTGTCATCGATCAGATTAAAACATCTGCATCTGTATACTATACTTATTTCAAATTCTGCGATACACTAGACGACTTATCAAAAAGCAGAACCAGTTAAATTTTTATCTAGATATATTCAAATTACTCCAGTTTTCACGTGTAAGTTCTACTAGTCGATATAATGTAAGGACACTTCAGAGAAATCGACAGAATTTCCAATATGGACCAGGGAAGCAGGTTTGCAATGTTTGAACTTATGGAAAGTATGGACATTAATAATAGTGCAGAACGACCCTGAATTTGAGAAATCTCAAAATTGGTCCAAAATATGTAGTTTTCTGTAAGCAGGAAAGTTCTTTTGTAAAGTCATTGATAACGGAAGGTCCAAAAATAAGGATTCTATTTAATATTTTTACGAGCGTGGATTACGAATGATAAGTGAATATCATAAAAACTTGATGGAGTAACGTTAGATTTCATAAATGTACTTATGTATATTTACAAGTTAACATATGAATGCGTTCGTACATGTACGAGGTAACATATGAATGTGTTCATGCATGTACGAGTAAACATTTGAATGTGTTCATACATGTAGAGTAAACATTTAAATGTGTTCATACATGCACGAGTTAACATATGAATGTTTTCATACATGTACTATTATACATATTAATATGTTCATATATGTGCGAGTAAACATGTGAATGTGTTCATACATGTACGATTAACATATGAATGTATTCATATATGTACTAGTATACATATTAATATGTTCATATATGTACGAGTAAACATGTGAATGTTTCATACATGTACGAGTTAACATATGAATGTGTTCATACATGTACGAGTAAACATTTGAATGTGTTCATACATGCACGAGTTAACATATGAATGTGGTCATACATGTACGAGTTAACATATGAATGTATTCATACATGCACGAGTTAACATATTAATGTGTTCGTACATGTACAATATAAAGGGAACCTCAATTGATTAAGTGCTTAGGTCAGGACCGAGAGATTCTCGCCGGCGGTTTGTCAGTGTCCTATCTTTCAGATGAGACAATAAAACCGAGGTGCCGATTCGAAATCTAAACCTCTCTTTGATGAATCACACAGATTCCGTCACTATGTAAGTGTAATAATCTCGGAGTGAAGTAAATCAAGAATAAAACAAAAATAATATAAAGGTTAATCCATAAACTTGATAGTTTTGACGTTTCTTGAACATATTTTTATTTTCCGCATGAAAGTGAATTAAACGACACCGTCATTTACTTCGTGTTTATTTGTATTAAATACAAATTGTATACTTATAAGTAAAAATAAAATGTTGACGATTATTTCATTGTACAGTTCCATTCAGTAAGAAAATACTTCACTAAGGGATTTGATAACAAGTGATTATCTTATATCTTATTCTTATTATATCTTATAATCTTATGAAGCCCATCTTCTTCTTATCCGGTTATCGTTGTATTTCTTTGAATTCATTTATTTCGTGGAAAGTGGGAAGGTAAAGATCATACGTGTACTCCGGTGAACCTCACCTACTGCATGACTGTACCGTCACAAGTCGGTAAAGATAAAATGTGTACTCCGGTTAACCTCGCCTACTGCATGATTGTACCGTCACAAATCGGTAGAGGTCATACGTGTACTCCGATGAACCTCACCTACTGCATGATTGTACCGTCACAAATCGGTAGAGATCATACGTGTACTCCGGCGAATCTCACCTACTGCATGACTGTACCGTCACTAGTCGGTAGAGATCATAAGCGTACTCCGGTGAACCTCACCTACTGCATGATTGTACCGTCACAATTCAGTACTACCATTGCTGTATAAAGGAACATTTTGTGACATCATATATGAGGAGTCCCCCTCCTCAATTTTAGTTTTCTGTTTATTCATTTCTATTCTTTTTTTTTATTTCACATGTATATAAATTTTAGTATCTATTCTTGAACTATTGATGAATTTCTTGTTAAATGTTTTCATTGAAATTGTAGAATTTTAGAATTCCGTTCGTTTTAACTATTCAAAAGAATGAGAAATGAAATACCTTCGAAATATATGTGACTAGGTAAACCTGTCGAGTGTAGATAATAAAAAGAAATCTGAATATCTATGTATACATGCATCTTTAAGATGCATAATTATAACTTAATATACAAATATAAACTTCTTAATAGCTTTTAAGTGCTTAGGTCAGGACCGAGAGATTCTCGCCGGCGGTTTGTCAGTGTCCTATCTTTCAGATGAGACAATAAAACCGAGGTGCCGATTCGAAATCTAAACCTCTCTTTGATGAATCACACAGATTCCGTCACTATGTAAGTGTAATAATCTCGGAGTGAAGTAAATCAAGAATAAAACAAAAATAATATAAAGGTTAATCCATAAACTTGATAGTTTTGACGTTTCTTGAACATATTTTTATTTTCCGCATGAAAGTGAATTAAACGACACCGTCATTTACTTCGTGTTTATTTGTATTAAATACAAATTGTATACTTATAAGTAAAAATAAAATGTTGACGATTATTTCATTGTACAGTTCCATTCAGTAAGAAAATACTTCACTAAGGGATTTGATAACAAGTGATTATCTTATATCTTATTCTTATTATATCTTATAATCTTATGAAGCCCATCTTCTTCTTATCCGGTTATCGTTGTATTTCTTTGAATTCATTTATTTCGTGGAAAGTGGGAAGGTAAAGATCATACGTGTACTCCGGTGAACCTCACCTACTGCATGACTGTACCGTCACAAGTCGGTAAAGATAAAATGTGTACTCCGGTTAACCTCGCCTACTGCATGATTGTACCGTCACAAATCGGTAGAGATCATACGTGTACTCCGATGAACCTCACCTACTGCATGATTGTACCGTCACAAATCGGTAGAGATCATACGTGTACTCCGGCGAATCTCACCTACTGCATGACTGTACCGTCACAAGTCGGTAGAGATCATAAGCGTACTCCGGTGAACCTCACCTACTGCATGATTGTACCGTCACAATTCAGTACTACCATTGCTGTATAAAGGAACATTTTGTGACATCATATATGAGGAGTCCCCCTCCTCAATTTTAGTTTTCTGTTTATTCATTTCTATTCTTTTTTTTTTATTTCACATGTATATAAATTTTAGTATCTATTCTTGAACTATTGATGAATTTCTTGTTAAATGTTTTCATTGAAATTGTAGAATTTTAGAATTCCGTTCGTTTTAACTATTCAAAAGAATGAGAAATGAAATACCTTCGAAATATATGTGACTAGGTAAACCTGTCGAGTGTAGATAATAAAAAGAAATCTGAATATCTATGTATACATGCATCTTTAAGATGCATAATTATAACTTAATATACAAATATAAACTTCTTTATAGCTTTTCAAGAACATGTAGCGTTTTTGTAAATTTTATTATAGACCTTATTTTAACAAACTAATTTGGGGGGGGGGGGTTCTTTTCATATAGTTCCCAATATGCTTCCTTTAAATTTTATTTTTAGCATAAGTTTTACTTCCCTTGTCTGCTATAAAGATTTCAGACCGCCCGTCGCACCGAACACTTTTATTCCTGTCCCCTGTTTGTAAATGTGCACGCACGAACAACATAGACATGACATAACGTAGATGAAATCAAACACCATCTAAGCAATGCAGACTGGTAATGTAAAGATTTGTCGAAAGTGACAGAACACAGGCGAGTGTTCGACTGGCAGGCTTTGATGATGATTTTAACAATTGCAGAATGTCACGATTCCATGAAAAACCTATAACGTTGTCATTTATGGTGCAGAATACGGATAATCTGGATTTCCTCGACTACGGAAGGTCACACGCGTAGGGAGCATGATGTGCAGCTAGAATGTGTGCAAAACAAGAGAGACGACTGCAACAGTTCACGAACTCATGTCAATTGATGTATGTATAAATTGCGTTCGGAAGAGAAATTTTTGTTGGTGATTGAAGATAACAAGAAAACAAAGGAAATTTACAAATTGCGTTTCAATTGTTGCTAAATTTCCGGAAGAAGTGTTTTGACATTTGATAAAGCAATTGCTAGACCAATCGGATCCAGTGTACGGTTTTAAAGTAGTTTATCTGTCGTATTTTGAGTCGAACTTGCAAAGGCTACTCCATGATTGTAACATCGAAGGTCATGAAGTAACGTGAGCAGAAAAAAAAAGTTCTTTGGCTTGTAAAATACATACATACATACATCTTATATGATATATCTTATAATATATATATATATATATATATATATATATATATATATATATATATATATATATATATATATATATATATATATATATATATATATATAATAAAAGTATTCAAGGAACAAATTTAGCAATTTAGCAAGTGTAACACCTTTGAGACATGCATAAATACATGTATCAAAGATTTTTTTTACATTTAATTCTGCATTGTATACATTGATGCAAAAACTACCGATTAGTTAGAAATATTCACAATTCAAACTCTCTCTACGATTTCTTGCTATCACACAAATGATTGCAATGAAATTTAAAAAAGGACACAAATGCATGTATATAGCACTTCATGAAAACATCATAACCGATGGAATCCAGAGGCGTAGCTAGGCTCTAAATGATGTGAAAAGCAAAATTGGTATAGGGTCTTGGTACAGCCAGGTCCCTAGTGGGTCCAGGCATACTATTCATAAAGAAACTTAAGACTCTTACACTAGACTTTTAAAAGAGTACTACTACATGTAAGTGTAAAGTTAACAAATGTACACGTATATACGTAAAAGGGTTGAGTTTCGCAGTTTTTATCAACGAAAAACAAAAACATACATGAATATACACTGCATGTGCACATTTTTCGTTTAGATTAACAGATCATGGACAGCACCCTCCCTTGTTGTTGTCAGTATTTCAAAATTAGCGAGCTAAGCATATCATAACCAGTTATCTTGAAATCCGAGAACGGATTCAGTCAAATAATTAGCAGAGGTAGACCTGTACTAAGAATCGTGCTGTATCAATGATAGTAAACAGTGGCGGCAGTCAAAGTGGTTTGTGGAAATATGAATCCTAAAATGATGATGAAATCCTGCGTTTATAATAAGTAAATATCCCCTCCCCCCAAGCTTGTTACACCTGCCGTGTAAGATAATATTGAGATTATAAGTTTTAATTGATTAATCAATGTTTTACGTCACTCCCATATTTTAAGTATATAGAAACGCCATTACCTTAACGCATTTCATAGAAATCTATACCTATGCAACCTTTTTACTGTCTAATCCACAAAACAGTGTTAAGGCGTTAAAGAACTTCATCTATAAAGCTACACCGGCTCTCCGTTTTCATTTTCTTTTCTTTTATTTATTTTTATTTATTTATCTTTTTTATCATTATTATTTTTATTTTGTATTAGAGGTACCGTTTATTTGAAATATTCACGAAAAAAAGGTTGGTAAAATAAATTAGTACTGGAGACACAAATGACAAATAACTAGTGATCAAAACAGTAGGGAATTGTGATTGTTCAATACATGGAAGTTGAGAAAGCGAAAATACAAAATCTAATAAGAAGAGATGTGATGTTTATTGTTGAACACACTTCTCTATCCAACTTGATGATATATACACTCAGATGTGACGATTTACCCCTATCTATAGTGTTTACGTTATTATAAAAATAAACGCATTGTTTTCATTCATCTACAACTCCACATTCCCTACTGCAAACTGCATACAGGAAAACCTAACTGTGACCTTACTCAGTAAAACAATAGCTGTTTTCATCAGTTATTGTATTACAAGTAACCTATTACCTTATATATCTGTATAGTCAACTCTTACACTGTACGATAACACACACTTGAAAATAAAGAATTTTAGAAAAATATTTAAATTCTTAACCGTGAGAACGCAGTAACGCGATTTTATGATATTTGAAACAATTTTGAGTAAAACGAAATTACATGTATATATACATATATATATATATATATATATATATATATATATATATATATATATATATATATATATATATATATATATATATATATATATATATATGTTAATCTATTATTTGTCTTCAGATTTTTAAAGAATAAGATATATACTGTATAGAATATTATATGAATGATGTCAATCACCACGTGACCAAACTTGTTATATATTCTATTTTACATTTTCGAGCTGCTGATAAGTTTAGCAGTCATTTGTAGATATGCCAGATTTCAGATTCTTTATTTCTCTTAAACCAGTGAATACAATGTTATTGAGACAACGCTTTGGAAAATAATTTTGATAACATTACAGATTTTTCGAAGAACAATGACGTCATTTGATTGCATTAAGGATTTTCGTTCAATGAATTTGGATTAATTCTGTGGTGTCTTTCAATAAAGCGGTATCTATTATGTAAAAATATTGACAGTTTAACAGATAATGGAATTCATCACCAATTTCATTTAAGTTATATAAGAAACATTTGCGAAAGTTCCTTTCAACTCCATGCCATCTACCAGTTTCAGTTGGAAGACGGTGATTACATGTATGGAATTTACAGAAATTAATAGGATTATTATCATCAAGAATATCTAAGTAGTTTTCAGAACACAGATTGTCTTTATACATACGATAAAATAAATCTTTAGAGAGTTGAAAACATCATTTCTCAACACCTGTTAAAACTGATCTTTCAACCTTTGTCTAATTGGTAAATTAATCCATTTACAATTAAGAGCTTGTCTCAGAGAAACATGCAAAATGTGAAAAATTGTCCACATGCAAGGTCAAAAATATTCAAGAATGTTATATTTTTAATGTATGCGTGAAAAGGAGTAAATCATTCAGCCCAAATATAGGCCAAGTTAGTTCTATTTATAGTAACTCGTGCAAATTTCATATCAGTTCAATTCAATGCAGAAAATGGATTGAAATTGCCTACATTTGTCGTTGATTCATTGAAGAGATATAATTTTTCTATCTTAAACACCAATGTTATGGTGAAATAACCAATCCAAAGTATCATTTGCATATGCAAATTAATGTATCATATATGCCGGCTTTAAAAAAAGGGAGGGGGAGGTTGGGTTTGTAACAAACATTGCCTTTTATTTGTAATGCTAGTTATGACCAAATTTCGAGAACCTGTATTTTGTAAGGTAGACACGAGATTTCAATGCTTTGATTTCAAGACAACTGATATACTTATGATCTAGCAAGAGTTTAATTATTGAGCTTGGCAAAAAGCGAGAAGTAGCTGAATATTGCCATAAAGAAAAAGGGTCATCCTGACTAAAGAAAATCTATTAAGCAGTAAAATCTTTTAAAAATTCATTATTTCCGAACAATAAATTGATAACACTTTCAAAAAATGCAAAATTTATTAATTCAAAGGTCTAGGATAAAAAACAAACGAGTCAAATTAGCAATAATCGATTTAATCCATAAAAGTATTTGTATCAGAAATATATTAATTATTTCCCCTTGTGTAACTCTTCAACATGGAGATACAAATAGTTATTTTTCCACGTTTGGCGATCCCAGCATAATTTGCGGAAATTTGAATATTCTTTCGAAGATTATGTTTCGGTTTCTTTATTTCAATGTAATAAAGATTTTTCCATTAATTTACGTTCATTAAACAGTTCTGAAAATAACACATTACCAGAAACATTATTGATCCAGAGACATATATACACATATGTCTCTGATTGATCCTTTATCGGAGAGGTACAGGAATCTGGACAGATAGATGTATTTTCTTTCGAATAGACATTAAAACTGATAATTTGTCAAAAAAATTGTGACTATTACGGCATATATTGGAAGGGAAGTCGAATTAAATGTAGTTTCCCAAGAAAATTTTAATTCAAACGTGAGGTTTTGATGTTATTTCCACCTTTCACGTTAAATTATCGATGTCGGCGTGACGTCACTGCCTCTATTGCTCTATGTTGATACCCGAGGAGTCTGTCTATGACAGTTGGGGTAATACTCGGGGTTTATCGTTAGCGTAAATACAACTTTAAGATCTTCTGTATCATTTCCAAAGGGATTGTATTATAAAATACGATCAGAAATGTGTAAAATATGTGATCAAAATTGACTAGTTTGAATGATAAAATATTTTAATAATTCCCTTTTACTAAAATTCCTCCCAGAATATGCACTGCTCTCTATGATAAAGTCCGAGGCTTTACCCCAAATGTTCCGAGTGCTCGTTATCAAATACCCGGATGTCCGACTTCGAGAATACAGCACACGGCGGGGCCATTTCCAAGCATTTTCTATATAAGCAGTTGATTATAAAACCCAAACCATGATGCTAAACCTTACAAAAGCATATAGCCTTGTTGGGACGGGATGTCTGCAAAATGCTATATCCCAAAATGCTTTAGTTTATTCCAAATCGGGGTTCCTGCTCGCGGTCTTGACCACTCTTTCTCTAGTAGGGCTAAGGCTGACCAATAATACCTAACTTTTAGGCCACCGGTGTTATAGAGTGAGACTTCCCCCATAGCCGGACTTCCCACCTCACGAAAGTCTCAATGTAGAGTGAGCCTCCCCCCCCCCCCCCAATTGGGAAACCTCACTCTAAAGTAAGTCTCCCCCCCCCCCCTTTGGTCTAGAGCAGGACCCTCCCCCTGGAGAGGTTGAACTCTATAACTACAGTGAGGCTTCTCCCATTAGCACCTTTATAATGGCGTTCAAAAAGTCTCAACGTGCGAAATCGCACTTTCATTTACATTTCCGTGTTTATGATCATTATTTCTCCTTCGTTGAGTGTTTTTGTGTCATTGTGTGATATTTAGGAGGGCTAATCTCTACACACATTGTATTGTTAAAGACCTCCAGATTCACAGCAAGTGAGAGTTTTCAGTGCACTGAAGCTGGTCATGGTAGGGCTTTCTTATTTTCAAATGTGAGTGCATTATGGCTAGACCTCTCCGTCCGTACGAAAAGTTTTTATCTTGACCTCTTAGTTTAACTCACTTTTCAACTTTAATTTTGTCCATTATTGATGCACTACTGAAGATAAGGATTTGATATTTCACATTGAGCATCGTCTGATTCTATCATAAATTTTTACCTTTTGACCTTCAACTTGGACTTGACTTTGAACTAAGAAAACATCTAAAATAATGCTTTCTTTCTGACAATGACCCGTCGGCTAGCTATGTTGTTTTTCTGACAACCCTTATTACTGAATTTAACTCTATTTGTATGTCCTTCTGTCTGATACCCTGCAGATTTTGATACGACGTCATGATACCTGCAGTTTTTGATTTGTGACGTCACGATACCCTACAGTTTTTGATTGATGTCTCTGTAAATAGCGATTTGGTTTAGAAAACCGTAACTGAGCGTATTGCCTCTAGTTGTAATTATTTTTATATAGCAGTGAAACTCAATTCGGGAATACCCTGTCAGTTTTTGTAAAATACTCCCATGGTTACCCCCTAAATGTAGGTTATGAGTAATACCCTAATATGTTATAATTACTTTTTCCAAACCTCACTACATGTCAACACTCCTAAAAAAAAAAACAAAAACAAAAAAAAAAACTGTGAATAGATTTAGGGCTTTATCGGGAAGAGTTACAATATTTAGTTTCACATGGAAGTAACATTCCTCTGGGCCTGTATGACGATTTTTGCTTTTTTTTCATGCAAAATGTCAAGATATTAATCTTTTTTCCTGTAGCTTATGATAGGTAACTTGGGTTGTCTTTTATGCGTTCATTTGTGTATTAAAGATATTCAGGTGAAGAGTTTTGTGAAACAAGATGTGCTTATGAAACACGAATGCCCCCGGCGGCAACAACGTCCAAATATGGCTCCATATATCTTGATTACACCCATCCCTTGGGAATACGCATATCAAATATTAAAGCTCTACCTCTTACGATTCAAAAGTTATAACCAATGTTAAAGTTTTTGAAAAGTAGGTCAAAAGTCATGGTCAAGGTCACAAGATAAAAAATTATTGTTCTGACGGAAAAGTCTTGTCACAAGGAGCATGCATGTGAAATATGAAAGCCTTACCGCTTACAAATCAAAGTTATAACCAATGTTAAAGTTTTTGAACTGTAGGGCAAACGTCATGGTAATGGTCAATAGGTAAAAGAATTATGTTACCGAGGAAAAGGTCATGTCACAAGAAATATGCATGTGAAATATTAAAGTCCTATCACGCACCATTCAAAAGTTATAGAATGAACTATTTCTTTTTCCTAAATTTAGGTCAAACTCCAAGGTCAAAAACTTTCTGAACTAGTAGAAAGGTATTCGCGTTAGATATGTACATGTGAAATATCAAAGCTCTATCACTTAGCATTCAAAAGTTATAGTATAAGGTGGTTTTTTCCCTAAATATAGGTTAAATTCCAAGGTCAAGGCCAGAAGGTCAAATAATATTGTACAATAAAAGCTTTCCTTTACAGCTACTTACCTCACATTTCAAACACACGTACATACTACAGAGAAGAGAAGTCCAAGTTAAACTTTGTTAAATAGTAGGTCAAACTCCAAGGTCAAGGTCACGGGGTTAAAAGTCATGATCCCAAATAAAATATCTTGCCACGAGGAATACAGGTTTCTGATTTCTGCTAACCGAGAGCATCAAATACTGCTAACAGGGAGTCACAAAAACATCTTGTTTTAATTTTCAAAAAAGTAGGTCAAACTCCAAGATCAAGGTCAGGGGTCAAAAGTCATGACCTTTAATAAAAGGTCTTGCCACAAGGAATACACATGTGAAATATAAAAGTCCTATCACTGACCAATAAGATTATAGCCCAGGTTAAGTTTTTAAAAGTAAGTCAGACTCCAAAACCAAGGTCACAGGGTCAAAAGTCATAATCCCAAATGAAAGGTCTTGTCACAAGGAATACATGTCTGAAATATAAAAGTCCTATCATGTATAATTACAATGTGATACCCCTTTAACTGAAAACGGGACGGAATTACGGACGGAATGACAGACGGACAGACATACGGACGGACAGAAAGACGACCCAAACGCTATATATCCCCTGTCGGTAAACCGGGGACATAAAAAATTTTATGAAATCTTTGTCAGGGTTTCATGTTACTGAGCGATATGTATCCATAAGGGCTTTTGTAATGTGCAGTATTAATACAATAATTTGCATATTTATAATAAAAACCCTGTTCTTTGTCAATATTGACTGATGCTATTATATTCAATGTATTTTCTGTCTTGAGGAATGGGAATTATATATATGATATCATTGGAAGACACCCAGAGGCTCATTTTCCTGATATTGTCGGAATTCCTTGTAGTACTCTCTATGCCCCCCCCCTCCCCCAGCCCCTTGCCAAGATCAATAGTATTATTTGCAAAGCTCAATATTTTTATGAGTTGACAACATACGGCAGGACTTTTACAGAATTAAGACAAACTATGCTAGCCTTAAATAATGTGAAAAATTGCTGAATAAACAAGTTTTAACGGATACTCATAATGAAAACACCAATGACTGGGTATGAAACAGAATTTTTATGTCATGTTTAATTTCATTTACAGCATAAGAGCTGTTCTGTTTATCTACTGTTTGAAAATGGACTGCTTTTCTTCGTAAATTTAGATTTTGAGCATCAAAAACGACTAAAAATACAGTTTTTTCTTAGAAATAATTGAGGTCAAAATGTCTTGGATTGATGGCGATTTATAAAACTGTCATACATAGATATTTCAACAAAATATTTTGTAAATGGAGTTAACACCCAAAGGTGATTCTACATGCAAAATATTATGTTCAGTTACATATGCCTTTGGACTGTTTTGCATGACTCTATCTGAGACAAGCACTTAAAACCATTATGAACATTTCCCCAAAAGATATTAATGTAACCACATGAATCAAGAATACTTTTGATACATGACAACCATTTTGATGAACTCTCGCCAATAGAAAATTTCTGAAAGAGAAGACGATACAATATGTGAGACAAATTATTATTTTCATTAAAAGCAACATTTGACCAATAGCTAACCATTCTAGTTCTGACATGTATTGATAAGGGATAAACACCTAATTCTCTATAAATCATAAAATTAGGAGTAGTAAGTTTTAAATTAAGCAACATTTTGCAAAATTTCAGATGAATACGTTCAATAATATCTAATTTACAAAAACCCCATACTACACATCCATACAGCAAAGTAGGTTTCACGATCTTATCAAACAAGTATATACTGACAACTAATAGGCAATCTATGTAAACGCCCCTTCTTTAATACCTCATACATGGCCATCAAACCTTTTCTGGCATTTGCTTTTAATAGTATTTAATTTGTACCTCTTCTGGCAAAAGTCACACCCAAATAAGTAAAATCTTTTACAACATCAATATTATTGCCATTAAAAGTACAGTTAAAATTGGATTGTATCCCTTTCGAGAAAACAGTACTTTAGTTTTATTCACATTAACTTTTAATTGCCAGAGGTCACAATAATCGTTAAAAACTTCAAGCTCTCTCTCTCTGTAAATCCTCTGCTGATTCTGCGAACAAAACATCATCAGCATACAGTAATATAAACATTTTAAAATAAATGTGCAATTTTTCAGTAATTTCATTATTGATAGTGTTTAAACCAGAAACATTATGATAAGCAAAGAAGTTTTCAATAGGAAAACAGAAAGGGAGACAAGTTTTCTCCTTGTCTCGAGCAACTATTACAAGGGAAGTAATTCGAGTTATTACCATTAAAACAACTATAGATTTTATGACTTGGTACATGTTAAAAGTTAATGTGTGCATTTTCCCATTAATATTATATAATAAAAGTTTATACCATAAACCATCTCTCCAAACTTTATCAAAAGCTTTTTCAAAATCTATAAATGCACAAAATAACTTTTGTTGCCAAAGAGTAGTTAGGAATAATGGAATAGTTAAACCTATTCCGGTATATGATTTTGCTGAGAGATACCCAGTTTGGCGATTACTCAGATCCAATGTTCTGACTGTATCAAGTCCTTGATCATACACTGTGATTGCTACCATATCCCACCGTACCTTTATCGTCTATCCATCTGCTTGTTACCACGTGTTCTGTCATATCGTTATCGATCCGGTTGTTACCATATGTACTGGCTGTTACCATATATTCTCTGGTTGTTATCATGTGTTCTGTAGTATCAGTATCGATCTGATTGTTACCATATGTTCTGTCGTAACATTATTAATCTGGTTGAACAATACCATGTGCTCTGCCGTATCATTGTCGATCTGGTTGTTATCATGTATTCGCTGGTTGTTACCTGTTACCATGTATTCTCTGGAATTATTATCGATCTGTATGGTTCTTACCATATTTTCTCTCGTATTATTATGAATCTGGTCCAGACTTTATTTTATTGTTCCATATGTCCTATGAAATATTGCAATTTATAAGGATGAAATTAAAATATTCATAATGACTACTTAAGTAGTCATTATGAATATTTCAATTTCATCCTTATACATTGAAATATTCATAATGACTGCTTAAGTAGTCATTATGATATTTCAATTTCATCCTTATAAATTGTAATATTTCATAGGACACATAAAAACAATGAATATTCATAACGACGGCAGCAACGAACACGGTGACACGGTTGCTCGATGTTTAATGAATTAATAGTTATGCTATGTACACGTCCGACTACCGCTGCTGCTATATATATATATATATATATATATATATATATATATATATATATATATATATATATATATATATATATATATATATAAAGAAATTGGGATGGCATAAATAAACGAACTACTTGATTGATTGATTGATTGATTGATTATGTGTACAACGCATAAAGCAGATGCTGTCATTATGTATGAGAAATAATATTATCATGGCGTAACCCCCCCCCCCCCCCCCCAAACCAACGAAAATCCACGAAAATTGTGTAATTAAATAAACGAATATAGCTTTTGTAGATATGCATATTGAAGATGATGAATAATGTGTTCCATATTACGTAAGGGACGAATATAGATTACGTATCACTATCTCGCTCTCGTTTAACTGGGGATTTAACGGTTAACTCGCCTACATATTAAAGATTTCTGTTTATTTACACGTACTATTTTCTCTATTTACGGTTTGTTGTAGGAGTACAATATGCTCTAGGAAGTGCTTAAGATATTTAGTGTCTGTACGGAATGACATAATGTAATGTGTAGGCTACGAGAGAGTGACGAGTGATTCGAATGTACATGAAGTGTTCAGACTAAAGAGGCAGTGGTCCGGATCTCCTATGGCGTTCGACAAGACTTACTACTTAGCAGATTTTGTTGTAAAATAAGTTTAAATAAGTATATGTACACCCACGGCATGGTTACTGTGTATCATCCCTTCAAACCTACTATGGTTTAGCACCTATATATATCACCGATTTCTATTGTAACACTGTTGATTAGTGTCTGTATAAAACCTCGATTTTATTGTAACCCTGTGGATAAGCGCCTATATAAAGTCCTGACTTCTGTAACCCTGTGGATAAACACCTGTGTAAAACCCCGAATATTATTGTAACCCTGTGGATAAGCGCTGATATGAAACTCCGACCTATGTTGTTACCCTGTGGATTAGCGCCTATATAAAACCCTGACTTCTATTGTAACCCTGTGAATTAGCACCAGTATAAAAACGCCGAATTTTATCGTAACCATGTGGAAAAGCGCCTATATAAAACCCCGACTTCTGTTGTAACCCTGTGGATCATCGCCTATATAAAACCTCTACTTATACTTTAACCCTGTGGATGAGCGCCTGGATAAAAAACAACCCCGACGTATGTCGTAACCCTATGGCACCTGGACATATTGTAACCCTGTGCAAAACATGAAAGTTCTACTACAGTCATAAAGATAGACACTATAATATATTACGACAAAACGTATTTACAAGAGAAAGAGATAAATACCTTTTATTCAAAATGTTGCTGTTTTACTGTTATTGTTATTTTTCCTTTTGATTTCATTATTGTCGTTCTTCTATTTGCTGTCCTTCGGGTAACAATGTATATTATTGCTAGTATTATGGTCATTGTTGTTATTGCTGTTACTTGTGCTGCTATAGCTGTTGTTGTTGTTCTTACTGACGATGTTCTTATTGTTATTTCTGCTGTTACTGTTGCGGTTGATGCTGCTGTAGTTGTCCTTGATGATATCGTTGTAATTACTGTTGTTTCTGTGCTTGATGATGTCGTTGAAGTTACCGATATTGTGATTGTCGTTGTTGTTGTTGTTGTTGTTATTGTTCCTGGCGATGCCATATTTATCTACTTTACCTATTGATATCATATCCGAAACTATATAATGATGAGATGACGGATACAACCAATCAGAAATTATGCATGTCGGGAAGGTAATTCCGGACGTGCGGTATCTCCGGACGATCACTAGTTTTGTTATTTAGTGACCATTTCATGTAATGTTATTTGTACAACTTGAAAGAACAACATGGTTTTAAACTGAATACTAATGAACATTTTAAAATTTGTTCATTTGAAATGATTTTAACGGACCGTCCGGAATTACCTCGCGCACGGATTTACGTTCCCGACCAGTGAGGCAAACAAAATTAGCAAAGGGAAAAACAGATAGAAAACAAACCACAGAGCACCAGTCTACTTAGGAAAATACGTGAGCCCCAGATGGGAATGTGATCAGGCATCTGGGTAGAGGAGGCATCTTCTGCTTGCTAACAACACCCTCCACTAACGCCGAGTAGAAATAAAAGAATCATGTAATACCATTATAGAAGGTGTCAAATTCGTATATCTACAAACTGCAGATTTATTTAAATTCGTATTGTGACAACAGAGCCACTGAGAAAAAATCGTGTACATACCTGTATACATTAAACAGAAATTGCCAACTACATGTAGGCTATCAAATTCTCTCATCAAACAAATATACTTGTAAAGATATATAGATAGTTAAACATAAAAATATCATGTTTTAAAGGAAACGCGATAATAAATATTTAAAACTGATTACGGCATATCTCTAACATGTCCTTAAACAGGTATGCGCATGTGACGGAGGTGTCCTTACAGATAAAATTACCGCTATGCTTAACCTTCAATAAGTTTTGAGATTCGTAGTAAAGCGAGGACATTTATGTATAAGCAAATGGCCTCTTGAATCACTTTGATGAAATTGGCACGTGAATCACATAGTCGTGTTCTTGGTCTTGACAGAGGCAATTCGGGGTGACTTTCTCACGGGGAGACTTATTGTTAGTGAGCTTATGTCATCAAAACAATAACTGTAACAGGAAACATAGATAAGTTTTCTCGTCTTGAGTTGGATAGTGATAATCCATTATGGTATGCGTTTAGAGGTTTTTCATGTCTGTCGTTTTAAAACCAACTTCGCGTCGGAAGACGTCCGTGACCCAATCACTTAATACACTGCGCGGTTTTAAGTAGTGCACGAGTGTTTTCTTGATCGCATGCACCTATCAAAACGTGTAGCTATATTTAAGATAGATGGTGAATTGGAGGTTGTGATAAAACTTATAATGCTCATATAGTTAACAGTAGTTGTCAAATCTTAACTCGAGTGTACGTGAAAGGAGATAAGTGTTCATGACCATGCCAGATTAGTCAAAAATATTTATTTACTTCTCTTTCTTGTGAACGATAAATATAACACATAGGGCACATCTGCTTCCTTGAATACATTCTACCGTTCAAGACACGCCGAAATTTATCGATGACCCTTGTAAACACATGTTATTATGATGTAAATATAAATGAATTGTTTCCTCGGATCAAAGTTTCTGATTGAATAATGTAGTAACTAACATTACTTGTTTTCCCATCACTGTCAGTAGAACATACAAATCTAAGTCTGACTTTTATTGGTATCGATTACCAGGATTTCCCCCCAGAAGTTGAATGAAACATTGACTGTAGAGATCAGCAATAATAAACGCTCTACATGTTACAAAAAGTATACTTCCTTAAGGATAGCCAGTCTTATTAAAGTCACCATCAGCGCTGTCGTAGAGGTCATGCAAGAATTTCTTACAATTCATCGGTAATCAGAGGCGTAGCTGCCTATACGCCGGCACGCCATGGCGTGCACATCACAGGGAAAAAAAAAAAAAAAAAAAAAAAAAAAAAAAAAATTAAAATGTGACTCAAAGACATCCATATCATAAGACAACTCGTAAGTGTCAAATCAATTTGTGAAAACATTAATCTTAAACTTTCTCAAAATCAAAAAGACTTTAATGTTAAGAGGTAGATTCAAGTTCAGCTTTCATTGTGTACGACATATATTCTTCAATATTAAACGTCATTTCTTATGACAAAAATAGTTTCAATGTTTTCGAGATCTAGTCCAGAAAGCATGACTTTGCATTGAATTTTACAAAATTTTCTCGGGGGAGACCCTCGAACCCCCACTTGCAAGAGAGGGGAATCCCATCCCCCTCTCAGAGCTGCCCGCGCCTCGTAAGAAGCTTTCTTTGCGTGCACATGGAATATTTCTAGCTACGCCCCTGGTAATTCTAAACTGGTTTTCACCAATAGCATTTTATCATGTTTTAATTTTTAATTTACCTGGGTGTAAATACAAAAATCAAAACATGACAACTAGGGTTGTAGTTTTAATATATGAAATTACTTGCGGTGTTGAATTCAAAAAATTAATACATGACAGTTGTGTTGAAAATCATTAATGATCAACAACAGTTCTCGTAAGTCACCATCGAACTAACCTGAAGTTGAACAGCCCTTATCTCTTAAAGAGGTTGCAACCACTATCTTATAGGTCGACTGCTAATAAAATCACCGAAGACATCACAGACAGAAAATTCTGCTGTGAATGTTACAAAAACATTGTTCTAGAAGTTTTAAACAGCATTACGTTTAAATCCATCCCCCCAACCCCCCCCCCCAAAAAAAAACCAAAGCTTAAAACAGTCAATCCACCACTGCAGTAGAGGTCCCACACACAGAATCTTTAATTGTCCAAGCACCATTGCTGAGGTACGGAAGCCCATTTAGGACCTATCAAAAATATTTTTGAATTTGATATAACGAATTTTTGAATTTGTTAAAACGGATTGAATTCGTTTTAACGGATTCTTGAATTTGTTAAAACGGATTAAATTCGTTTTAACAAATTTGAGGAATTCGTTATAACGCATTAAATCTGGTACAACAAATTTGAGGAATATATGAATTTAAGAATTTGTTATTTCGAATTTACTTTGTTTAAACGAATTTCAAAATCTGTTAAAACGAATTCAACAAATTTGCTATAACAGAGTTAATTCCTTATAACGAATTCCTCAAATTTGTTATAACAGATTTAATTCGTTATAACGAATTCCTAAATTCATAATTTAATCCGTTTAACAAATTCAAGAATTTGTTATATCAAATTCAAAAATATTTTTGATAGGTCTTAAATGGGCTTCCGTACTGAGGAGCTCACACACAGAGAAACTTTAGAAAGTCCAAACCACCACTGTTGCGGAGGCCCCACACAGGGAAGCTTTAGATGGTCCAAAACATCACTGCTGTGGTGGTCCCACACAGCTAAGCTTTAGATCGTCTACACATCCACAGCTGCGGAGATCCCACAACGCAAACTTTTAGGTGTTTCCAATCAGTACTGCAATAGAGGTCCCAAACAGCGAAGCTTTAGGTGGTCCAAACTAACACTGATGTGGAGTTTCCACACAGCGAAGTTGTAGGTGGTGCAAACCATCACTGCTGTCGAGGTCCCACACAGCAAAGCTTTAGATTTCCAAATCATCACTGCTGTGGCAGTCCCACACACGAAACTTTAGATGGTCCAAAACATCACTTTTGTGGCGGTCCCACACAACGACCAAATCCAGATATATCAGATAGTTCAACAAAAGGCTGGTAGCAAGCTATTTTAAACGTTCTTAGCCGAATATTCTAAGACTTTAAGACTTCTATTTTTAAATTATTGTAAATTCCGATTGGAATGAAATTAGGGGAATTTCTTTCAGGACTTAAATCGAACTTAGCGATATGAAGGCATTATAGCTTAGATGTAATAAGTGAATGACAAAGTGAATTGTGAGTAATAAAAAAGTTTTGATTTTCCATCAAATTCCCATCGATTCCCTCTGTGGGAGGAATTCATACATAAGTCTCATGCTTATGTCTGACATTTCGGACTAGGTAGCAACATTATCTCGGAGATTATAAACGGAATTGTCGTAGATTCGGCTTAATGCCTTGGAGGTCATTCACATGACTGCTTTTGATGTTACATAAACCACCACCAATAAGATAGCCAATTGTATACGACAGAATTGAAATCGATGTACTGCCTTCATATCATGTCTTGATTTCTATGAACTCAAGAAGAAAGAAATGATACGGTGCATGATCAAATATTGATGAATGGTGAAGGTTTGTTCAAAAGATCAGTCGTTGTGTTTGTTATTCTTGTTCACGTCCTAATGACATTGGCAGTTTGTCGCCTTAGAATCGTACTGTTCTACTGCCAAATTTTCAATTTGGAGATAATCGAGTTTGATCTTTTGAATACAGTTGTTCGCCTCTACATGCTTTCCAATATCAAAATATATATTGATAACATGCATAAGGTGACAAAGATTTAATTTGAATCCTTATTTATCACAACTTATAAACAGGTTTCTTTAAATTTGAAGTTTTTTCATTCGTAGATAGAACATTTCTCTAGATTTTCGTATGAACTAGAGTAAAACCACAAGGCTCAATGTCCATTTTGACGAATAAGAAGAGAGAAAATCATTATGAAATACAGAGATAGATCGAAATGGTGCAATTCTTATCTGTCAGTTTGATACAGATTTTCCCATTGATTACATCTGAAATAATGGAGATGGAACTGGATGGAATTTAGAAAAAGTAGTTTTTCCTCCCCACCAGGCATAATATTGATCAAAGTAAATGTCTGAAAAGATGCGCATTCAATGATATATAAAACTCGATCTTTATCAAATTGGTAGTTAGAACAGTCTGGTTCTTAAGCAACGATTCATGAATCAAATTTAGAATTTTTGTTGAGTGTCCTTGCCACCAGCAGACAGGGGTTATGAATGCGTCAAATATGTTTCTTGACGCGGACTTCTACTTTATTTCTCAGGTCTAGAACGTACACCAACAAGTCCGCGGTTCAAACTCACGACATTGTCATTGCAATACAAATCTGTTAACAATTTGGTCATGTCGGATTTTAATTTCAAATAAACCATTTTATATTCATAGCAAGTGTCGGAGAAGTTTCCCAGACTCTCCGATTCTGCTCAACGTCGGTAGCTATCAGGCCTATATGCTGTGAGTGCGTGTATGTGCATGCCACTGTATATATAAAAAAGACACACCATTATGATACAATTCTAAAACTTCTATAGAGGAAAGAGTTTAAAAACTGACTTAAACAGCTGAGCACAATGTGTGTTTATGGTTGTGTTATTGTTCTAAACAACTTGTATACCTATTGTTTCGTACATGCATGCGTTATGTTTTTCGTTATCAAGCGCATTTATGATTATTCTCGTGTGGGTTTCCTAGGCTTCAAACGGCTCAAGAGAACATCGGTTGAAACTCAGAGAGAGAGAGAGAGAGAGAGAGAGAGAGAGAGAGAGTTCAACAATTTTGGAACCGTATATTTTAGATGATAAAGGCTCGTATGAAACGGGGACTAGGGGGAGCCTCCCCACCCCCTCTTTTTCCGATTATGGGTTGATTTCTTTTTTATCATGTTTCCAAACAAAATGAAATTCAAGGTTTGTCCCGCTCACTTTTGAAATGCTTTCTACGGCCCTGTTGTGTATACATGTAACAGCAGTATGAATTCCTCTGATGTACTTCCCATCCCGACTTTTCTCTCATTTTGATAACTATTTTGTGGTCTCAAGGTTCAAGGACTGAGACAGGGAAGTTACGTTACACACAAACAGGTATAGCAGTATTATTAATCAACGTCGATAGAATTGAGGAAATGAAATCTTTAAATAATATGTATAATTAAAATTGAAAGTTAATATATCTTCAGATTATGTAACTAAAATGAAAAGTTAATATATCTTCATATTATGTAACTGAACTAAATAATTTTGGCGAGGTTTCGTATTACCGATATAGTACATAAACAGGTACAGTATCAAAGTTAGGATAAACATATCCAAATCAATTGTAGTCACAGCCTTCTACCGACCCCCAAATGAATCCACCACCGAAAATGCCCAAGCGATACTAGATGAACTCGCTAGGCTGAGGCAGGAGCACAGTAAATGTGAATTTTGGATCGGCGGGGATTTCAATCTTCCCGACGTAGATTGGCCAACGCTGGCAGTCAAGTCCAAACAATATCCTGCAGCCATGTCGAACATCTACCTCAATATACCAGGACAGTGCTGAGTGGAGGGTCCTGCCAGAGGAAGCAGCATATTAGACCTCTTTTTACCAGCAATCCCTAGGCCTCTCTTGTTAGCAAGTGTAAGCCTATCCTAGGTGTAGGAGACCATGATGCCGTCCTTGTGGATGCATTAACTAAACCACAAAGGTCGAAGTCCGTGCGCCGAAAGATATACCTATGGGATAAGGCAAACCTCGCTTACTTGAAGCAAGAGGCCATAGGCATAGCCGACACCCTTCGTGCCATTCAATTAGAGGGAACAGATTCCCTGTGGGAGTCATTCAGGGACCAACTCCTGGCTATACTAGACAGCAATGTCCCCCACAAAACCACAAGGTCAAGGGTCACCAACCCCTGGATGAACACAAAAACAAGGAGATTGGCTCCGCAACCCCCCCCCCCCCCCAAACCAAACAAACCGTGCATTTAAAAAGCGAAGAGCTGGGGCAATGTCCGCGATACCAAACGCTACAAAAAGCTAAAAACTGCTTGCTAAAGAAGCATCAAGGAGGACCACAACACTTACGTGCGTGACATAATCGGTCAAAGTGCCCAAGACAACCTCAAGAAAATCTGGAGCTACATCTAGGGGAAAAAACAGGAATCATCAGGAGTATCTCCATTACGAAATACGGAGGGTGTTATTCATAGCGAGGCTAATGTCAAGGCTAATCTCCTAACCCAGCAGTTTGTGCCAGTGTTTACAAAAGAAGACACTGCCAACATTCCGGATAAAGGCCCAAGTCTGCATACAAGCATGAAGAATATCACCGTCAAATCAAATGGTGTCGAGAAACTGCTGAGGAACCTGAAACCAGACAAGACCACTGGACCAGACATGATCCCGGCGCGGCTTTTAAAGCAGCTGTCCGCCGAAATTGCTCGAGCCCTGGCGCTTGTATTCCAGTCTAATCTTGACTGCGGACGAGTGCCGAAAGACTGGACAATGGCACATGTTGTTCCTCTCTTCAAGAAGGAAGAGAGAAGCACAGCAGCCAATTACCGGCCAGTATCACTCACATCCATTTGTTCAAAAGTAATGGAGCATATCTTGCACTCAAACATAATGGACCACCTATAGGAGCTAGACATTCTAACAGACGCCCAGCACGGATTCCGCTGTAAGAGATCATGTGAGACGCAACTTATAGCCACAATACAAGAACTGGCCCGGGACTATCAGAGGGCAGACAGATCGATGTCATTTTGTTAGACTTCGCAAAGGCTTTTGACAAGGTCCCCCACCAGCGCCTCCTATACAAGCTGAATTACTACGGAGTTTGTGGTCAGGCCCTTTCTTGGATTGAGAGTTTTCTCCGTAACAGAAAGCAGCACGTCCTAGTGGAAGGCGCCAAATATGACGAGGCCGAGGTAACTTCTGGGGTACCCCAGAGGACCGTCCTGGGCCCTTGTTATTCCTTGCCTTCATTAACGACCTCCCCTTGATTGTGGATTCACAGGTTAAATTGTTTGCAAGCGATTGTTTGCTGTTTCGTCCAATTGACAGTTTACACGACGCAAACAAACTGCAGGAGGACCTCTCTGCACTTGAAAAATGGAAGTCTGACTGGCAGATGCCCTTTCATGCCAAAAATGCACCACCATCCGTGTAACTCGAAAGATCATTCCATACCAACTACCAACTTCATGGTCACACCCTTGAGGTAGTAGACGGGGGCAAATACCTAGAGATTCACATCAGCAACGATCTATCCTGGAAACACATCAGACAGACAACCGCTAAAGCCACAAAATCCCTAGGATTGCTAAGAAGGAACCTACATGGATGCCCACAGAACGTGCAATCGCGAGCTCAGGCGTACACTACACTGGTAACACCAATACTGGTATACGCCTCTACAGTTTGAGACCCTCACCAGATCCAATTGATCCAACAACTCGAGCAGGTCCAACGCCAAGCAGCATGCTTTGCCATGGGGACTACTACTCGAGGGGCCCGGGGTGTGTTACCAACATGCTGAACAAGTTACAATGGGAGCCACTTCAACATCGGCAAGTGAAGAGCAAAGTCACCATGCATGCTCTATAAAATAATCCATCAGGAAGTGGAGATACCGATACAGCATCTGTTGGCCACAAACGCCAGAGTAACTTGCGGCACCCTGACCAATAACATCAGGCAGATCAGCACCCGGGTGGATGTCTACAAGTTCTCGTTCCTGCCATCAACCATCACGGCATGGAACAGCTTATACCATCGGAAGCCCGCGCAGCCATGTCAGTGGACAGTTTCCAGCAGGCTATCCATGCAGAATCTGGGGCCTGTCATCATCACCAGATGTTAGACTGTCTGGCTTTTAACCGTTTTAGTCTGTACATAGCCGTTAGTCACCATGCGCACAGGAGTCTTGACACTTGTTCAACGAGTATTACTCCTTTGACGGGTAGAAGAAGAAGAAGAAGAAGAAGACATGTATTTATCTTTAAAATAGGATGTTACAGCGCGGGAATAGTCGTTATAAAAAGACATACAATGGTAGAAATAAAAAAAGGCTGAATGGCTTGATTTTCAAAGTTTTTGTTTTTAGATAGTTTTTGTTGCACCTCGTACGACATCGGATCCATTCTAAGAAAGATAACTGTAGATATCTTTTTTCCCTTTAAACATTGAGATCGGGATTAAAATTAAACTAAATTAATTTGTATCGAAAACGAAAGTATAAACGGGACCGGTATCTGAGGTATATTTTGTTTTTTTATATGATTGATTTTCATTTGTTTCCTGCTATATGGTTTGCCTATGTCATTTCAAGATATTCGTACGCGGAAAAACAAGTTTCAGAAGTTGTTGGTTTGCGAATGGCATCAAATGTGCAAACTGGACCAATCGTATTCGGCCACATGCATTAACACGATTAAAAATAAAATGCAGAATCATTATTTCATCAGTTTATCTTTATTACGTATTTTTTATTGCCGGTGCAGATCCACTTTTGAATTTTATTATTATTCAAGTTAACTAAAGTGATACTGTTTTAACCAAGTTGCTGTTCATGTAAGTAAATTATCAGGCTGGTTCCAAAAGGCAATGTAGCCATATAGCCCGATCATGCTGTTCTGTATATATCTAGTACATCCCGATCTGACAATTCTCGTAGTCAGCGTGACGTCACCATCTCTATTGGTTTATGTAGATACCTGAGGAGTCTGGCCATGACACTTGGGGTAAAACTTGGGGTTTATCGTTAGTGTTAATACAATTTAACTTCTTCTATATCAGTTCTAAACGGTGAATCGAAACACCGAAACGGCACCCTAAACACAGAAATGGCAGGGTAAACACCGAAACGGCACTTAATATTGATCAAAGAAACAAAAGACAACTTTTTAATGATAGATATATATATTATACATTCAATGATGAAGTTATATTATGATTTGATGCATATTGATATAGTTATTGCACTTTCTTTTCCATGCTATTTCAGGCTGTGAAAATGGCCGTCTTCATGTCATGAAGAGTTTTTAGCCAGTATATATTCATTATTCTTATTATTACAAGAAACAAAGTAAAAAAGTGTGTAAAAATAGCGTATCTTTATTTATTTGTCACAAATGGTAGCAATATGCGTGTACAACGGTGTGATACTTATGACGGCTGCAGTCAGTTATAGTTAGGAAGACTGATGTATGCATCCTTGCGACAAGTAGGCAGATGACTGTGATCAAATGATAGGAAACTAATTCTGAATACTCAACAATGATAAATATGACAGAATCCTGAACTTGCTGTAATCCAGAGTTGTCCGAATGACTTGAAGCAGTTTATTGTATATCAATCAGAGGAAATTCGGAATATCAAACTTTTTATTTGTAAGTCAAAATTTAAAAAAAAATCAGCATTTCCAATGTTGTTTAGCATATATATTATGGAAATGGGCAAATTTGTCATTATAATGAGTATATAAGTGCCGTTTCGGTGTTTACCCTGCCGTTTCTGTGTTTAGGTGCCGTTTCGGTGTTTCGTTTCACCCAGTTCTAAAGGGATTTTCTTATAAAATACGTTCGGATGTGTGTAAAGCATGTATTCAAAATTTACTTGCTTAAATGATAAAATATTTTAATCATTCCTTTTTACCAAAATTCTTCCCGGAATATGCATTGCTCTCAATGATAAAGTCTGATGCATTACCCCAAATGTTCTGAATGCTCGTTATTAAATACTGGGATGTCCTGACGTCGAGAATAGACCAGATTGGGATATACATCAGTTTCCAGTTCTATGGCCAGATCAGCTTTGGACCTGACCTGATTGTGTCAGACCTTTAAAAAGGTTGTACACATCTCATATCTAAAATAATCAAACATTTGTGTAATGATCTCTGCTTTCAGTAATCAATATCAAAGACTAAACAGATGTAAATGCATACTGAAATTAAATAAAATTTGAATAATGACTTAAACTTAAAAGAGCACATCTTCATCAGTTTGGGCACACCCTCTTATGGGAAGGATAGTCTGTGGAATATGCAGTCTTCATGAAAACTTTTTTGAACCACTATCCCTCACAGAAATTTCGCTAGCCCATGGTATACTTTGTTAGAGAACTTTTACTAGCCCAGCTGTAAATCTGGTAGCTTCAGGCTTTGAGTTAGTGATCAGTTTTCACAAAGACTGAATGTAAGACAGTATCTGTTTGAGAGCTAAATTCTAGGGTTTTCAAATACTGTACTACGTAAGTTTTAGTCTTGAATATTAGTTTGAAAGTTCAAAGCACAAATCTTTATGGGACAATGTTTTCTAAGTTTTTACCTGATGACAGTGTGAAGGATTCTCTTAAATACAATAGGTCTGAGGAGAAGAAGTGCAAAAGTGTTGTTTTGAATTCTATCATTGGATTAAATGGAATGAGAAGGGTAAATGACAGAGTGTTTTTTGTAGACCAGAGGATATATATGTTATATATTCTAATATCTGAGTAGATAAGTAGCCTGAAAAGGTTCTGACACAGATTATATATATTGCTATCCAGTAATATAGGACAATCATTAATGTAAAGGTTCTAAGTGTGTTAGTTTAAAATTAAATTTTAATTGATAACCAAAATTATCACCAGGTATAAAAATACTATCACATGTAGTCTTACCTCCAAACTCATAAACTAGTTTTTAGGACAGGGACTTTCAATGCTTTTTCTACAAGCTTTTTAAACATCATGAATACTGTAGGTTTTAAAAAAATCTCTCTCTTGATCGCTATGCAAGTTTTTATTACTAGTTTTGTAGAGTGACACATTGTAGAGAATTTCAATTAAAATGCAATTGTAGCAGAAGCACCTGAAGTAAAATTGTAAGATTGAGAGTGATTTAAAAAAAAAAGCCAAATAAGAGTTAACTTCTGGCATATTACGTTGTAGATTGCCATAAAACATGTCTCAACCTGGACTTATTGGAATGGCCTTGTTGGTTGGTGGACTTGGAGTGACCATTAACTTCTCTATTCATAAGATAGAAGAAGGTAAGATTTACAAGTTCAGCTTCTTAAATTTCACCATTTTGTATTGCCAAGGTGTGAAGTACCTTTTCAAGATTTTTTTTTATCAATGGCACATTTTCAATACATGATACATTACATCCTCATTAAGCATATGGATATCAGAAACAGATTTTACTGTCAAAACGATCCTATTTTTAATTTTTTACTGTCAAAATTTTGTCTATGTATATATTTTATTATTAGAAAAAATATGCATGTTTTTGGCCCCCACACTCAACTTTTTTTATTGCACTTTCATTGGAAAATTATTCTAATATTGAATATTTGCCTTAAAATGTAGATTTTGATATCCAGGGGATACATGTAATTGTTTGGGCAAAAAATAAGTAATTGTCACTTGAAAGTGGTCCAAATGCATTCCAGTTGCCATCAAACATTAATTCATTAATAAGTAAAAAATTCGAATATAAAAAAGAAAGAAAGAATACAGAATTCTTGGGATTGACCCCTTTGCTCATGCATTCCTACACTAAGGAAATAGGTCCATGGTGATGTGCATTATATATGCATATATTCATGAAAAATTTATACTATTTGTATGTTAAGAACTACGTATTCATCAAATTATTTAAGATGTATGGAAAGTTTATACCAGAGCTGAACAAACATAATGATTAGTTTTGAGACTTATTGGCATATAACCTATGTTTTCATTCAGTCGTTGATTACTATGCACTGTTCGCACATTTTCAGGCCTTTCTGACAGCCTTTGCCAACCTCAATAACAACATGCTTTTGAGGACGTTATGCTGAAAAATTGATGTTTTAATTGATTTAAGTGGGACAACAGACTGTATAAGTTAAATTTTTCCTTTCAGTATTGTAAACATTCTACACTTCTAGCTTCACCAGAGCTAGGTATTAATTTAACATGACCTACATTTGCAGTCTACAATTTGCATATATAGAGTTACAAGACACATTGTGCAAAAATCTTTCATTTCAAAAATTTGACAGATATTTCAGATATAAGTGTTTAAATAACAGTAAAGATATTTGATATGATCTACAACAAAACATTTATGTAGATTGTGATTGCATCTAGTCTCAAGATTTTAAATTTTCAATAAATTTGTCACTGAAAAATTAAAGTGTCTTTTTAACATTACTTTTTGTCCCCCGCTTTTGTGAAAGCGAGGGCATATTAAATCTCATTCCTGCGTCTGTCAGTCTGTCACAAAAACCTGGGCTGTAACATTTGATCCAGTAGGGGTACGACTTTGAAACTTCAAATGTAGATTCCTTGTGATGAGACCTTCTATTTGAGACCATTACTTTTGACCTCTTAGAATTCTTTGAAATCACTTATTTCCTCTTGACATTTATGTATCCTTAAGAAAGAAAAAAGAGGAGTTACTGGCTCAGTTATGTGGCAGAAGTCACCATGGAGCTATAATATACATGAATATAAATAATATACTAGAACATATAACACATTACAAAAATATTTGATTGTGGTGCAATTACGATACCGACTTAGGACGGTCATTTAATTTGACAAAAGCCAAACAAATGATGTGGTTAACCCACCTTCCCACTCCCCGTAACAGCAGAACAATCAAAGGACGTACATTTAAAAGTTTATAAATAATCCTCCATGTAAAGAACAAGGGTCAACAGGTATCACATATTGAGAGGTCATAAAAATATAAACACGTAAGGTATTGTAAAACACATAAGAACACCCTCATCTGATTACAACCCCCTCCTAATTACATGTACAAACATGGATTCACTATGTCTTCTCTGTCTTTATACACATCAATCCACATCAAATGCTCAGAGCAAGGACAGTTTTAGATCACGATCACCTTGACATAGTTTAGATGATCTCGTGCTGTAGGCCTGACATCTGCAACCGTTTAACCTGTTTGGAAAACTTGGTTCTGAACAAACTACAAATGCTGCAAGTGGCAAACATCTTGGGATATAGACTTGATTGCATGCTTTGGATGCTGCATGTGACATAATTTTTCGGCTTGAGTGACATAATTAGCCTTTTGGGGTACCTCAATTGCGGACAAGCTACAAGTACCAAAATTACACTAACTAATTATTCATCTTGGGAGGCAGACTCAAAAACATGTTTCAAGCTGTACCTGACATACTTTTTCTGTTTGATTCATTTTGGTAACTTGTTTGGGGCACGAGTATCTCTGTTATGAACAGTACAAGTACCAAACTTGCACCAATGATTCATGTATGGGATGCACAGTAGAGTACCTGGTTCAGTTGCATCATGTGACATTTTTTTCACTTGAGTGATTTGGTTAACCTGTTGGGGTTACCTCAGTTTGCGAAAAACTAGTAAAAATAAAAGATTTCTGACTCGGCCAAGTCACCTCAAATAAACATCGTGTGAAAAATCCCAAACTTGCGCTAATGTTTCATCTTGGGATGCAGACTTGAATGCATGCTTCATATAACTATTCCCACTTCAATTTTGTTTCATTAAAAGAAAATTGATTTAAACAGCTCAATAATGATTCAAAAGTCATTTTGAATTTGTGTGTTAAGTGTAAGAATGAAACTAGTCCTGAATTAATACTATTGGTAACACTAATTCCTCTTCATCATCATATGAGTGTCACTCAGGACCTTCAGTCCTTTGATTTTGTTTGGCCTTAATGTCTTATGTACATTCCATTTTTGACACTTGGCTACCGTTACAGTTATTACATTATAAATATGGGTATGATTTTCTAAGATATCTGATGGTATTTGAATTGTTATTAAAGTTGTTAAACCTACATTGCAGGTCATGTCGGTGTGTACTACAGGGTATGTATCACTACACTGGATGTATAGATGGTTTTCACTGAGAGAAAATTCACAGGAGTTATCTCCTCCATTGTCAGCCATTTTGTGGGTCAAAGAGTAAAGATGTGTGCTTAAATAAAAAAAAAATACAGACTAAATTTCATCTTTGAAAATATAAATTGCTTACAAATCAGTAAATATTAAGATATAATTTATTTCAGAACTGTTAATTTTGGTGCAAAATTATGAAAACCCTCTCCAAACAAAGGTCTTGAAATTGGTAATACTATGAATAAAAATCTCTTGTTTGACCCCAAATATGGCTGACTACGGGAGGTAACTCCAATAAGTTTAGACTCAGTGAAAGCTGTCTATAAGAACCTTAAAAACACTCACAAACAGTTTACATACTTTGTATTATTTTTAACATGCACATGTAGTTTGTGAAACCTTTTAAAAGTCATTTCAGCATGAACATGATAAATGAACAAACTGTGAATCATTCCTTAAATGATTTGGAAAATGACTTCGGACTTTTTACAATTTACTTTGCAAAATACTGGTATATAATTTGTATGTTGTTTATCAAGTTTGATATAATTTGCAGAGCAAATCATAAAAACCACTTTATGCTGCTCTTATTTGGTTCTTTTCAATCGTCATGAGTTATAACAATTGCCTTCTCATTGGTAGATATAAGATATGCCTTCATATTAAGATATAAATGTAAACCTCGCACAATGTACTGTTGAATTATAATTGTCATATGAAATATTGGATATATGTGAAATATTGGAATCTTAATTTGATGTTGTTAATTTTCTAACCTTTTCTATCAGAGATGTGATTATGTGCAAAGTAATGTTGTGTTGTTGATTCTAATATTGCTTCAAAATTGAAGGCTTGTGTAAAATATCATATAAAGGGTATTGTTGTCTATGTAGCTTTGCTACTTCAAATATTGGAAAACCAGTGTGGCCTAGTGCATGAGGTGCTGGGTTTGTAACCGAAAGGTCCCGAGTTCGTTTCCCACTGCGGGCACACCGTTGTTCTGTCTTTTGGATGAGACAGTAAAAACTGAGGTTCCCTTGTCACAGTAGGTCTGGCATGTAAAAGATCCCTCACTGCTTTGGGTGGGTCTGTTGCAAAGATATAAATTTCTGTGCAATGCATCAGGCAGATCTGGTCACCATATACAAGAAATAATTGTGGAGTAACGTAAAACAATAATCAATAAATCAATCAATCAAATATTGGATGGGACCTTACAATAGGAAAATGATAAGATGTATTTGTCATGTGAATTGTGGAAGACTGGTGATTTAAGTTTACTCACTGTTATGATTGTGATTAACATTGCAGGGTGGAGCTTTATTATCATCTGTCAGCAATCCTGGTTACCATTTTATGGTACCGTTTATAACAAGTTATAGATCAGTGCAGGTAAGTTGCCACCATGTACTGTGGATCTGTCAGCAATTCCAGTTACCAGTTAATGGTACCATTTATATCAAGTTATAGATCTGTTCAGGTTAGTTATCACCATGCACTGTGGATCTGTCAGCAATCCTGGTTGGCATTTCTGGTATCATTTATGTCAAGTTATAGGTCAGTTCAGGTTAGTTACCACCATGCACTGTGGATCTGTCAGCAGTCCTGGTTACCATTATCTGGTACCATTCATAACAAGCACTAGATCAGTTCAGGTTAAGTTACCTTATACTGTGGACCCACTTCATTTTCCAACAACGTTATGTTCCTACAGAAATATTTTGCTTACTCTTTGTGAATCAACCTCACTTTTGTGCCATTGTACAATTTAGAATTCTATATGTATGCAATGCTTTAACAGTATCCAATTATAGTATGAGAGTTTATTTCCCTGATATTAAATGTGTCTTCACTAAATACTATAATTACATTATATTGTACATTTTCAGATTTTTTAGTTCAAAGTGAATTTGATATCAGTGTAAGACAGACTTTGTATATTGTAATAATTTAATTTTTTATGAAACAAGAAATTTGATTGGCCATTGAAAGCATATTATAGCTTCATAAATTGGTTTGGTCGGTTCCTACATGTACATGTAGGAGCAACCAGCTATGTGGATATTTTCCTCCGCTCTTGTTACATTGTCTTTTACAGTTTAAAAAAGAATCTTATGTTGATAATTCAAATTATTCTAGTCTTATATTTATAGAATAAGTGTCTTATTTTGTGTTTTCATGCAGGAATAAATAACAATGGCTGCCGGATGCATTTTAGCGCATTAAATAACATAAATTCATCAGACATTCCTGCATGAAAACACAAAATAAGACACTTATTCTATATATATGCGCTTTTAACGCCAAAATATCATACTGGAAACTTCCATTTCCTATTCATAAACCGCATCAGCCAATCATTTCGGAGTGAAGTTATATATTGAAATACACAGCTGGTGTCCCACAACAACGTAACGTTTATACAGAATGACATACTTTCGTCAGCTGTCAAGCACTTTAGCGCAAAATATCACTTTGATGACGTCACGCAAAGTTCGAAATGTTGAACATTTCATTATGACGTCAAAAGGATAACAATTAAAAGTTTGCCAAACATCGCTTTCTATGCTGAAAAGTGGATCAAATATGGGGCGTTATGACGTCACCGATCAATGTAATTTATACAGAAATAAACGACATTTGTCTTGAAAGTTTTATCTCGGGCAATTACAATGGTTGTGCGTATATTAAATTATAAGGATTAACTTTAACAATTTTGCAATTTATTGAAATATATTATGGTTTGAGCGGATTATAAAAAAAGTGTGCACCACCTCATTCCATATTATATCTCAATAAATTGCAAAATTGTTAAAGTTAATCTTTAAATGAAGCTCTCTCCAATTTAGCTTGTTGTTTTTGAAGTAAAATCTTTCTATTGTGTCATCTGTGAAGCAACATAACATACTGGGATCATTTTGTCTAGTGTCTGTCTGTATGACGTATAGGGATAACTTTGTCTTGTGTCCGTCTCTCTGTATGATGTATAGGGATAACTTTGTCTTGTGTCCGTCTGTCTGTATGACATACAGGGATCACTGTCTGGTGTCCGTCTGTCTGTATGACTTATAGAGATCACCGTCTTGTGTCTGTCTGTATGACATATAGAGATAACTTTGTCTAGTGTTCATCTGTCTGTATGACATATAGGGATCACTGTGTGGTGTCCGTCTGTTGGTATGACATACAGGGATCACTGTCTGTCTGTCTGTCATATGACATACAGGGATAACTTTGTCTTGTGTCCGTCTGTCTGTATGATATACAGGGATCACAGTTTGGTGTCTGTCTGTCTGTATGACATATAGAGATAACTTTGTCTAGTGTTTGTCTGTCTGTATGACATATAGGGATCACTGTGTGGTGTCCGTCTGTTGGTATGACATACAGGGATAACTTTGTCTAGTGTTCGTCTGTCTGTATGACATATAGGGATCACTGGTATCTGTCTGTTGGTATGACATACAGGGATAACTTTGTCTTGTGTCCGTCTGTCTATATGACATATAGGGATCACTGTCTGGTATCCATCTGTCTGTCTGTATGACATGTAGGGATCACTGTCTGGTGTCCGTCTGTCTGTATGACATATAGAGATCACAGTCTTGTGTCTGTCTGTATGACATATAGAGATAACTTTGTCTAGTGTTCGTCTGTCTGTATGACATATAAGGAGCACTATTTGGTATCCGTCTGTTGGTATGACATACAGGGATAACTTTGTCTAGTGTTCGTCTGTCTGTATGACATATAGGGATCACTGTCTGGTGTCTGTCTGTACGACATATAGAGATAACTTTGTCTAGTGTTCGTCTGTCTGTATGACATATAGGTATCACTATTTGGTATCCGTCTGTTGGTATGACATACAGGGATGACTTTGTCTAGTATTCGCCTGTCTGTATGACATACAGGGATTACTGTCTGGTGTCCGTCTGTCTGTCGGTATGACATACAGGGATAATTTTGTCTTCTGTCTGTCTGTATGACATACATGGATCACTGTCTGGTGTCCATCTGTCTGTATTACATATAGGGATCCTTTTGTGTGGTGTCTGTCTGTGTGTATGACATATAGGGATCAATTTATCTGGTGTCCATGTGTCTGTATGACTTATAGCGGTCACTTTGATGTTCGTTTGCCTGTATGACAGATAAAGATCATTGTCTGGTGTTCGTCTGTCTGTATGACATACAGGGATCACTTTGGTGTCCATTTGTCTGTATGACATATAGGGATAACTTTGTCTGGTGTCCGTCTGTTTGTATGACATAGGGATAACCTTGTCTGATGTCTGTCTGTGTGTATGACATATAGGGATTACTTTATCTGGTGTCCATCTGTCTTTATGTTCACTTCTGAAAAATTGGATTGCAGATGACACCTGTGTCTTGTAACATGTTATGATAATAATAATAAATTTTCTGTATCATATTTTCCTTTCATGAGTACTGCTGATAAGATTTTTATGCAAAAACATTTTACCACAGAATATTACTAAAATCAAACCCTTTAAACTTAACTGTTTACTGCAGTAGTAAATATTCATATGCTCTTATTTCAGACTACTTTGCAAACAGATGAAGTGAAGAATGTGCCTTGTGGAACAAGGTAGAAAAACATTGTAGGAGAAAGTACTGAAGTCATTATGAGTTTCATTTATGATAAATGTGACTCATGAATCTGAATCCTATTGTAAATATATCTTGTGACAAGACCTTTTCATCTATCCTCAAAACTTTGAACTAGTGACCTTGACCTTGGTTTTCGGACTATTTTAAACCGTTATCATTATTGTGCATAAGTAATTTTTTTAACAGAAAATTGAAAATTATTCATTTATTAATGAGATACACTTACCAAAACACACAAATGAATTGTTTTTTGCCTTTTTTACCTTTACTAGCTGGGTTTTACCTACAGCAAAAATGTCATTGTTTTTACTTAAAGAAATGAAATAAAATCCAATGTATTTTTAAGAGTTTATTATTATTTATAGAAATATCGCTGATACCAGTATGTTAATTTCATATTGCGATATATTACCACCAGGAAATATACCAAGACAAGTAGTGAGGTTACGTTTACTCCTCGGGGAAAAACTTTCTATTCCTATACAAATAATTGACCTTGATCTTGACCTTTGAAAAATTTCTTGGTAGTGTTGTTGTTGAGGGACAGATGTGTCATGGATTACGTAATATTTTTGTATTTTATTTCTTTGCAGTGGTGGAGTGATGATTTATTTTGACCGTGTCGAGGTAGTCAATAAACTTAACCCAGTAGCGGTGTATGACATGGTCAGAAACTATACAGCAGACTACGACAAAACACTCATCTACAACAAAATTCATCATGAGCTCAATCAATTCTGTAGCGTCCACAACCTACAAGAAGTCTACATCGACCTGTTTGGTAAGAATTCATCAGCACCGTGATTTAACAAAAATTGGTGGTATCCAATCTCAGTATTCCGCTGGTAGTGTTTTATTTTTCATAAATCTGTCACAGAAATTTTAGTCTGCCCAATAACTGTCATGCTAAACTAAGAACTTTCATATTTGATGTGTCACACTCTTGAATGTATAGATGTCTCTATTAAAAGTAATATTAGTCCCCTGAACTGGTAATTACTACAGCAAATTACAAAAATTTTAAACCTGGCTTTTTACTTCTGGTTTAATTTGTTTTGGAACTTAGGATATGAGGGACTAATGCACTTTGGTTTTAATTAAGGCTATAATTTACCTTTGTTGAGGAGACCCTAGTTTTTTCCCCAGTCTAGAAAAACTGCAGACCTACCCATCCTATTTGTTTAATTAATGTTGCATTAAACAAACGTCATTATATTCTTTTTAACCTAGATACATATCTATTATTATCCTCATTTATTTTAATTATTATCAATATATTAGTTATTATTTCCTATGACATTTCAATGAGTACATTTTAAGAAGAGTACTAATGATATGTGGTATTTCAGACCAAATTGATGAGAACTTGAAGTTAGCTCTTCAAAGAGATTTAACAGAGATGGCCCCAGGTTTGAGTGTTCAAGCTGTGAGAGTGACCAAGCCAAAGATTCCAGAACAAATCAGGAAAAACTATGAAGCTATGTATGTTGATTAACTGGATAGTTGATGGTAGAATATTGCTGAAAAATTCGTTTGCAACAATTTATTGGAAAATAAAATTATATCAAAAGTAAAGGAACACAAACACTCTGTATTGGAGGACTTATTTGAATCTTTATTACTCCTTTGGAGCACTTCTTCGAATCTTTATTACTATACAGAGTGTTTGTGTTCTTTTACTTTTTATGTACCGGACTTCCCTTTGGAGGACTTCTTGGAATCTTTAAAATTATATCAATATGTCATTTACTGATTTTATTTAATGTTAACTCTATCTTTGGAATTTAACATTATCCGATGTAGTTACTTGTCAAACTAAGCTCTTAATTGATATGTGAAAAGAGAATTTCAACAAATACAAGAGCTAATTGAATTGAACATTTATGTTTATATTGTAAATAATATATATATTTATATTAATAATAATGTTATATGAAGGCAGATAGGTCTCCATGACAATTTTTGATTTTTCCCTAACATCAATGTTCATCTTCATTTCTGTTGTACCATTTGAATATTGATAGATAAAAAGAATTTTTAAAATTTCATTTTTTATTATTAGAATATGTTAAATGTTGTTTTTAAGGGTAAGAAGAATGGAAATGGTCCATATTTACTAAGGCAGCACTATTTTGTGTATAATTCTTTTCTGAAAAATGTAGATCTACCCTGGGCATGAAACTTGGTTTACTGTTGGGATAGCCCAGCAGACTATGCCAATAGAAACTTGGATAGACCTCTTGAGTTTTGAATAGCCCAAATATAATTTTCAATCACAAACATTAAAAGAATGTATCAGATGAACATTTAATCTTTATTGTACATTTAGTATTTATATTAAATTCCAACATCTAGTTCTACAGATAATTTTGTAGAGCTAGTTAACCATGCCGGAGGACCCTGATGGAACTGGACTTGTTTGTCTAAAATTCCGTCTATACAGAACACGTCATACTCATAGTTTTGTTTTCATGAGTTTACCGCTCACATCTGATAGTTCAATATTGTTTAAATTCTTGCACACGTAGCTCCTTTTTTTTCTTGTTTTCTCATCAGTCCTCCCATTTTGTTTTGCTGATTGTAGTGGCTTCTTACAGGGTTTTGCTTATCAAAATATTTTAAGGGCAACATTAAGTTTTACTAGACTGTTGTTTGCATAGAGTCAATCATGCTCTTTCATTTCTTTTTTTTTTTTTTGGTTTATGGACGTAGGTATTAAGTGCTTAGATGACTAAGAATTTATAAAATAAAATAGCGAATTGGTCATAGTCAGCTGCATCTGAGATAGTCCAATGCAATTTGGGATAGATTTTGACATCAGACAGCTGGAAGTTTTGCAGACTGTCTGTCTAGGAGAAATTGCTAGCCATCTTTAGCCATATGAGGAAAAGTTTTGAAATAATCATTCATAAATATAATTTTTTGGTAATCATTTGCTTTCAGGGAAGCAGAAAAAACAAAATTGTTGATTTCTATTCAGAAACAAAAGGTTATAGAGAAGGAGGCAGAAACAGACAGAAAGAAGGCTCTCATTGGTTAGTGCCTATTGGGAAAATACTAATATCAATAAATACATTGAAATACATTTAACCTACATATTGGAAGTATGCTGTAATAGTCAAGCTTAGGGTATAAGCCATAGACTTTTTTCAGATTTTGAATTATGCAAGGAGCAATACCGGACAAATGAAATTTTGCTGCTCACATTGCGTCATATTACTGTGACATCACAATCCAAGCATTAATATCCTAATGAAAATTCCAGCAAAAAGCGGTTTGTCTGATATTAAGCCCTTTGCATCATTTAAACTCGGGAAAAAGGTCTATAGGATGAGATTCCTAGATTGTACCACTATGTTATAGAGGATGGTGACCTGCTTCCATATTGCAATACATGTGATACAAATCTTTAGCTTTTTAATTTTGTTATTGTAAAAGTTAAAATGGTTACATTATGTTTAAACTCATAATTTTAGATTATGTAGATGAAGTAGTTGTTGGTAAAATACCAGATTAATCTATCATTTGCACAAAATTTTTATTTCTCATTTCACAATATACAGTGTACCATGTTTGTAAATATAATCAACGCAACTCTTTTACTGCTGTTGTAAGTTTATGTTTTTCTTACAATCTGTATAACCATTGAAATGCTGATGAAAATATTCTATTTCATCTTCATTTTTGTATAATGTTTATTACTAGAGGCTGAAAAATTAGCTCAAGTGTCGAAGATTCAGTGGGAACAAAAAATAACCGAAAAGGAATCTCAGAAGAGGATATCAGAAATTGAAGGTCTCCTAATCGATATGTTAATATATAGTTATATATTAAGATTTTGAAAAATAACTAAGTCACTAAAGGATCTTCCTTTCATATTTATACATTATTTAAATGTGATTGCAATACATTATATTTTGTTGTGCATGATTACAATTACATATATACTATTGTCTTCCTTAGATATATATTCTGCACTGCAGTTTATGTTTTTACCTTATTGTAGTCAAAAACCTTTGTATAAAGGTTATGCGTTTGGCTTGCAGTGCAGACGTTACAGGTTTGATTCCCCATTTGCACCACTATTTTTGACCTGATTGCAAAGCAAGTCTGGTCTATGAATGGCAATGTCTGTCTGTCTGTCCATCCAGCGTCAACAATTTGCATTTAGCTTGATCTCTAGCTTTCTGTAATGATACAAACTTAAACTTGGTCAGTTTGTAGACATTGATGAGTTCTTTCTGACTGACACAAAATTTGGTAACCTTGACCTCAATTTTACACTTCAGTGATTTTGTGTTTAGCTTGATTTTTCGCATACTATTAATGATACCATTTTCAAACTTGGTCAGTTTGTAGACATTAATGAGTTCTTCTTGACCGACACAAAAAATGGCGATTTTAACCTCGATTTTATGCTTCAGTGAACACAATCTTATTTTGAACTTAGCTTGATTTCTTGCATACCGTTAATAATACCAACTTGAAACTTGGACAGTTTGAAGACATTGATGTACGTAAAGAGACATGTTTCTGGATAAGACTCTGCAGACAGGCTATAATGTTATGCTTTGCAATCCAGTCATACCGTGTTTGATGGCTTCTTATTAAGAGGTTGGTTATCTCCTATGTTAAAAAATTGTTGAAAATGATGTAAATACCGATTAACCAACCAAGTCAAAGCCGAAAAGAAACAAAGAATAATGGTGTCTTTGATATCATAAAATAAACATATATAAAACTATTGAGAATACAAGTTGCAATAATTTTTTTTCGTCATAGATCAAACTCATCTTGCTAAAGAGAAAGCAAAAAGTGATGCAGAGTCATACAGGGTTCAAAACGAAATAGAAGCTAACACAGTGAGTACTTTTCAAATAGTTTTTGTGAAATTATTATTTCATTAAATTCACTCAAATTATATTTTTTACCATGTCTGTTTTAAAATGATATAGATACAGTGTATCATGAATTGCAGTAGAATTCTGTCTGAAATTTCTGTTAATAATACTGGAGATATTATTCTGGCATTTAAGTCAGAGATGTTGAATTGGAGAAAACAGCAGAATTGGTGGTCATTCTGGCTTTCCTCTAATGTTATTTTATTTGATTTCAGAAAAAACTAACAAAAGAATATTTAGAGCTGGTGAAATGGCAATCTATATCGCAGAATACGAAAATCTATTTTGGAAACAGCATTCCTAACATGTTTATGGATCCAGCTCTTTCGGTAGCCGACCAGAAAAAAGACGACGTCAGTTCCAAGGTCAGATCATTACAAAAAAATATAGGGTAGTAAGAGGAAAAGAGTGCTTGATCATGTAATTATAATGGGGAGGTTGTATGTTGATGAAATAAAAAGGGTTTGCATTTAGCAAATAGATCAGGATGGATATCTTGATATGTAAACAGGGTGGTTTGCATGAAATTTAAGTAAGTAACTACATCAGTGTACTCCTATCCGGAATTGTTGTTATTTTGATGTTCCCAGTTTCCAGATTAGGACTTATAAGACCCTTCTATTCAGTTCTTCAGCATCTTCTCCACTGAGCCACACTGGCTTAATAAATGATGTAAATAATGTAAAGAGTGTTCATAACATTATATGTGTTGATATGATAAATAGGTGTAAGCAGAGTGAATAGCTTGATATAATAATAGGTAGTCAGAAGTTCAGATTAGGTGTGTAAATGTATGAATTACGAAGAATATACCTTGATTTTTTTTGTAGAATATGTACGAGTATGTATTTATTTATGGTCTGTCTTTATTTGCTCTTTATTTGATGCTTAATCTATTATTCATAAAATGAAACTAAAAAAAAATTTGATAGATTACGCAAAAGCAGACTATGTAAGTGACTGTCAGAGACTACAAGTATGGCATATAAAGGAAGAGTACTTATTAGGGTCATAGGCTTTCCAAAGGATAAAACTATTTAAAAGAAAATCAACTCGTTTTGTGAGACGAAAGTGTCATGTTTTGTAACACAAAATAAAGTATACAAATCTGTAACATTGTAACAGTAACTTTGCAGGAACAACAGGACTACTGGTTCATTATTAGAAGCCAAAGATTGCCATCTTGCTTGCAAATATTTGATCCCAGTAATGCTTCTTAAGTTAAAGGTTGAAAATCCCATTTTGTTCATAGATATCAGCATTGAGGTTAAAATCAGGGGGTATTAACCTTTTGACTTCAAATCTGATCTGGAGCTCTGAGTTGTAAATTTGATATATACGTAGAATTTGATAATGTAAATGATTTATTTCCAGTAGATAGCTTGATGTAGACATGGCAAATACCTTGCCATGTAATTTGGGTCTGTAGCTGGTCATGTAAATATGATCATTTTATTGAGCATGCATATGCAACAGACATTTCTATCATATATTGAGATGGCAGTTTGGTTTGCAACATTTAAAGGTCACAGGTTTGACTTCCGCCTTGGGTGCACTGATGTCCTGTCTTTTGGATGAAACAGTGAAAATTAAGGTCCTGTGTCACAGTAGGAATGGCACTTGAAAATCCCTCACTGCTTCGGATGGGTCCATTGCAAAGGCATAAATTTCTGTGCAATGCCTCAGGCAGATTTTGACACCATATACATGAAATAATCATGACGTGATGTAAAATAATAATCAATCTTTTGTTCAGTATGTTTGTCTTGTTCCGAGATGATTACCGAGAAATCAGATTATGCTACAGGAGCATAACTCTGTAAAAACCACATTAATAACAAAAAAACCCCCCAAAAACCACATCAATAACAAAAACAAAAACCACATCAATAGCAAAAAACCCAAAAAACCACATTAATAACAAAATAACAAAAAACCACATCAATATAAAATAACACCCCCCCCCCAAAAAAAACCCCAACATCAATAACAAAGTAACAAAACCCAACTCAGTAACAACAAAAAAACCCAAAACAACATCAATAACAAAATAACAAAATCTTATCTATAGCAAAATAACAAAAACAACATCAATAACAAATAACAAAAACCACATCAATAACAAAAAAACCACCCAAAAACCACATCTGTAACAAAAAACAAAAACCACATCAATCACAAAAAACAAAAACCACATCAATAACAAAATAACAAAAACCACATCATTAACAAAAAACCCAAAACCACATCAATAACAAAAACAAAAACCACATCAATAACAAAATAACAAAAACCACATCAATAACAAAATAACAAAAACCACATCAATAACAAAATAACAAAAACCACATCAATAACAAAAACACATCAATAACAAAATAACAAAAACCACATCAATAATAAAATTAGACAAACCACATCCATAACAAAATAAAAAAAACCACATCAATAACAATATAACAAAAACCACATCAATAGTAAAATAACAAAAACCACATTAATAATATACTAACAAAAACCATCAATAACAAACACCACATCAAAAACAAAAAACAAAAACCACATCAATAACAAAGTAACAAAACCAAAATCAGTAACAAAAAACCCCCCAAAAACCACATCAATAAAAACCACATCAGTAACAAAAAAGAAAACCCACATCAATAACAAAAAACCAAAACTACATCAATTACAAAATAACAAAAACCACATCAATAACAAAAAACAAAAACCGCATCAATAACAAAATAACAAAAACCACATCAATAACAAAATAACAAAAAAACCCCACATCAATAACGAAAAAAAAAAATGATTTAGGCCTGTCAGAGGAGTTTATGTTTAACATTGTTTACATCCATCAGCAACATTGATAGAGTCATTATTTGCATACATTATCTTCTTTTTGAGGAGTATAAAAAGGAATACCATACATTTAATTTGCAAGTTGTTTGATGTTGAAAAAAACACAATAGTGGTTTTAGTTGATTCATTAGAAAACATTAAATTTGCTCACATGAAATGCAAATTTAATTAAGTAGGATGGAAAAATGGGAGAAAATGATCAATTTGGCATGACTTCCCTTATGGATGCTGTTTCGCCTTTAAATTGCTTTAAGCTGTGTAAAATGAGAAAATTACGTCCAAGATGAAGCTGTGACAAGCTAGGATATCAACTTTGTTAGCTCAGTTAATACAACAGCTACACAACAGATAGAAAGTTCTGGGTTCAAATCCAAGGCTGACCAATTTTTCGCCCAGCCTATAATACATGTATATGTATGAAGAAATGATTATATATCCTGTAGATCTAGTTTACTTATAGACCAAAGACCAAAAACAAGTCAACTTTAGTCTTTTATTTGGTAGTGGTTTTTTTTTTCTGTTGCATTACATGGAAATGCAGAACTTTACAATGTAACAATGCCCCCCCCCCCTTTTTTTTTAGCAGAGAGGGATCTTTAATTTTATGTGCCAACATATATTGTATTAAGGGTCCTAACTGTCTCATCTGGAAGACATTACACCAAAGAGATGCTGGTGGAGTTCAAACCTGGAACCTCTTGGTCTTGAGTCCAACACACTCCTGATTTATCTTCTCTGGCACTTTAGCAATATAGACCCCTTGTGTCTCTTGTTATGTTTCTATATTCCTATACAGTTTTAAGATATTTTGAGTTTTTTTTCTCTTTTAGAAAGCATCAGGCAAGGTCTAAACAGGAGAGCATGCTGGGAATATTTGCAGCTACGAAAAGAAGAATATTGCTCAGGATACTCTCTGTGATAATCTACTTCTACTTCTACTTCTACATCTACATCTACATCTACAAAGAAAATCATGCTGTAATTGGATGTATATATTCTACATCAATCATATGAAGATTGATTTTATGTCATATTCTCAGAAAATTAAATTACTGTAAATATTTTGTAAATTTATTTGATGCTTTGTAACAATCATTGAAAATTAAAAAAAAAATATTGTGGATGATTTGTAGCCAATCAAAATCTTCCCCGTATATTGGTAGATACATTATAACCAATCAGAGTCATTGTAGAATTTTAGTAGATATATCACAACCAATGATAATCAATCTATGAGTATATTTGCTGATGTGAGATGATTGACTAGTCTACATTCTTTACATGCATGAAATTTGATTGTCAAACACTATTTGAGAAATTGATGTGACATTTGTGTTTAAAAAAAGTGAAGATGATAGAATATTAGAAAAAAAAATTGATAAGAATAAATGTTATCAACATTCCATTCCATTCAGTGAAATTCATCTGTTCTTAACGTGGTTTACAGAATATAACTGTAAAAATTCATAGGCATATCTAAGATATTTGCTGGTACCATGCATACCTAAATCTCTATGTTCTGTCCTTAGTCTCCAATGAAACTCATGTTTCAGCTTAGATAAGATATATGATTGTAGAATAATAATAATATAATGTATTTAAATATAAAAAATGTTTATCTATTCTCTTGGATATAGAAAAATTTGCATACCCTGTCCCAATGTTTTTCTATTGTTATGTTCTGTGTTGAAGTGTTGTCCTTTGCACTTGCTGCAGTCTGTAACATCCATAGATATAGTGTTTATAAGTTTGTCTGTCTGTACCAGTGTCTCAGTTTTTATGCCCCTAGATCGATAGATTGGGGGCATGTTGTTTTTGTCCTGTCTGTTTGTTTGTTTATTTGTCTCTCTGTTGTCAACCCTTTCTTTAACCTTTGAACCATGAGGGATAGAGACTTCAAATTTGACATGCATACTCAACTAATGAAGCCCTTTCAATGACTCCAAGGTTGATGACCTTTTGACCTTGACAAAGACCTTCAAGCTAGATATAAGTTTTTGGACTTTGATGCCCCTGGGGGCATTAGTGTTTTACAAACAGAGCTTGTTAAATTTATGGAAAAATGATATGGATCAAATTTACATTACTGGTTCAGCCGATTTAAGAGTCGTTTGATAGTATATGTGTTTACAGATTCTGCTTATTGATCAAAAAAGACAATGTAGGATAGAAGAATTGAAATTAAGCTCTCTTCTGAAACTGACTTCTTAGAAAGATTTTTAAGTTAAGGTGTATGTATATCGTGACAAAGTACAATGGTCAAGATAAGATAAATTAGATGTATTTTTAATAATATGTAATTTTCAATTAAAATATTTAGTTTGTATTGTATTTCTGTTATTTATAATCTTTGATGAATTTTTTACCTAAGTGATTTCTTTGCTTTAATAGATAAACAAGTAGTCTTGCACTATGATAATTTGTATTTATTCAATATCATTTCATATCAAATTTTAAGGTTTTTTTCTATTGTTGGTTTCTCTGCATATTCAGTTTTACAAAAACAAAAGTGTGCAGTATACAAAAAACATCACTTCATGTTTCCATGCAAAGCTACTTGTTTGTAATTTCTAGATTTTATGCAATTTGTATTTTGAATTTCATAAATCAATGAATCTTAGGCGAACATTTTTATACTTATATTTCTAGACAGATGTATTTATATCTGGATTATATAGTCTAGTTATCATTTTGAAGGTAGAAAAACCAATCCTTTAAGTTTGTGATGATTTCATTGTATATTGAAAATGGTAACTTGCATATGTAAAGTTGAGTGAATGATATTGAATAAACATATTCTTGTACAATGTGGTTTTGAATGTTTTGAAAAGTGGATGCCAATCATTGAATCAGTATAAGAGTTATGTTTGTATTCAGTATATATATAACAATTTTGAAACTAATGTTCATTGACAAACACTAAGATGATTCAGAAAAGTGACTTTGCATGGGGTATATCCCTTGACATTTATCTTCAGTTACTAAGTAAAATCCTATTTGTACAATCTTTTCTTATTATGATTATTTCCGAAAATGAAAAAATAATGAAGAATATTTCATCTATGTATGCTTCTCTAGTGAATTCAGTGAATTTATAGATTTATAGAAATGAGTCCTTTCCACTTGATAAAGGTCAAGTGGCCAAAAATTTGTGGATAGTAAATGTATCTTATTACTTACATATATTTATAGTAATATCAATAATAAATGACTGAAAATTTGCATTATCGCTTACAATAAAAACAGAGTTACACTCCATAATACATTGGGAATGTTTCAGACTTTTTTCAATTAAGGAATATGGCATAATGTAAAACTCTAAACAGACGTGTATAGCTGAAGAACCCTGTTAGGGAGTACTAAAGATGCTCACTTTGTTTTACATTATGACATTTAGGTTCCAGAATTATTATATTTTGGCCTGATTTGTCAATCAGTGTGGCCACCTTTGCTGTGTTTTGCGCTCATTCCTTACACTGCACAGTGTCTGATAGATAACAATTAAGGGCTTGCTCGATAATTGCCATTACATGACTGATATTGTTCATACAAGGGTTATTTCAGTTTGTTAGAGACCATTTTTAATTTTTTTTTGGTTTTTTTAGCTCAGCTCACCTGAGCCGAAGGCTCAAGTGAGCTATTGTGATCAATAGTAGTTTGTTGTCTGTCGTCCGTCCGTCGTTAACTTTTCACATTTTCGTCTTCTTCTTCAGAACAGCTGAACAGAATTTGATTTAACTTGGTATGCATGAAGTACTCATGGTTCCCTACAGGTGTTGTTTTTTTTTTCGTCCAGATCCGTCAAGAGGTGGCGCCACCACAGGCAAAAGTAGGTCACAGAGGGTACCTTCCTTTAACAAACTTCTTCTTCAGATGGGGGGCATACAGAGACAAATTGAATGCATAGGAATGAACTCAAGGGATGTGTGAAGAAGTGTTGTTATTTTTGGTTCTCTTCCGAAATCAAATTTTTGACGTTTTTTCGACATTTTTTTGGACTTAGTAATTTCAATTCATAAAAGTGTCATGTTTTTCAGTTAATTAATAATGATGATTTGTTATGGACCATTTTGATTATAATTATGATAAGAAATATTATGGTGAAAGAATTTTGTCAATATCTCAATTTTTTGATTTTTTATGAATTTTTTAAGACTTCCAAAAAAAAAAAAAGGGGGGGGGGGGGGTTGGCCATTTTTCACATTTTCAACTTTTTCTGCAAAACTGTTCTAAGAATTTTAATAACTCTTGGTAGAAATAAATCACTTATGATCCCCTTCAAATTCTGTCGTTTTCATCCAGACCTCTTTACAGGTGGCACCACCACAGTCAAAAGTAGGTCACAAAAGAGTACCTTCCCTTGACAGTCTTCTTGTTCATACTGGCTGTATACAGAGACAAACAGAATGCTTAGAAATGATCTACAGGGATGAGTGAAGAAGTCTTGTCATTTTGGTTCCCTTCCAAAATCAAATTTTAGAAATTTTTTCGACATTTTTTTGGACTTGGTGATTTCAATGCAGAAAAGTGTCATATTTCCTAGTTAATTGATAATGATGATTTCTTCTGGACTATTTTGATCATAATTATGGTAAGGAATATTATTTTGAATGAATTTTGTCAATATCTCAATTTTTGGATTTTCTATGATTTTTTAAGACTTCCAAATGAGGGTTTATAAGGACAATTCTTCACATTTTTAACTTCTGCTGTTATACCACATGAAAGATTTTAATGAAACATGGTATACATGAAGTACTATAAGTCCTCTATGAATTGTGTGCATTTCATCCAAATTGGTCAACAGATGGTGCCACCATGTCCAAAAAATATGTTACACAATGGTACATATACCACTTGGTAATTAAAATATGGAGAGTAGTGGTTCAAATCCAACTGTGGTCAAAATGGTTTTTTTTCATTTCTTTACACATCTAAATAAGTTTTTAGATGTTTCTCAATACTCAACATATGAAATTAGGCCATTTTTTTTAAAGTTGGATCTGAACAATATTTGAAACAATTGTTGTTCATGACCCAGATTTGAAAACCGTCAACAAAAGGCCCCACCTAAAGAAAATGACTAACTTGTTGCCCTGAATCACATCTTGCAGAGACAAAGCAAATGCTTAATATCAAAATCACCTGAATGGATGTGCAAAAAAACTGTTGTTGTTTTTTATTCTGGTGTGAAATAAAATTTGACATATTTTCAACATTTGTGTTGATTTAGTCACAGTAATGCAAAAATAAATAACTTCTTCCTTCTTGCATGACTGATAATCTAGGTACTCAGGTGAGCGATATAGGCCCACTTGGGCCTCTTGTTTTAGAATGGTGGCTATTGAAGAATTGGAAAAGTACCCACCAAACTCAGATGTGTCAAATATCTCAGCTTCTTATTTTTTTATAAGCAAGTATTCCTGGAGATGAGCCTCTTGAAATTTTGATCACATTTATTGAAGAAATGATTGTTGACAAGCAAATAAAAGATGGGGCCCAAATGGGAATATACTGCTCACCTGAGCACAATTTCCTCAATCACAAACAGACTGCTTGAAAAGATTTGATGATAATCAATATAATTTTGCTTTCTATTCCCTCTTGACGGCATTGCATGGGGGATATAATAACGGTATGTTTTGGATGTGGATGCCTGTGTGTAACAAAACCTTGTAGACATTCTAGAAGTCACAGTTTTGGCCCCATTGGGTTCATACCTTACATATAGCCTTAGCCTAAGGACAAGAAGGGCCGTATTGATTTTGGGGTCGAAAGGTCAAAGGCTATGGTCACAGGAGGTCGTCATAGAAAAACCTAGTGGACACTCTAGAAGCCACAGTTTGAACACTATTGGGTTCATACTTCACATAAACCTATAGTATAGATAGTTTTCACTAAGTCTAAATTTATTGGAGTTACCTCCCATGGTCAGCCATATTTCCGGTCAAACGAGATTTTTATTCATCGTATTACCAATTTGAACGAGAGTTTTCATAATTTTGCACCAAAATCAACAGTTTCAAAATTAATTATATCTCATTTATTGGTTTGTGAGCAATTTATATTTTCAAAGATGATTTTACAGAAATTCAGTCTGTATTTTTGTACAAAACTTCCCACTTTGACCCACAAAATGGCTGACAACGGAAGATAACTCTTGTTAATTTTCACTCACTGAAAACTATAGTAAGAGAAAGATCGCTATTGATTTTGGGGTCAAAGGTCAAGGTCAATTTAGTATAATGGATTTTGCTGCCATGGGGAAGGTGCCGCACTTGGTGTTTCATTTATTTTGAAAAAAATCGTAGTAGGAATTGTTACCAAATTACCCTTGAACTTTCATGAATTCTAACAATTTACAATAAATGAATTCTATACAATCAGTTTCAGTGCTTTTTTCGGCCCCAGTAGGGCAAGTTTTCCCTTCAGCAAATCAATGCAGGCCTATATAGCTAGTAGAGAGAAAAAAAATGAAAACTCATGAAAATAAAAATTTGAAATAAATCTCTCAAATAATTTTTGAAATACATAGATGATAATAAGATACAGTAAAATAATTCTCAAATGCTTTTCTACATTAAATACATCAAGACAATACAAAATTGTGTTATTCCCTACCCCATTTTACTATCTTATTGAGTGCTGCAAATCATTTAAAACTTAGTTTGGTATTTCTTTTTTCTTTTCCTTTTTTTTTTTGTCCTATGGTACGGAAATTTATTAGGGACATGAAAATCATTTTATGACACGAAGTGTTACTCTGTTATCATCGGTGTTCTGGGCGCCGCCAAACTGAATTCTTGGGATTGACCCCTTTACTCATGCATTCCTACACTAAGGAAATTGGTCCATGGTGATGTGCATTAGATATGCATTTATTCATGAAAAATTGATGCTGTTTGTATGTTAAGAACTACATATTTATCAAATTATGTAGGATGATGTATGGAAAGTTTATACCAGAGCTGAACAAACACGATGATTATTTTGAGACTTACTGGCATGTAGCCTATGCTTTCATTCAGTCGTTAATTACTACCCACTGAACGCACATTTTTGGGCCTTTACGATGGCCCTTGCCAACATCAATAACAACATGATTTTGGAGACGTTATGCCGAAAAATTGATGTTTTCATTGATTTAAGTGGGACAAAAGATTGTATAAGTTAAATATATTCCTTTCTGTATTGTAAACATTCTACGTAAGCCTCACAAGAGCTCGGTTTTAACGTGACCTACATATGCAGCCTACACTTTCCTAATTTGCATTTATAGAATTACTAGACATGTCGTGCAATGATCTTTCATTTTAAATATTCGACGTGTAGTTTGTTTCAGATATAATCGTTAAAATAACAATAAGATATTGCGTGGAGTAATAAAAAGTGTAAAAAGTTTTTTTATGAGGATTTTACATTTTATATGGTCTACAACTAAACATTTTATGTACATTGTGATTGTAACGAGTCTCAAGGTTTTAAATTTTCAATAAATTTGTTACTGAAAAAATAAAACGTCTTTTTAACATTACTTTTTGTCCCCTGCTTTTGTAAAAGCGAGGGGATATTAAATCTCATTCTTGCGTCTGTCAGTCTGTCACAAAACTTTAACCTGGGCTATAACTTTTGATCCAGTAGGGATACGACTTTGAAACTTCAAATGTAGATTCCTTGTGATGAGACCTTCTATTTGAGACCATTACTTTTGACCTCTTAGAATTCTTTGAATTCGTTTTTTTCCTCTTTACATTGAAGTATCCTCAGGAACAACCTCATCTGATTACAACCCCCTCCTTATTGCACTCATGGATTCACCATGTCTTCTCTGTCTTTGTACACATCAAATCCACAGCAAATGCTCAGAGCAAGGACAGTTTTAGATCACCTTGACATAGCTAAGATGATCTTGTGCTATAAGCCTGACATCGGCAACCGTTTAAACTGTATGAAAAACTCGGTTCTGGACAAACTACAAATGCTGCAAGTAGCAAACATCTTGGGATATAGACTTGGTTTAAACAATATTTATTGAGTAATTTTCAAGACAATATAAATATAGCATAAATAATTTTTAGACTGAGCAACACGTACAATGACTTATATAAAGCTCGCCCCACGTACATGGAATTTCAGTATAAACTTATAGGATATAGACTTGATTGTATGCTTTGGATGCTGACATAATTTTTCGGCTTGAGTGACATAGTTAGCCTATTGGGGTACCTCAATTCTCGGCAAGCTACAATTGCCAAACTTACTATAACTAATTATTCATCTTGGGATGCAGACTCGAACACATGTTTCAAGCTGTACCTGACATACTTTTTCCGTTCAAGTCATTTTGGTAACCTGTTTGGGACACGTGTATCTCTGTTATGGACAGTACAAGTGCCAAACTTGCACCAATGATTCATCTATGGGATGCGCACTACAGTACATGATTCGGTTGCTTCACGTGACATTTTTTCCACTTGAGTGATTTGGCTAACCTGTTGAGGATACCTCAGTTTGCGACAAACTAGTAAAAATAAAAAACTTCTGACTCGGCCGTATCCCAAACTTGCGCTAATGGTTCATCTGGGATGCAGACTTGAATGCATGCTTCGTATAACTATTCCCATTTCAGTTTTGTTTCATTAAAAGAAAATTGATTTAAATAGCTCAATAATGATTCAAGAGTCATTTTAAATTTGTGCCGTTAATTCTAAAAATGAAACTAGTCTTGAATTAATACTATTGATAACGCTAATTCCTCTTCTTATTCATATGAGTGCCACTAGGCACCTTCATTCCTTTGATTTATCTCACCACGACGAGTTACTATCTCGCTACAGCTAGCCGTAAGTAGTGGCCCTATATGAATGATAGGGCCAGAATTCCTTACGCAACGTAAGGAGTATAGTTCTGTTGTGTAGTGCAGTTATAGATTATAGAGTATAGGTCTGTTGGGCAATGCAGTAATAGATTATAGAGTATAGGTCTGTTGGGTAGTGCAGTAATAGATTATAGAGTATAGGTTTGTTGGGTAGTGCAGTTATAGATAATAGAGTATAGGTCTGTTGGGTAGTGCAGTAATACATGTAGATAATAGAATATAGGTTTGTTGGGTAGTGCAGTTATAGATAATAGAGTATAGGTCTGTTGGGTAGTGCAGTAATAGATAATAGAATATAGGTTTGTTGGGTAGTGCAGTAATAGATAATAGAGTATAGGTCTGTTGGGTAGTGCAGTTATAGATAATAGAGTGTAGGTCTGTTGGGTAGTGCAGTAATAGATAATAGAATATAGGTCTGTTGGGTAGTGCAGTTATAGATAATAGAGTATAGGTCTGTTAGGTAGTGCAGTTATAGATAATAGAGTGTAGGTCTGTTGGGTAGTGCAGTAATAGATAATAGAATATAGGTCTGTTGGGTAGTGCAGTTATAGATAATAGAGTATAGGTCTGTTAGGTAGTGCAGTTATAGATAATAGAGTGTAGGTCTGTTTGGGCAGTGCAGTAATAGATAATAGATTTTATATCTGTTGGGTAGTGCAGTAATATAGTTTAGGCCTGCTGGGTAATGCGGTGATAAGGGAGAGGTTTGCTGGGTGATAAAGTCTGTGTGGTACGTGGTGCAGCGAAAGACGATAAGTCTGTCAAGTAGTGCAGTGATACAGCAGAGGTCTGCAGGGTAGTGTAGTGACGGCCTTTAGATAATTTAAAAAGAAAACAATCCTGATGTGAATATCAATGTTTAGCATGTTGACTGATATTTCAGATGATACCGTTTGAATGAAAGACATCTATCGCGATCACCACTGGATAGTGAAAGCAATCTGTTTAATGAGAGTCCATTTCTTAGGCAGAGTTGAAAAGATGTTGAAATGACTTTGAGTAGAGAGATTCCGAAATGATGTAGAGGTTCTTTTGATAATTTCAACATTTCCATCGCACTCTACGATATCAAAATAACTTAGCTTTTAATCTGTATTCGAGATTATGTTGTAAATTGTTTCTAATTTTGATCTGATGCTTTACAGGAAATCAATACATGGCGATTACTTCGGATAGCACCCACTTGCTACTGGTGGCATTCTGTTTGTGATACAGCTTGGCATATACAAGAAATTGCAATTGCAATTTCAGTAAAAAGATCGTGACTTTAATGGAAAATTAAAATTTCAATTACAAGTTAAATGAAGAAATACATGTCTAATGTATTTATGGTGTTATAATACAAAATCAATATAATCTGTAAATAATATTTACAGGTTAATCGCTTCGAATTATTTTGCTTTAACAAAGAATATAATTTGAATAAAAGCAAGGTGTAAATTAATGTTGCTAATTAGTTTTTCTACTGTCGATGTCTACCATCCACTCAGGACAGTTCAATTTTTGATATTCTTCTATTACATATATACTTGTTGTTTGTGCACTTGCCTGGGTGCCTTACTTCGTCATTGAGATTTGTGTTTCTATATCTTTAAGGGGTGTGTGTGGTGTCTTACCACTGCTTGTAGAATGTCTAGTCTGAGTTGTGTTTGTGTCCGGACATCGGAATCTAACGTAAGTATGATACTTTTGACAAAATTTCTTATCTAGAATGGAGATAATATTAATTGTGCTGTCTACTATCAAGTAACAGATTGTAGGGATTTTTAATAGTCTTTTTACGTCTACGCCAACAAAAGCAAATTTGATGCTTTCACTAAGGTTTCTGATTCAAAACCTAATATATCTTTACTTCTAACATTTTATTTTACTTATTTTTTTTTAAAGTTAGGCCGATTGGTGACGACGGTCACGTGATAACCCTAACGAGCAACGCAAATAGTTATACAATTTTTATAGAAAAGCAAACTAGCTTTTATTAAAAAGAGAATGTAAGTCATTGTTTTTTTATGAGCAGATTTGCCTGAAAGCGGAAATATGTTATTTTATTAGTAAGGAAAGTAAAAGGTGCAGATGTCTTATTTGTATATAGTGATTTTGTAAACGATGTGAGAACATCTGCGTCATTATCTAGAAGGAATTCATGTCTACAGGTGTGTTTATTGAAAAGAGAATTCATTATTGGTATTAATAAGCTTAAGGGATTTACTGAATACCATGCGAAACCAATTAATAAGGGGTTGATATCATCAGTAATTAATAAAGGTCTAAAATTATAATTCTCATATTAGTTTTACATCACCTGAGCATATGTGAGATGTTCTGAATATAAGTCACTGTACAGGGTCGTAGGTAGTATTTCAAAAGGGGGGGGGGGGGAGGGACAACCTTGAATAAAGTGATAAGAAACCTGTCCATGATTCGCAAAGAAAAAAAAAAAAAAAAAAAAAAAAATAATAATAAAATATAAATAAAATAAAAAGAAACACATAAATAGATAAAATAAAAATAGATAATAAATAAATAAAAAAATATATAAAAAGATAAATAAATAGATAATAAACAAATAAATAAATAAATAAATAAATAAATAAATAAATAAAATGAAATAAATAAAAAAAATATAAACTAATAAATAAATACATACATAAATAAATAAATAAAAATGATAATAAATAGATAAAAATGATAATAAATAAATAAATAAAAATGATAATAAATAAACAAATAAATAAAAAAGAAAGGGTTCCCGCGGGTTTGTAATGTAAAGGTTTATGAATTTTCCACTACTGCTTTCTTGAATAGACTACATTGTAGTTAACATCGGTGGATCACGAGAGGGTTCTAGGGTTGAGCATGACCTGAGAATCGTCGGTGTCGTGTTTGTCAAATCTGACGTCAATAATGGAGATGTACGTTGACACGTGGACATCCTCTGATCACTGATTTGGGTGAGTCCATTGCGTAGGTACTTTTTGTACAATGCATCAGGAAGATGCTGTTTCCATATAACTGGAAGAAACTCGGCAGCATGACATTAAACAATGTCCACTAACCAACCAAACTTAGAGTAATAGATAAATAGATAAATAAATAAAACACATAGTATATTTGGAATATATTTGGAATGTGTACGTTGGATGAGTAATGCTTTTATCACGGTCTTTAGAGATGTTAGAAATTCTATTAATTCCGAGTAATCAGATACAAGATAAATCCCATACAATTTATTTTGAAATAGTGAAAATTGATCCTTTGATTAAGTTACAATAACGGATAAGAAAAAACGTGATTTACATATCCTGTTGCATATAATTTAGCACGTGACAATGAAAACTACTCATCACAAATCTTCACAACTGAAAGCTGCCATGTTTGTGTGATGTGTCTAAAATGTCTATTTTTTTTTTACCTCGGACTGAAACCCTGCTAAATGCATATTTTTAAAATTTCATTTTAACTAAAGTTTTGTATTTTGATTATAAAAAAAACTTTTTCAAGTATAAGTAATGATCCACAAAAATTAAGTAGCTGTATTAAATAACCCAGACGTAGACAAATATTGAGAAATAAGCAAGCCAAGAAATTTATGACTTTATTCGTCTTTTGCTCTCTGTCACCCGTGTGACCTCTATGGACTTGTAAAACCTCATTATTAAATATATATAACGAAATTATAATTAACCTTATTAAATCGTCCATTTTTAATATCAGCAAGCAGGGAATCGATATTGACTACGTGGTGTTGATTAAAAGCAGTCGTAATTTCATTAAGTGGCATTATACGACATTGACATTTTCCTCCTCTATTTAATACTGGTCTATTAATTAATTTTGACGTTACATAATACGGAATATCGCAACTACAATAACGTCAAGATACACGCGCATTTTGTGATTGTTATGACGTCATATAAGTGAGGGATCGCTTGATCCAAATTTAACCACGTCTATTGCCTAGTTTCATTGTGACGTCACAGTTAAATTCATGTTCGACAGGAAAAGGTAAAATGTAAAGGTAAAAATTACAGAAATCTAAATCGGTATGTATCTCACAAAATTATGAATAATGGGCAAATATGGACCTCTTGAGAAATAGAGATGAATTAGGTGTCATGAAGGAGTTAACATTCCCAGCTGACCGGTCACACCCGCTGTTTAATAGTCATAATCAATATATATGCGTAAAATCTACAACAATAAAATAAATGAACACTATAATTTAAAAATTAGCGAACCAGGCTATTACATCGACTGTATGATTTGCGCAAAGGTCAGCACGAGGCATATTTTTCATATTTGTGTGATAGAACTTTTGGTAAGAAGTAAATTTGAGCTCCTATGTGTAAATACAAAATACGCTAAGTAGGTTTTTGCGTATCGGATATGCAGACTAATATAACCCCATATACAGGTGATGGAAACATATCGCTTCATACATGTGGATAGTTGACCATGGGAAATTAAGTAATTATGGAATATCGCTAAAACGTGATTTTGTGGCATGAGCCAATGTTTAAACAAAAATTCACCGAAAGTGGATTGATAATGTTTAGAAAATTTTACTATCATACAAGGAAATTGGATTACAATAACATTAAAGTAAGGTCCTCAGTAGATAACTCTACATAATAGGAAGGAGTAATTATAAGTGAAACAATAATGTAAAACAGGACACTAACTAATGCTGATTTACAGTTGTACCCAAAAAGCATGTCAAAGTTGACCCCCCAGAAAATAGAAACGATATAGAAACCACATCCAGACTTCATATAATTCATCAATTAATAGTATCGAACGCTGAAGAAACCTTTATTGCTGAATGTAAAAGCTTAGGTTTCGTCGGACCAATCATTTTCTGATGTTTTTCCGAATAACAACATACAGTGAAAAATAGATGTTACTGAAATATGAGCAGTATCGAATAGGTTGTTAGTCACTGAAGAAGATTACTTATATATTAATGTAAAATCTTACGTTTCGTCGAACCAGTCATTAAATATAGACCTATGCTACCGAAGTATGAGCAGTACTGCAGTTTATGTGTCTATCACAAAATCATACAATCACAGACGTATAACGAGATAATGGTGTGATAAGGTATGGTATGGTATGGTTTATTTGCCTCTAGCCTTTTGGCTAATCAGCCTAAGAAACATTACAATATATGTTATTTCAAAACATATATACAACATAAATGTATAATTATGTAAACAGTGAGTGGAGTGAAAATTTGGAGGTATGGACAATTGTAAACATGATATTGTTATGGTAACAAATACATGAAAAACAAATACATGATATGATAGTAATAAATCATATGGTAAGTATAATGAAAAATAATCTATTAAATGTTCTATAAAAGTAACAATGCTCAATTTACATTGCAAATTTCTGTTCACATTCCAGGATAATAACTTTATGGACGATAGTCCAACCCCCGCGGATTCCTAGCGTCTTGTAGTCTGGTTACGTGACTGGTTCGGCGGCTTATACAGCACATTATCAATATAAAGTTTATTGTACACAAAGTGCGTCGAGTGACCCTGTCTTTTCTTTTCCTTCATAATTTTGATGAGGTCTTTTCTCTATCCGTTCACTTCGGGAGGAAATTGTTTGTTGATGTAGTGGTTTGTGCCTTCAACTTCCCCCGACCGCATTTTCATATCTTGGCGCTCCTCGTTTAATTAGATGATGTTATTGCCATGCCATACAAAATACTTTTAGTTTCATTCAAAATGCTACCCACTGTAGTGGCCCCACTTTGATCGCTATTGTCCGAGCTAGAGTTCTGTTTACGTTTTTTGTTATTCTTCCCCATGGTTAAAAAAAAAAACAAAAACAAAAACAAAAACCGTGTAATAATTCCCCAAAACTCCGAATATTTCAGTAATTATGCATTTTAATCAAATTTCCGATAAGAAATTCCAATATAAATCCTTTAAATTGAGTTTAAAATTCATTGGGCGGGAGCTCCAAGGTAAGAGTAGACATTCCCTGTCGATCGGATACATCTGCTGTGAGCTAATTAAATTTGTATTATATAAGTGGTTTTTCAAAATGTAAAAAGTAATTATCGTCTGTACGTTACAAATAAGCAGATGATATCTGCAAAACAGACAAACAAGTAGAGTATGTAGAAGTTTATCGATATATCGTATTCAATTTGACATGATTAGGCAATGCATTTGAAAAGAATGAGTTCTGTAAAATTTGTGTAGCTTCTATTACTGAAGTAAATGATTGCGATTTATAGTGCAATGGATACTTATCATTATTCATTGAGCATCTGCCAAACAGGAGACGACGCTTGCTTTTCTGAGCATTTCGTCATGCCTCTTAATTTTGGGTCTATAAATTTCCCAATCTGTTCATTGAGAGCACCACAAGAACACAGGTTTTATTGGTATGCCACATGTAAGATATATAAGTAATACTATTTTAATGGTTTATATTAGATAAAAGATTTTTATCTGCTTATCAATTTTATTATAGCTTTGTTTGCATCTCGGTGTTGCCGATATCTGTCTAGCGCCAAACAAAAGCGAAAGACGCGAAACATTCGCTCGCACTTGTATTGATCAATGTATAGTAGAAGGAATCCATAAATTTTTACAGAAGCATTCAATTCCAAACATTTAGAATATTTTAAACAGACAATAAACTGAACAAAATAACATACCATATACAAATTATCAAAAGCAAGAAACACCAAAGAATCTCAGAAAGAATCAATTACATCGGCAACAGCAGTATTCAATACAGAACATTCTGAAATCGTAGGTTTAACAAAATGCAAAATGAAGAAAGAGAAGTTTGTAATATAATTATGGAAGGAAATGTGTATAATTGAAAAATGTTAATGTTCAATTGATAGAAAAACGAAATCTAAAATGTATTCTATAAATGCAATTTATATTAATTTATTTATTCCTTATTCATTGAGGGCATCGTGTCTAGATTTCAGTGCTTTTGTACAGACATAAAATATATACTTAAAATTTACAGTCATGGAATTCTGTAAACCACTCTAAAACTAAGGAGTATCTCCCTGCATAGAATTTGTCCTTAGATTGATTCTGTGGATAATGTTTTTTCAGCCGCTTTGGTTTTAACTCTGCTTTTTAAATATTTATATAAACCGGCGTGGCCTAGTGGTATCGCGCTCGCCTCCTGATAGGGGGGGCCGGGGTTCGAGTCCCGCTCTGGTCATGCCGGTGTCCTGTCTTTCGGATGAGACAGTAAAAACCGAGGCCCCGTGTCTTGGTATGCATGGCACATTAAAGATCCCTCACTGCTTCGAGTGGGTCCGTTGCAAAGGTCAAAGTTTGTATGCCCCGCATCAGGCAGATGCCGTCACCATATACGTGAAATATTCGTGGTGTGACGTTAAACAAAAATCAATCAATCAATCAATCAATAAAATATTTATATATCATTAGAAATCCTATCATTCGGCCATGTTCATCACGGATTAGACATAAGTTGTCGAAATGCGAATCTGGTGCACAAAATTTTAATGTATAAATGTTTTAATTCTTATTGTTGCTGTTTCATACTTTCAGAATAAGGAAGTGTGAAAAGAATGAAGAAATTGTACATACTGGAGCACCATCTTACTTTGTAGTTGTCGTGGTTATGTATTAATATTGTTATCGACTGACAAAAACATATGGTGCTTAATAAATCAAACAGAAGGGATGCAATTTCATATCTAAGCTAACTATTTTGTATTTCTCTTCCGCTGACTGCTGACTGAGAATCCTAGATAAAGTATGGTAGTCTTATAGATCTGTTTAAACTGCAGGTTTTGGATCACAGTGTTTGATAAGGTATTGAACCATAGATTACATTGTTTTTCTAAACTAAGTAAGTGCATCGGTGGTTCAGTGGTAGAATGCTCGCCTGCCACGCGGGCGGCCCGGGTTCGATTCCCGGCCGATGCAGTTTTACTTAATAATCTCAACATTTTATTTTAAAAATAATCAGCCCTACTGTATATATGTATATACAGTAGATATGGCATTATTCTATGTGGATTTTAATGTATAATGGGCATTATGTGAATCTCAATAGATCTTAATTTGATCTCCAAAATTAACATATCAAAAAAAAAAAATTAAATCATAAAACATTTACAAAACCTTTATCCACAGATTTTAATAAATAAATTAAGAAAAATATATATTTCATTGAAAAGGGGGTAAATAATATTTACATGAACACTATGAAAATTAACTATGTTGGCTTATATTTTTGTAGAAAAGACGAAATTTGCGAAACATTCTTGATAAAAAGTTCCATAATATCTTCATTCATTAAGTGTCATAATTAAATGTAAGACCCCAGTATTTTTCTTCTTTACGTTTTGTATATTAAACATAGAGGATGCAATACTTATAAGAGCATTTCAAATTGTAATTTGAGGATCAATTACATCAATACCATTTAAGATAAGACAGATATTTCTACTGAAAGCAACTATAATGCAAATTTAGTATTTGCATCAGTGTCGTATTGTTCCTTCCTTGGGGACTCATTATTACATTTAATATATACCGTAAACTGGTCAATCTTGAAATCAAAAGCGTACATATCATGGGCCAGTTGTTCAAAACTTTAACCAGTGGTTATGCTAACCAGTGGTTAAAGTTTGAGAGACAATAAATTTGATTTATATGATTTCTGTATAAAATCTAAATTACTTTAAGCTTAACCAGTGGTTAAAGTTTCCAACAACTGCCCCCACAATAGTAACTACCTGGAGTGTCACATAATATAAACAAACGTATATGGACACCAGAACCATAAGACATCAACAATTAGATAACAGTAAAATGCAGGAATGAATGCAGATAATTCTGGCGATACAGCTTAAAAGATGGTATTATTTTTCATGATTACATGTAAATAAAATACAAATTAACCTGGAAAACTTACATGGAAAACATAATCAACAGTTTGAATAGATTGCAGGACAGGAATAGATAAGTGATGTATGATACGAATATTGTTTTTTCCTTTTTTTGTAGATATATATTTTTATATGTGGAGAAGTCAAAGTAAGTAATCTAGTATAGAATGTGTCAAAACTGTGTAAAATGATCGTAATCGATCTCAGTCCAGAATATCATTTAAAAGTCTGGATAACGAGATATCATATTGAGTAATAAGTCTCGTAACGACCATAGACCTTCCTCAGTGACGTTGTTAGTCTAGCACATATATAACTCTGGTTGAATAGCTTATCTGAAAGTTGCCTAGCCCTCAGAACAAAGTCATTGTGATTTGAACATGCTCTGGAATAACATATTAACTGAGATATGAATACGTCGTATGCGGGCGATGATGGAATGTTGCTACTTATGAAAGGAAAGTCAACACGCCAGGTAATGATTTCTGAGAAAAGGTATACATATCAAGCATGCATAAAATGTGTCACATTTTTAAAAAGAAAATTTGAATTTGATGAACTCTGCAATGATAATGCATATTTTCAAGAACATTTTGTCTGATCGGGGTATTACAACCATTCTATAAATGTAATTATTATAAAACATGTATAATTTTTCAAAGAAAAACTGCAAAATCGAGGCAAAACAGTATATGAAATATATTATTCAATAATTTGTATGTAAATGTAGAGGTAACGAAAATGTTGCATTCCGGAGTTACAATAGAAATCAGAGTTAACGCTGATTACTTTGTCAATACTTTCACTTGCTACTTTCTACACGCCTTTCTATAATATGATTGAGCGAAACTTTTTTCACAATAAATGCGCTGGTATTCATATTGTTTAGAAAGACATTAAAATGTAATCAATAATTCATGTACAGTATGTCTAGACTAATTAGGCACTGTATGCGCTGTTTATAAAATTAGATACCTTAAGGGCATGGTGCGAAACTGGAAGTCATCATTTTAAAAACACCCATTGTCCTTGGAGACGCTTAAACAAGATATGTAATGAAACCAGCATTTCTTCAATTAATCTCTGGTCGTTGAAACTGCCATTAATTACGGTATAATTGTTTATCACTAAAACATCCCTGATTATCCTCGTCCCTTCATATCCTTCGCTCTAGAAGCAATCACGTTCAGAAAAACAAATTAAGATAAAGTATTAGCTCGCTAAACCGTATTCTGTCATCATCTCGGCTGAAGAGTCATTATTTCCTCTTTGGCACTTAAGTCTCACCTGTGGGTCCATCAGTGTCCACTCTTGTATATTATATAGCGTGCCACATTGGAACTGCATAGGGTACTTTTGTAATCAAATCATATAAGACTCTTTTACAGGCTGCTATGAAAGATACATCAGTTACACCCGAGGGGTCTCAAAATCAAGAAAAACCCGAGGCTTGCCGAGGGTTGTGTATGATCTTGAGGCCCCGAGGGTGTTACTAATGCATCCATAGCAGCCTATAAAAGAGCATATTTCTTTCATATTTTTGAAGAAATATTGAATTTCAAAAAAAAAAAAAAAAAAAAAAAAAAAAATATTCAACTTTATCGAATCAGGAAATTTTTGTCATATTCGTGTTCAGCGTCCCAGAAAATAGTTTATTCTAAATGAATACACCGTGAACGTTAGTCTATTTGCCTTAAAGATGTAAAACAATGTAGAAAAAGGAGTTTTTAATTGACGTTTTATTGAGACGTCGTCGTCGTGTTCGGTGCGGAAATCATGACGTCACAGTGACGTCACGTGGTATGTAATACACATTAATATCACATAGCTGTATTACACGGGCCTGCTCTGTACCAAATACGCAGATATGAGAGAATGCCTCCTATTCGATTTCGATCAGGTATATTATAATTTAAAACAGACATGCAATGTTGGCATATCAGGACTGAAGCTGAGCTATCAACCTGCAATGCAGTCTCAGTGTCATCTGATTGTGACACTCATTACAATGTGCCAATGCGGACATTCATAGACTCCGACAGTCAGGAGAAGAAGAGTGAGCCATGCCTGCCATGAATCCCTAAAACATACATACAACACAAAAATATTTCAATACTGCACCTGATGAAACACATTGGAGCATCTTTGGTACCTTGTTTTTGACTCAGTATAATGAAAATAATCTACAAATGCGTACCCAGCAGAATATTTTCCATATCAGATAAATCTGCAGTCTTTTGATTAAGAAAAAAATAATTTATTCGTCTAAAGTGCATTTGTCAATGATGATTAAAAAGTTCAATTTTCCCTTTTTATTTTCTTCTTTTTTAATGTAAAATGAAATTCTAGTCAACAAAATACTTATAATTTTGTACATAGGGACATAATAATATTCCTTATGTCAAGTTAAAATCCATGTTAAAATCAAGAAATATGATGACCATATTACGTGTAGCATTTATAGTTAGTGTGATATCTAATAGATTACGGCTCCCGAGTTTTCATCTGCGATCTATAAAACCACGTTTTCTCTTCCATTGTAAGTAATTGTCCGTTTCTACTTTAATCATTTCAATTTTGATCAAATCACGGCATACAAAACATTGAATACATAAAAATATTGCCATTGTACTGACGCTCAACAATTATGTACATTGCTTTGAATGTGAATGCGAGCTTTCAATCGGCGTTGATATCTTATTAAAAAGTGATATCGCTTTTATCTTCCAGCATGTGTTGGTCATAATTAAATTCTATATTGTTTTCAATGTTAATTGAAATATTTCTCACCAATAAGAGGAAGTTATCATTTTTAACTATGTGACATAATCCAACTCAGGCAAAATTATAAAATAAAATCCAGCTGAACGATATACAACAAAGGACAACAATTACTTTCATTATCGCTATAAAGGATTATTTTAGTTTTCAAAACTACGTACGGAGAATAATACATAACATTCAAATATATGTTCATTTATGGGTTATTCTTTGCTTACGGTGCACTGAATTCATACATATGTATATTATCAATTTATTGGTGAGATATGTTGCCTTCTGTTTCAAATCATTGACCTAAAATATACTTCAAATGACAAATGTATATAAATTATTTTAAAACTAAGAAGCATAGCTGTCTGTACATTGTTTTGTTTTGTTTTTTGTTTTTTTGTTTATTGTTTGTTTTTGTTTTTGTTTTTGTTTTTTGCTCTTTTTGAATTTTAGGACAGCTCAATAGATATAAATACTCTGGATGTCCAGAGATTCGACCGTAAGCATCACTAAACAGACATAAGTTGTCGACACCCGTGTATGAATGTATGTATATGTCTATATATAAATACATGTAAACATCTGTTTGATTCGTACAGTTCATGTAATTGTCTAAGTAAAACTGAATCACGTTTGCTACGATTGTGACAAAAGGACAACGATAGATGATAGAAGACCGTTGAAGATGTGTAGCAAGTTTGTTGTATTCACATGAGCTGTGATGTCTCCTCTGGATCTATCATATATACCGAATAAATCTATTTTTGAGAGCAGTATTGAGAAATCTAATCTGTTCCCTTTTCTAACACAACAACAACAACAAAAGCAGCAACAGCAGCAGCAGCAACAACAACAACAAAAAGCAAAAGAACAGAAAAACATCAAACAAACAAACGAAACAAAACAAAACAAAACAAAAAATTAATAAAAAAAAAATAATAATAAAAATAACAACTAGAGAATAAAGTGATTATGAGGGTCAAAGGGGAAGTCAGTTGGTTACTTCCATAATATAATTTGGATCTACTTGGCGTGGTGGGTGCAAGTGAGAATTTTTAATTACACCAACAATCTAACCATACATGCTTGATTTCGATGAAACCATCGTGTCTTCACCAAGTGCCTTTACCACAGCTTGGTAAAGTTACTTACCGGTGAGTGGAAAGGTGGCCGCCCGTAAACTGGTTAACCATACCGACTGAGTGACGATTGTTACTATAATTTGACCGTCCTAAGTATTGCTTAACTGCTTGATTTCCTTGTCCCCTTAAAGTATGAAAGGTCTCATTCCAAAGAATCTTTATGCGAAGTTTCAAAGCTCTACACTCTTTGGTGGAGAAGATTAGTTAAGGATAAAGGATTTTTGAAAAGTAGGTCACACTCCAATGTCATTAGGTCAAAAGTCATGATCCCAAATGAAAGATCTTATCACAAGGAATCTATATGTGACGTTCCAAACCTTTTGATACATAAGTTAAAGCCAAAGTTTAAGTTTTTGAAAACTGGGTCGATCTCCATGTCAAGGTCACTAGTTCCAAAATCATAGTCCCAAATGAAAGGTCTCATCACAAGGAATTTATATGTGGAGTTTCAAAGCTTTGCACCTTTTTGTACAAACAATGTAGTCAATGTCACTGACAGGTCAAAACTAGATGCCTCCGAATTTCATTCCGGAGGCATAAAATCGAACTGGTTTTCTTTTTACGCTGATATATATAGAGATTTCTTGGAACAAATAAAGACATCTCGAATGAAATTCTAGTAGATATATCTTTATTCTAAATATGTACATCTGTATTTGGAAAAGAGCTTAAAACTGAAGACATTTCTTTTGAAGAAAATGAGATATCTCTAAATTCAATGGATACATCTCCCTATTAAAAGTTGAGATATCACTACTTTAAATAGAAATCTACTTCTTGTTAACAAATGTAACAAGCTGAATTTACTTACTTGAGAAAAGAAAATCCGGAATTTCACATTGGGTGGGTGGGTTCACTATAAAGAAATTTTTCCCCGAGGAAAAATGGCTGTAAAAGGGGGAAAATGGTTATTTAGCCAAATTTCCCTGGGGAAAAACTTCCATATCGCCATTTTCCGGGGGAAAAACTGTTATATAGCCATTTTCCCGAGGGGGAGGGAAGAATGGCTAGGGGAAACACTACTATATAACACCATGGCGGCTTTTTCAAAGATAATTTATTAACATAGACTCGCACTTTGTGTGATTGGTAGCCTTTTATGACCAGAATGTGACCAGTGGATTATACAGAGCACTCCTAGACTTCCAACGGAGAGTGCACTGGTTATAAAAAACAGAAACACTTAATATCATGAATTTTCGGCCTCTTGGCCTTTATCAAGTGATATGAAAATGATATAAAGAGAATGCTACAAAGACAATGATGCCAAAATTAGTGATTTTGAATGTTTTTATATATTCATAAAGGTGGATTACAGTTTCGAGAAAATGATATCACAAATCATCGACGATCGTCGAATGTCAAAGGTGCCCGAGTAATCCACCTTCAGTTATAGATCGATTCCCTAAGAATTTCAATAGGTTAGAATCCGGTGTACAACTAATTGGAAAAGAAAATGGTTTTCCGCTAGTTTCCTCTAAAGTGACAACAGATGCACAGTTTTTCATAGGTGACTGTAGGATGCTGAAAAATTCATTGGAGGGCACCTTTCGATTTTGATAAAATCAGTTCTTTATCGTATCTAAATGTAATCAGCAAAGGATCGTTATCCTAATCGATGAATAATGAATTCAATTGTAGGAATGCAAAAGCACTGGAAGCACGAGGGGTCACCCACACTCCCGGTAATCAGTTCATTTAAAATAATGTCACAAAATTTTTGCATTGACTCATCAGAAATGATCAAGAAAAAATTCCAGATAAAAAACAAATTCCCATCATTCATCGTGATCAGTGATCCCTCGCAAGAAAAGACAGAACAGGGACGACACAAAGCAAGGATTGAACTAGGGTCTTTTCTGTTCTAAGTAAAGATTCTTTGGTTCACTTTTCGGTTTTGATACTGCTCTTTAATACTGCTATTTATATATGAGAATTCCAACCATTCGGCCACGAGCATCAATGAAGAGACATTAGTTGCCGAAATGCGCATCTGGTGCACAAAATTTAATGGTATATATGTTCTATATCTATTACAACCACCAGGCCGGTGTCACTGCTGGTGGACTGATAGTTCCCGAGGGCATCATAAGTCTAGTTTTCAGTGCTTTTGTACTGACATCAGACATATACTTAAAATTTTCTGTCATGAAATTATACAAATCACTCTTAAACTCATGCATAGCTCTGTCCTTAGACTGATTCTTTGGTTCACTTTTTTCGGTCATTTTGGTTTTAATACTGCTCTCGAGCATCACTGAAGAGACATAAGTTGTCGAAATGCGTATCTGGTGCACAAAATTAGAAGGTATTTATGTTTTATATTTATTACGTAACCAATTTCAAATTGAAAAACGTTGCTTGTGTAAAATTTATATAAGAATAAACGTGTTTCATTCCGACATGTACAACGATTCCGACAGGCATTCAATGTTCATGGTGTTGGAAAACCCGTTTTCCTGGCGAAGCATCACTGATTTATTCATGGTATTCCCATCAGAATCCACTAAAGACTGGTCGTGTTCCGCTTTATTTGAACGACAAAAGAGAAAACAGAAGACATCTGACAAAGCTGTATGACACAAATCACCAAGAACATGTACAACAAACATGATTTTAGTAGAAGATACACGGAAAAACATTACCAAAGTATTCGATTGTGCTGCGTTTACGATACCGACTTATGACGGTCAATGGAAGTAACAGACGTCACTCAATTGGCGTGGTTAATCGGTTTACGGGCGCCCACCTTCCCACTCACCGTAGTAAGATACATATGTAAATAAAACTCTCGAAGCTGTATAGTGGGTCCAAATTGAAAATAAGTAATTAGATATATAATTTATTATGTAATAGGACTCCACAAATCAAAGCACCAAAGAAATATTACAGGTTACATTTTAACTATACAAACCTGCATGTTTGAGGTCAGAAACCCTATCAGCGCTTCAGTGGTCAAATACAATACATCTGTGATATAAACAGATTTGAATACATTCGCAAATGTATAAAATTATTTCCGGAACTGGAAGACAATTACATAATGTATGATTCACTTTAGCCTTGTTTACCATGTTAGCATCAGACAATAGTAATCAATGCCTATAGGACGTATCAGTCCATATAATTATCGGAAATTAGTAGCTAGACATGGGTTAATATCAAGGGATTTTCTACGCTTGATTTCAGCATATCCTTTATAGTTATTCGTCGATATATAACATATATTTTACAAAATTTATAATATATACTGTATAAAGACTGTTATTACCAAAATGTAATGAAGTTCTGTATTAAATAAATGTAAATATATTCTATATAGTTTATGAACAGTTTGAAATGAAAATAATTTAATTACGGACTTCACATCTGAATTATTATCACAATATTTATTTCCATGTGATATGGGCATTTTTATGGTAGAAATTTACATGGTTGTCTAAGTGTCATGACTGAATTTCAAACAATAGGGAAAATAGTTCAAGTTATGGAATTATCAAGTCATATGTAATATAAGTAGCCCTGTTTACTAGTTATGCAAGATTCGAGATTACGTGGATCTATGAAAAAAAAAAACATTATGCTGTTGTAATCATCTCCACATGATATATCATGTCCGGGGAAGGCAATCAAGAAAAGTTAAACGAGGAATTCCCTTTGTTTATCAATATTATCGGTTTTACAGGTATTTCAATTAATCTTTTTTCTGAATTACTGACATTGACAACAATGATATGTCTGACCGATCGAAAGATATCTGCGTCAATCTAGTCACTCTTTCTCGTATAATTGAATACCAAATGACATGTTAGAGATTTAACATGTCAACTACCAAAAGAATATCCTAACAACAATTACATTAAAATTTGTCATATTATTTCAGGTTCATTTCTGTTTTCCTTACTAAATCTTACCTAAGAATCTTAATTAATTCATGTATATATCTTGTATTTATCACTTCGCATAATCCTTCATTTATGAGAATAATAACATACTTACAGAAAATCATTACGATTTATACACTTTTGTACCTGATATTTTCATTTTGTTTGCTAGCACTTCTGGTACGTGCATATTATGTGCATAATTCAAAATGCTCTCAAATGATAGACAATTTTGTAATTTTGTAATTTGGGCCCAAACCCGAAAATAGATTAGGTAGTTGATGCAAGAAGTCATAAATGTCTTGAATATAAAGATAAAACGAATTCAGTATGAGAAATTGTAACAATTTATTAAATAATATCATATTTTATTCTCAATATATGAGCTTATTCTCTTATTTTGTTTAATATATATATATATTAAACAAAATAAGAGAATAAGCTCATATATTGAGAATAAAATATGATATTATTTAATAAATATATATAATGTAGAAGAACAAAATCATCAGAAGAGAATTGGCTTAGACGTATAAGACTTACTATGTTGCTTGGCAACACACGAAGTCGGTATATGTACACATTGGTATATACTATATAAGGCTGCGTGACACAGTTGGTCTATTACAGAAGCACATCTCTAAATTGCAGGTAAGATTTCTTTGCATATTCAAGTCAGATTTATACTTCAGTTAATATCAATCTTTGGTTTATTTTTTAATTTTTATCTTTGTCTGAATCTAAATATTCCCTTTTTAAATTTCTTTATAATGCGAGTTATAGACAAATACAAAGGCTAAGGAGTTTAATCGTTTCACTAGTAGTGTAAATTTTAGGAGTTATCTTATTTCCATTGAAAGGGGAAATGATGTTCGAAAGCTGACTATCATGTCCATAGGATTAGTATTATGCATTTAACTGTAATTGCTATAAAATGAAGTTTTATTTTTTCTTCGAATATCGTACATCTAGTGATACTCTTTTGAATTCTATATTTTATACTTTGAAAACATTTCAGTGGAAATAACCATTGAAATATATAGCACATATCATACAAATGATACGAACAATATCTTCCATACAATAAGCTTTTGGATAAAATATATGTATGTTAATACCCCCCCCCCTCTCTTTTCCTTTTTCTTTTTCCTAGTTTTATGTTTTGTGTCGATTTATTCATTGATGATATAATCAATATGTGGCATACTGAATTATCTATTCACGTCTAACCTCAGTTAGTAAAATATCTCTGAAGTAGATAGATATTTTGGGGTACGAATCCCGGTTTCACCATAAATTGTTCTCTCGGTCTGTTTTGCATGAATAACAAGCTATCTAAACAATTACCTAGTTAAAACATATGCAAAAATATAAAATGCACAATTAACTGATGTAATATCTCTCCTCCACTTTATTCTACATATCATGACAATTACATATTGTTTAAAGTAAATTTTGCTCAGTGGATGAGATGCTCAGCTGGTGACCATCTGGTCCCAGGTTAGACTCGCTTCGTGAGCACACTGATGTATTATCTTTCGGATGAAAACCGACCCCGTGTCTTTGTGGATGTGATACGTAAAGGATCCATCACTGCTTCCAGTGGATCCGTTAATAGGCTATAAATTTGAAAGCAAAGCATCAGGTAGATGTCGTCATCATATACATGAAATAATCGTGGAATGACGTAAAATAGTAATCAATGAATAAATGAATCAGTCAATCTTTATTTCTATCTAACAGCGCTTAAATAATATATAAGATGTAGTAAATAATAGCATTTCAATGTAGTTACTAGAAATATCAGAAAATACATACTTTCATTAATTTGGTGCACCAGAAGTGATAATGAAATTCCAGAGACGGTTACAGAAGACGGTAATTATTCTCGCTATTATTATGCTATAAAATATGTATAGAATTCAACGATTTCCTAAAATAGAATTTAAATATTCATAGGTCTGAAATATTACTCTTTTAGAAGCATAAGTCGCCATGATATGAATCAGAGTAGTTCAGTGTGTTTTAATGGGTCGAGACGCCCTGAATTCGAATCCTTTTTTATCATAGAGGTTGATTTGTAAGAGATCCCTCCATCTCTCAGAATTGTCTGCTGCATCAGTCAACATTTCTGTGCATGCATCAGGCAGTTACATAGATCGACATTTCTATACAGTATTATATACATGTACATGCATCATGTTAACTTTAAGTAGTTATTATGGACTTTTATAAGCTGCCTGGTTATTATTTTTAGACCACTGTTTAAAAGATTATAGACTACTAATAAAAACACACTCTTTTTTTCAAATTTTCGACCTCGTGGTCTTTATCACGAAAATGACACAATACACTCTTTGCGAGTGTATTGTGTCATTTTCTTGATAAAGACCATGAGGTCAAAAATTTGAAAAAAAAGTGTGTTTTTATTAGTAGTCTACCATTACTTCCCCGAGGAAGATATATTGGACATAAAAAGATTATAAATGAACTTTTGATTTTGATTTTTTAAGTCTTCAATATCAATGATTTTATGATCACTTATTTCCTCTCAATGCTTCTTTTCAAAGGATCTGCAACAAATATTGGATTTCACTGTCAATGCAGGTTTTGTTATAGAGGCTTTTTTCTTGTATAATTAAACTCAATCCATGGGCTCCTGTAAATGTCAATTACATATATCTGTTTTATATCTTTATAATTATTATATATGACTAAAAGTCAGAATATGTCTTTCTTATAATAATGACATTCTTCGATTATTTAAAGTTTGAAATATTTTCGCTTAATTTTAGTGTAAAGTTGAAATGCACAAACATTCTATGTGTCATTTAATAGCTATTTTAATTAGTTTAAAAACCCATGGCACTTTAACTGCATGTCGCCTATAAAGGTGCTCGGCATTCTCTTCATTTTTAAATTTACATTCCATAAGAGAGAGTGCATATATTTTCAATTCTTTTAAATACATGCATTTAGTTCGGACAGGGCTAATATATTTTCAGTGCATCATTTAAAAAAATGAGTTTCTTCTTTTCCATGTTTTCAAAGTTCTTTTCCTTGTTATGATTTATTTTTTCAACCATTGTCGATCATAACATTCACCTATGAAAATGTCAAAGCATATTATTGTCTTTTAAGCACTTTAAACCATTGGTTTTATTATATATTTTAAATTGAAATCAAAGATCCAGGATGTTCACAAAAAGTATTAAAGCATATAAGGTATATTTCAAGGAGGAGTGTTATTTATGGTAACTGATAGCTCATTTCCCTTTTTACATATATATATATATATATATATATATATATATATATATATATATATATATATATATATATATATATATATATATATATATATATATTATATATATATATTATATATACATATACATATATATATATATATATATATATATATATATATATATATATATACATATATACATATACATATATATATATATATATATATATATATATATATATATATATATATATATATATATATATATATATATATATATATATATATATACATATATATATATATATATATATATATATATATATATATATATATATATATATATATATATATATATATACATATATATATACATATATATATATATATATATACATATATATATATATATATATATATATACATATATATATATATATATACATATATATATATATATATATATATATATACATATATATATATATATATATATATATATATATATATATATATATATATATATATATATATATATATCTGTTCATCAGTTGTGGATATCGGATCGGTATTTCAGATAGAACAAGGATTACTCAAGCGGGGTGGTCAAGAAAATATAACCCACTAAATTATTATGGCGTACAATCTAACAATGAGGTGACGTAAACATGAATCAACCCTGTTCTGCCTGTGCAGAGCTAAGTGAGAGCTAAATTCTCGGGTCCCGGATCCCTAGGTCTAGGAGCCCCGACGGACAAACATAGGAGGTAAGGTTTAGGACCTTTCCTCTTCTGAATAGTATTAGTCATAGTTCTCAATAACCAGCGTGCAATGTTCGAGCAAAAGTCTGCATAAGTCTATAGAAAAGCCCAATTCAAGCCCCATGATCTCTGCAATGATCTGTCATTGAACTATTCGCTGACTCGATGAGATGAAATTATCTTTTACCTTGTTTATTTTGTATATCACTGTAAAAATGGGAAAAAGTGATTTCTCTGTATACATATAGTTAAAATGACATCTCTCAACAATAAGATGAAAGATATAGATAAGATCTCTAATTTTCTATAAGTTTTATAAGTATAAGATATTTGTTACCATTCATAACCTTCGGCTTTGAGGACGGAAGAACAACAGGTGGACACGCCCAACCATAAATTCCCGTTTGCAATGACAGTGTTTTTAATTAAGAATGCAAAGGGAATAAATTGTCAATGTGAAATAAATATGATTGCCACATCAAGAAATTTAATGCCATTGAGAATACAGAATATTTCTCTTTTTTCGTTAAAGGTATATCAGTGGGCGAAATCATATTATTTCTTAATCCTGTTTGAATGAAATAAAAGATATGAATAATTTTCATTCATTGAGTCAGAATTTTTCTATTCAAACCGCACTGAAGCGTAGAATTTTCATTTCATGTATCCGCCATATCTTTTATTGAAGGTGTTTTTTCTTTGTAAAAAGTATAAATCATGTACTTTACACGTCACAATTGCAAACTCATTGATATAATTATAGTTTGCATTTCTTTTACTTTTACTCGGCGCATTGGTCAGTTTGTTGGAAGAAACAATGATATTTGGAGATGGCGAGACATCAAAATTACTTCGACTTAATAGGGCGTTCGAATTAATAGACATCGATTTAACCGAAGAAATTCGTAAGGAAATTGAAAGTAAATTTTCTAGAATTGAACTTGACTTTGAGATAAAAGGAGATTCGAATTTAGCGCTGATGGATAATAAACTGCAAGGATAAATAGAACAGTTTAAAAAACACTGTAACACTAAACTTCGTTTCGATATTTGTAAAATAGTTAGAGACGTTCAAAGTTGATAACCATCAAGAAGTTAAATACAATTCTCCATACACCAATTGGCCGCATTAAGGGAGTGATAATTATTATTATTATTATGGACTGTCTTAAGTCGGTCCTACAAATACATTAATATTAAAATTTTTCAAGTTTTGTGTTCTTTCACTTGTATTCACTGTGACGATTTAATCAGATATCTTCTTTCCTTTCTTTCATTTAAGACGCATTAAATGCATATTAAAAATTCATCGATGACCGGCTGAGTTAAAAATAATGTTAATTCGTTCGTCCTATTCCAAAGTGACAAATGATATCGTCACTGGAAGATGACCAATCATCAAGACGGTCTACTCATGTCAACATAAATGAAACGATTTTTAAATGAATGATTAAGGTTGATGAAATAGCTGACAAAGATAGTGAAAATTCCTATGAAATTCGTTGCTTTCAAAGGCGTCAGAAACATTTGGAACATCTTGGCATTTCTAATAACAGCAGAAGTCACATCAGCACGTTGAGTTGTTGACAAGGAAAGTCAGATACATTCTTACGATAATGAAACGAAACAGTTCAATACAAAGAAAGCATCATGTTTCACTGACATATAAATCTTATTTAAATTTTTTTATAGGAGTCGCGAACCTTTGACTGTTAGTAGGGAATTCTACATATCCGTAACTTAGCTTGCTCTTAAACGGACAGAGCACAGTCAGTTCATATTGATGTCACTTCATGTTTTTGATATTTAATTCCATTTTACATTTCAAATATTTCATTCCATAATACTGTCCGTGTTAAAATATTCATAAGCTACTTACTTTGGAAACCTTTGTTCTTTAATTTTCATATGAAGTGTTACTTATAATCTTTAAAATGGTTCTTTGGTTTACTTTCGTGATCAATGCAAGGGTGGGTACGTAAACTGGTTAACCAATTGGGTTCTCACTTCAATGTATCACTTTATGGGGTGCCGCAGCTGTATTACAATCAATTATTGTTGTGTACCCTTATGTGCTTATTATTGTTTACTGTGCATGACCACGGCAACTTTTGTCATACTAAGAAGTCAGATGCACATTATTTTCGCTACTTTTCTGGTGCTTATTTCAAGTCATCATACGTTCATGTACTACAATGTATCTTAATCTCAGACCCATGCAAGTTCTCCAACCCCCCCCCCCCCCCCGCCTCCCGGTACATGTACTAATCCCCCATAATCAAATGATTGTTCCCTAATTTTCGCCTGACTCTATTTTGGTTGTTGGTTATTTTTCCTTATATCCAAAATTTACTACATAGGCATTATGTTTGTTTATTTTTTATAAATTAAAGAGAAGTCAGAAGAAAAAATATTAGAAGTGATTTATTAATGTTTATCATGTATATTTATTTTTGTGTTTTCTTTATCAGAATGTCTACCAATACATTAAGCTGTCCAATTAGTTACAGCGAGATAGAATTTTTACAAGACAAAAATCTGACGCTTGAGGATAAATTAGCATGGCCGTGCGAGCTAAGACAGTTCTGGATAGATTTGTTACCATTCGTAACCTTGGTGCGTGGGCTTCTATCTTACGGTACATCCATTATCGTGGCATTTGGACTGGTATGTAACTGCCTCTCATTCATTGTGCTAACAAGGAAGCACATGCGGAAATCCACTACTAATTTATATCTATCTTGGCTGGCAGTCTATGACTCCCTCTCGCTTACTCTCAACTTCATGATTGGTGTCCTGAGAGGACAAAACCCGGATACTATAAATAAAGATTTTCAAAGATACGAAGATCTCTGTAAATTTCATGGTGTCATCGTTGAACTTTTCAACCTTCTTTCCGTATGGATTATAGTATCCTTTACTGTCGAAAGGTTCATCATGATCAGATTCCCTCTAAGATCCAAGAATCTAACACCAAGGAGAGCATTATATGCAATCATTATTGTATCCTTATGTGTTTTCATATTTTCTCTTCACAAGATTGCAGTGTCAGGCTTTGAAGGTGATTCCGTATTCGGCTATAAAGCCTGTAAGACTCGGCGAGCTATTCTGCCAGAGATAATCTACTTCTATGTGGCATTCAATACTTGGTTACCCACTTTTATCATAGTCACTTTGAACTGTCTTATCCTTTTTGAGATCCGAAGTAAACAGAAGAAAAGGCAGGAGATGACGAATGCCAGCAGTATGACCAAATCCGACGAGAAAGCCACCAAACTCCTCCTCATAGTATCCTCTACGTACATTATCCTCATCATGCCTCTGGGACTGATCCAATCTACAGAACTCATCTGGAACTCGACTATGAAAGTCGATATAACACACCCAGATTACTTTTACTTCATGTCAACCAAATATAAACTCAAGTGGGCCAGAGCATTCTTCTTCTTCTTTTACCAATTTAATTTCGGAATAAACTTCTTTTTATATGTCTTTTCGTCATCTTCAACTCGATTTCGCGCTACTTTGAGGCAGTTAATGGGTATGAAGGTAAAATCCTCTGAGATGACATGGGTTTCAAAATCACATGCCGAAAGAACCAATAAAGTTGCACCTGTTTCACCTGTACCTGCAGAAGAAGTCCAAAGTGAAAAACCTGCACAACCGTGTTCTTCCAAAGAACAAGCAAATTCGTCAAGCGTATGAAGCATTTATATAATTATAACATTCTCATTTACATTTGAGTTTTGTTGATCAATTGTTGTGTGTTACCCCCGAGAATTTCTTCCTCAGTCGAAGTGGTCTTTTACAATTCTGATAGACACCGACTTAACCACAGAAATTCTAAGGCTCGTACATCAAAACATTTCGAGTGACCCTAACCTAAATATTTCTGACAGTATTTAGGTTATAAATAATATTAGGTAAAATTATTAGTCAGATGGAGGTAAAGATATCGTTCAAACGTGTTTTAAGTTTAACCTGTAATAATTATCCCGTTGTAACAACCACCTTACTGTAATGCTAATTATCTAATATAATATAATATAATATAAAATTATCCTGTGTTAAGTGCCAACCTATCAGAGGTGGTTACTTTTTCCAGATTCTCTATTGCTACTACTGAATACGGGTTTCAATGTATCCTTAAAGTCTGAAGATATGTTATCCTGATGATGAGTAAAGATTTTTTGTACTTTTAATAATGAGATAAAATTCAGCCTTGTCAGTTTATTGATTAACTATTGAATTTTTATCAGTCTGGCATCGAAAACATTTGAATAAAAAGTGTAGTCATTTGATATAATATGTGTCAATTAAAATGTGAAATGATGAGATTATGAAAGAAAATCATGATTTTAATACAAGGAAATGAACTATATGATCAATTATTTTCCGGAAACTCAATCGATATTACGAAATCGTTTTGAGACGTATTTCTTGGAGTTTTAGAGTGTATAATTGAAATAAACAGTTGAATGTTTAAGAATATTTCGAGCAGACTTGATAAAAATAAAATATATTTTACAAAATTCAATTATATCATTTTCACTTCATTTATTGATAATGATAGTAGCGCCAAATGGCCACCGTTTCACTTGTATGGAACGTATACATTATTACCTCGTAAAAAATAAAATGTTATTCCTTCGTGAAATATCTTTGAGGTTGTGAGGGGGAAAAATCCGTTAAGCTTGGGTGTTGAATAATGATGTCTTTGTTTTAAAGGAATATTTTTCAGCTGTATCATAATATTGTGTCAATTTCGATGAGTAAAGCTTTTTACCATACTTTTGTTGTCATATAGCCAGAGTTGTGAATGAACTAATAACATAAGTTAGTATCTGTTATATATGTAATATAACAACGCAGTAATATGTAACTTTTTGTGGTTTATCTTGATAGCTAATATTATTTAAGTACTTCGTTTCGTCTACATGTAAAGTATATATAAGATTGAAAACCCCTTCTTTTCTTCATTAGATTTTATGACTTAAAATAAGTATGTTCAGAGGGAAAAACAATCGCAATGGAAAAAACCATATCTATTTCTGATTTTTTAATGCAGTGATTGATACAAATACATATTTATTGTAAAGTCGTATTGACAAATTTTTGAAAGCAAATGAAATATAGAGGTTATCACTATTTTATATTACGATACTGTAAATCCCGATCGATTTGATTCTAATTTAGCCGTGGAAAATGAATCATTTTCATGCACATGTCCTCGGTGATTTGTGTAATACAGTAGATGTCTTCTGTTTTCTCTATCATTTGTTGTGCAGGGTATTCATTCATTAATAAATAATAAATATTAGAACATATATACGCGTTATAATTCTGTGCACCAAATGACAATGATTCTCAAAGGCAAAATTCATTTTAGGTTCATTAACTTATCATTAAATCTCTTATACTGTTAAGCTATCATTCACTCTATTTAATCGTAATGAACATTAATGTTACATTTATTATAAGCGCTTAATCAGACAATTAAAATAAAAGTATCTAAACATTTAACTAAAAAATAAAATGCTCATTACAAATATTCTGTGTTATTCAAACGATAAAAGATTGTTGGCCTATAATAAATATCAATAAAAACACGAAGTAAGGTAAAAATAAACTTTTGTTATCTGTGGAAGATTTTTGAAGAGTTGTGGTAATGATTATAATATTTAACAATGAGTATTTGATAAGTATATTAAATTATGTTGTTGCTTTCTTTGTTGTTAATAAATCATACAAGTATCTAATAAATATATTAAATTATGTCGTTGCTTTCTTTGTTGTTAATAAATCTTACAAGTATTTAAACATTTGTATGTTTTATTTTTTTATTGAAAGTGTCGACATTCGAACACTGAGATTAGATTTTCGGATCACAGTTATTCAGATGCGTGAAGGTACAAATATGACGAAAAGATACAAATGGCGATCATCATCTGTGTCATCTCCCCTTGTACATGTACGTCATGATTTTATGGGGGACAAAATCCCAAATTCAAATAGTTTCAACTTTAGTACACTGTTACTGGCTTTTTACAATAGACATATCTTTTTAGACGTTTCTATAATAAAGAGGTATTGTGTGATCGTCAAATGCCCGACATCACATATTTTGGCACACTTGTTCATTATGACGTCATAAATAAATGGCCCGTCAAACAAAACATGAATTTAACTATGACGTCACAATGGAACTACGTAATAGGCGTGGTTAAAGTTGGATCAGGCGATCCCTCAATTATAGAGTTACATAACCGTATCTGAGAATATCTGGTCACTGAATTAGACTTGACATACTTTCGTATTTGACATAAAAAACAAGGGGATTTCTATGGATAAAATAGATTTTCACCATTGATTAAGGATTTTTGTTTGAGTGTAAGTAGCAAGATACTCAATCGGTCATGACTTGACAAAAATGAGCAATGTGTCTATGACAAAGCGATACAATAATGCAGAGGACATTTTCCAACAAGATATATGGAACATATATTGAGTATACAGTTTAAGGTTCTAATTCAAAAAGAACGCACCTATATGTTGCCAACATGTATAAGTATGTATCCTGTGTGTGCTTATTCTATATGAGCATATGTGAAAGAATTTCTGAGAAGATGGAAAAGCAGATGACTCACATGAGTGACATGGCAGAATTCAAGTCAAGCAAAGCGATTGAATAAGATTAAAATAAGAAAGACGAGTGACATTATCTTAAAAAGAAACCAAACCAAAAGAAACAAATACAAGAGTCCCAAATGGGCCAATATGGCTTAACTGAGACATGAAAACATTGCACATAATGATATTAAACAATAATGCTCGTAGGTGGACATAAGTCTTTGGTTTCTATAAAACTTTCAAAACATCTAGAATTATGCATGCCCATCTTCTTTCATACCTACCAAATTTTCTCAAGATCAGTCTAGACGTAGTGAAGAAAAAGCAGAAAGTATGAAAAATCACCCCCACCTTCATTTTGTAGTCTTAAATAAATTGAATTAATTCTTTGACAAAAACATTCCTTTAATTATTTCTGGCCCCACCTGTTGATAGATCGAAAAGAAAAACAATTATATATCTAGGGGACCTATAGTTCTTCATTCCTATTAAGTTTTATTAAAATCTGTTGAGTCATTCCAGACCAAATTTTGATAATGTGAAAAAAATCTACCCCGCCTCCTACCTATTTAACAAAACAAAGAAACTCCAAAAAATAAAATTTTGTCAAAATTCTTTCAAAAAACACTACTTTAATATATTCTCGCTAAAATAATCATTTAAGTGTATCAAAGTCACCCATAGGAAAATATTGCTTTTTTGCATGAAAATGTTGAAGTCAGGAAAGATGTTAAAAAGTGTCAAAAATTATTCATCCCATTTCAACAAAATATACTTGAAACACCACCTGTCAACAGATTTAGACGAAATGAACAAACTTGGTATAGGTATTATATAGTAGTTTTCCCCCTAGCCATTCTCCCCCCCCCCCACACTGGAAAAATGGCTATATAGTAGCCCCCACCCCCCACCCCCACCCTACTGTATAGTGGATGCCCCCCCACCCCTCCCACAATGTGAAATTCCGGTTTTTCATTTACACATACATGTAAGTAAATCCAGCTTGTTACCTTGTTAACAAAAAATAGATTTCTATTTAAAATAGAGATATCTCAACTTTTTATACGGAGATATGTCCTTTGAATTTAGATATATCTCATTTTCTTAAATAGAAATGTCTTCAATTTTAATCTCTTTTCCAAATACAAATGCATATATTTAGAACAGAGATTTATCTACTAGAATTTCGTTCGAGATATCTTTATTTTATCTGAGAAATCTCTATATATACAAATGGATAAAAGAAAAACAAGTTCGTTTTTTACCTGTCTGTGACTCTTAGCCTGTGGCAAAAACCTTGACTATATCGTTTGTACCAAGAGGTACAAGGCTTTGAAACTCCACATATAGTTTTCTTGTGATGAGACCTTTTATTTGGGACCATGATTTTTTAACTAGTGATTTTGACCTTGGTGCTCTACGTTTTCAAACACTTAAACTTTGGTTGTATCTTTTGTACCAAAAGGAGAAGGGGTTTTGAGAGTACTTGTGGTAAGATCTTTAATTTGAGACCATGACTTTTGACCTAATGACTTTGACCTTGAAGTGGGATCTACTTTTCAAAAACTTTTACCTTGACTATATCTTCTACACAAAAGGGCGTAGAGCTTTGAAACTTAGCATATAGATACTTTAAGATGAAACATTTCATACTTTGCATAAGGGACAAGGAAATCACATTCTTGTGATCATGATTTACAACATCTGCGACTAGACAAGCTCTGTCGTAGATTGCAAATCGTGGACACCTGGGTGGAATTCCTTCTGTTATTTTTATTTTCATCATGTACTCTTCACATGATGAGTGATATTGTGATACATAAAATGTATCAGTCTTAATTTATTTAGGAATTGAATGTTCAAGGAATTCTTGCACGTTCAATTCTTATATTTGTCATTGGAACATTTTGGTTGATAAATTCCTATTTTACTTATGATGTATTACGAAAAGCTGCCTGGGATCGAATCTTGAGTCACAACCTGTCGTCATAATTGACATCTATACGCTAGTAAACGACAATTTTTACAATGAAATAATAGAAGAAAATAGCATACTATGGTAAATATATAAAAAGAAAGACTTGTAAATAAATAAATAAAACAAAACATAAATACATACACACACACACACACACACACACACACACACACACACACACACACACACACACACACACACACACACATACATGCACAAAAAAGCACTTAACAGTATATAGAAACACATTAACCATAACACCATCGGTTTGATCCACAGGCTATTACTATAGTACATTTGTATTTCAAATGTTATCTGACTGATACAGAACGAACGTGTATAATTTCCAAACCGTTACGTAAGGGGGAAACTACTATGGGGGGAAGACTACTATCTAGTAGTTTTTCCGCCATGGGGGAAAAACTACTATATAGCCATTTTCCGGGGGAAAAACTACTATATAACATAGGACCTAGAGTGCTTCATGTATGCAAAGTTTCATCAAAATACTTTAAAGAGGTTCTGAAGAAGTAAAAAATGTTAAAAGTTTACAGAGAGACGACGGACGGGCGATGACCCACAGGCTATAAATATAACTCACTTAAACTTTCAGCTCAGGTGATCAAAAGGGCAACCAGGAATAGCACCATGGAATAATACGATTTCTCTTACTGACACTACATGCGGCAGTGTACTGACGGTTTAACACTTTATTACAAATAAATTAGATAAAAGCTAAGAAATTTGCTGTTTATTATTCAAATAACACTTTAACTTTAATTGCAGGACTCATGTTTTGGGGACAAAAGTTTTGACGTAGTCTTGCGTGATCGGTGATGATTACGTTACGACCAAAACGTTAGTCCGCAGTGTCCGTACATGACATTATAATGTGGAGAAAATGACAAATGTTCAGCCTTTTGGGCAACTAATTATTAAAGCGATCCAAATAAATGAAAATTGGAGAAATAGAGAAAATACTGGATCTGAAACAAAGAAAAGGAATGAATATATATGCTTTAGATGAATGCAAAAGTCAAAGTATGTTAAATTACCAAACTGCCAGCAATATTAAAGGTAAATCTGCCTATTGTTTGTGCGCATCAAGAACGATCTGTTTTACGAATGAATCACTCAAAACAGGAAGTACACATTATAAAAACTTATTATTGAAAAACCATCAAGTGAAAATGCAAAGCGATGTATTATAGTGGTCACTTTCATTGCATATGGTCCGTCTATATGGCACAGTGGTCAAGACTGTTGGTTACAGTATGCTTAAGACGTAAGGACTTAAGTACGTAAGTACCAAATAACCCTACCTGTCCATGGCCAGGGCGCCCGACAAGAAGTCAAGCCAGCTTCGAATATCACCTACACATCGATTTGTCGTCACATATATAACAGAAATATCGTCGACTGTGACGTTAACCAACAATGAAACAAACCGTGATATGTCTGTTAACAACTTACCAGTAACCACGTGACATTCGTGTTCCCCGAACCCTATGCTTTTCAGATAAATCATTCATATCAGGTTGTATAAATTCAATAATTTACTTGTACTAAGCAAAGGAGATCTGACTTAACTGTATGACGAAACCTCCAGACCTAGAGACACACAGAAGACGCCTCAACTGCAAAACTGACTTGGAGAAAGTTAACAAAACTAATAAATGTGTGAATTGTTTAATATCCTGCCTCCATGAGGCGCGGGAAAATGGTAGCGCTGTTGATTTTTGGGTTTTTTTCTCTTCCTCCCGAATGCTCCGTATTACACTCCGAAATCGATTTCTTTCATAATTAAGTATATTCTAGAAAGAAGGTGTTTTGATGTCACTCAGTAATATTTCAGTTACATGTATAAAGTGAATGAACATGATCGTCTAGTTTCCAAATTGTGATTGCTGCCGGGGTCTCATTAACAGCTTATGGTCTCGAACGTGCCGTGCTTACCGGGTATACTCCGACACGAGCACCAAAACGTCAGCGCGCTCTAACATTTTGCAATTAAAGGTATATCCACACACGATCAGGGATATATGTATATATCAGGGTCGGCCAAACGGCTTACATTATACACCACTAAATACTTTCTTGCTGGAATATTTTTATGAGTTTCTTTTTTTTTAATCCTAACAATGATAACCGTGTACGCACTGTACCTTGATTTTAACATAATCCCACAAATATATTTAAATCGTATTTAACCCGTATTAATTGCATATCTATATACTCTTACGCAACGTTAACGCACGTCAAGTATCTATGCGATCTGCAAGTCATATTTCGGGTGTTATATAGTAGTTTTTCCCCCATAGTAGTCCCCCCCAGAAAAATGGCTTAATAGTAGTTTTCCCCCATGGCGGAAAAACAAATATATAGTAGTCTTTCCCCCATAGTAGTTTTCCCTCTTTTCCCTTTTGGAAATTATAAGCGTTCGGGGATTTTTTTGCATAGATTAGATAACATTTGAAATACCAAAGTAGTATCGCAACAGCCTGTGGATCAAACCAATGGCGTTATGGTTAAGGGGTTTCTATATGCTGTAAAGTGTTTTGTTGTAAATGTGTACAAGTCTTTCTTTTTATATATTTCCTACAGTGTGGTATTTTATACTATTATTTCATTATGAAAATTGTCCATTATTTTCCTATACGTCATTCATGACATGTCATTCATTCTACTAGATTTGTTATTTTCGATCCGATCCCTCAACAAATATGACCGCCAATGACTCTGATTGGCTGATGCAATTTTCACTTCTCCTTTGAATCCACTTCATGGAATGATTGGCGACAAGTCTGGGCTGTATGATGACCAATCAAGAACGGGGGCGTTGTTGTGAGTCAGAGAGACACGACAAATCCTAGCAACATGAGACCTCGCGTTATCATGCTGCAACGTTAAGTTACACCGATGGATGAGAGGAAGGACGTGTGGTCCCAAGACTGATCCCGATATGTCATTCCTGTAAGATTGCCATGGATAACCACAAGAGGTGTTTTCACACCGTGAGCTATCCCCGCACATACTTTAACAGATCCCCCCTCTACACCCCCCCCCGAATATGTTGCTTTCCACTGTGCAAGCGTCCGAATATCGCACACCACGACGTCGATAGAGTATAACCGAGCGTGAAGCAAGACTCATCAGCGAACAACACGTCTCCTATGGCCCAAACGAAACCGATTAGGCGCATCATAGGGAGTACGCATGTGAAATATGAGAGCCTACCTGTAACGGTAGGAAAGTTATGGCCAATGTTAAAGTTTCTAAAAATGTTGCTCAAAGGTCGTGTAGGACCTTGTTACGTCAAAATTTTGGCATCACCTGAAAGGGCTCGTCTTAAAGTATATATACATATACATGCATATGAAATATGAAAGCCCTACCTGTAACGGTTGGAAGGACATGGCTAATGTTAACGTTATTAATAAGTAGGTCAAACTCCAAGATCAAGGTCACAAATGATAGATCTCATCACAAGGAATCTATATGTGAAGTTTCAGAGACCCCCACCTTTCAGTACAAAAGATACAGCAATGGTTAAAGTTTTTGAAGAGTAGGTCAAGCTCGAAAGTCAAAGCCACTAGGTCAAAAGTCATGGTCCCAAATGAAACGTATCACCACAAGGAATCTATATGTGAGGTTTCAAAGCCTTACACCTTTTGGTGGAACTTGATGTTTTTGCCACAGAGTCAGAGTCACAGACATATGAAACTATATGCCCCCGAATTTCATTCCGGAAGAGATATTTCTCGGATTAAATAAAGTTATCTCGAAATTCTAGTAGATGTATTTCTATTCTAAATATTAACATCTGTATTTTCACAAAAGATTAAAACTGAAGACATTTCTGTTTAAGAAATGAGATATCTCTAAATTCAATGGACATATCTTCCTATCAAAAGTTGAAATATCTCTATATTAAATAGAAGTATCTCTCTCTATTGTTAACAAAGTAACGAGCTGGATTAACTTATACGTGAAAAAAAATCCGGAATTTCAAATTGGGGGGGACTGATTGATTGATTTATGTTTTAACGTCACGCCATGAATATTTCACCTATATCGCGACGGCATCTGCCTGATGCGGGACATACAAATTTTGACCTTTGCAACGGACCCACCCGAAGCAGTAAGGGATCTTTAACGTGCCATGCATACCACGAAACGGGACCTCGGTTTTTACTATCTCATCCGAAAGACAGAACATCGGCATAACCATAGCGGGACTCGAACCCCGGTTTCTCGATCAGGAGGCGACCACTAGGCCACGCCGGCTTAAATTGGGGCAAAGTTCACTACATACTAGTTTTTCCAAGGGGAAAATGGCTATAATAGGGGAAAAATGGCTAAATAGCAAAATTTAACCGGGAAAAAACCTGCTATATAGCCCCGGGAGGAAAATGGCTAGGGGGAAAAACTACTTTATAACATGGGCATTGTTTTCTTTGCAATCTCGAAGACTCCTGTACTTCTTTGCATTTACGGTAGCGGACAGACGTCAGCATGAGTCATGTACAGGCGCATGAATTTCTTGTCAGCAGTTTTTTCAAAATACAATTCTGAACCAATTTCACCAGATACGAATTTACGTCAAAATTCTTGTTTCTCAAAGATTTAATCAATAAAAATCATAAAAATGCTTATAATATAAATGATAAACACCGTACCCGAAAAATATTGAAAAATCTAAAATAAACAGAAATATTTTAGCAATTAGAGGACGGAGAAAAAATGCTTCAGAATGCTTTTTTATTTTTCCCCCTAGATTACGCGGTTGATTTCTTGAAGAGATGCGTGGCGACCCCTTAATTTTTTTTTTAATTGAATTGAAATCAGTATAGATTCGAGAGTACCATGCCAAATATCATTAGCTTCTTGTCAGTAGTCTTTAATAGCCAGATTTACCATTAACACATTTTTTTATCTTAGATTCATAAAACTCATACATCAAAATAATCATAAACACCCCTTCTATATAATGATTTCAAGTTTACTGTAGGTAATCCACCTTATGTTCGGGAGAAATTTTGCTGGAAGGGGTCATCCCAAAAATTTGTTAAATTCCTTACGTAAAAGGCCCACTTTTTATGTTAAAACTTTAAATTAGCAGAATGAGATTAAATTTCATTATTTTACAGCAGAATGAAGCACTATTTTTAGATTAATCAAAACATTTTCTCCAGTCAGAGTCCTTCATATGTTGGAATAGTAGCCCCTTTCTCCCTGCAGACCTACAAAACATCAGCCAATTAGACGTATAGTTCATTACCATTCCTTGACTTATATTTGAAAAAGAGAAGACAGAAGAAAACTGACGAAGCTGTATGACACAGATCACCAAGGAAATGTACATTAAACATCATTATTTTCAAACACAGAAAACATCACAAAAATATGCGATTGTATTACAATTACTATACCGACTTAGGACGGTCAATACGCAAAATCGTGATTACGGATTAACCGTTTTGACTCGTGTTTTCATACACATTATTCTTTTGTTCTCCAGTAAGGCAGAAAATTTGTTCACGGTTAAAACAATAGATCTGGTAGGTGACTAAAATTACAGAACTTGAATGGAATGAATGTTTGCGATATTGCGTGTTAAGGAAACAAACGTCACTTAATTTGTGTAGTTGACAGGTTTACGGGCGCTCATCTTCCCATTCGCTGCAAAAACAGAATTATCAAAAGACACACATTTAAAAAATTATGATAAATTTTCCAAATTAAGAACAAGGATCAATTAAGAATTTCAACAAGAAGCGTTTTATAGAACAATATGCTGGTATCAAAAATATGTTATGTTCTATATTTATTAAAAGTAATTAACATAAGTCAACCGTACTCTTGGCCCGACTGTAAGCGAGCTCAGATACTTGATATATAAAAGTCCCAACTAATAGTCAGAAGAAACGAATCTTGGCATCTTGTCCCAACTGAATAGGTTTGACAAGGCCCGTCATAGAATCATCAACGCTCTGTTAGTCAGCATACAAGAAGACAAGAATAATAAAAGAATCAAATGTAGCACCACATTCGGCTGGAGACAGGAAAACATCGGTCGAGATAGTTCTGTCTGGATCTCAGAGTAGTGCTTATCATTTTCACTGCCCCCGATTTACTGAAATTCGTAATTTGTCTTATTTTCTAGGTATATTACTCAAAAATGATTGTCGTAACAATATACATGTAGATATAGATTATACAGTTTCTTTAAAATTATATAACAATTGTTAATGAAGAGCCAATGCAAAGTGTATTACAATTCAATTATAGATTAAAGAAGATTGCAGAAAACACAATACGTGAAATGACGTTGTGTGTCACATTCTTCAAGCACTTTAAAACAATATTTCAGCCGAGGAGCATAAAAGAAGCAAGAAGAACCATCTACTAAAATATAGTGGCATAACCAAAGAATTAAACCCGAATAACCTGTTCTGGAAGCAATGCGCTTTGCAGTTTGCCCCTAAATTATAAAAAAACAATCTTTGAAATAAGACCAAAAGCGAATCGGTGTTTCGTTGTAAGGAAGAGAAGGTAATCACAAACCCAGCTTCCAAGTGCTTTTGTATTGACTCCAAATGTATACTTCAAATTTGCTGTGATAAATTTTGTTGATATCTTAGATTGGTATTTGGCCATTACAAGATTTCAATACCCACTCCCGATGGTTTGCTGAGGTTCAAACTTCTAAATGCACTAGATCATATAGGGAATACTATTAGTACACAATCAAATTTCAGAGGAGTAGCGATAACAACTGAACAGATTGTGTACGGATAGACGGATGGACGATGATTGGTATCGCATAAACTCTGCTGATCTTTGGCCAGAAAAGCTAAAAAATTGAAACAAAAGGATAAATTTCAATTTATTTCATAATGAATTATGTAGACGAACACAAACAAAATCAGAATACAACGATTTTTATTCACTGAACCAGATCTTTACACTGAGCAAAATCACATTTACTCCAAAACGGATGTGACCTGATCATTTTGTATATTTTGAAATATTGACTCTACACTAAAATGAGGTGATAGACACATCATGAGAAAGGCGGGGGATGTTAGGGTTCGCCCCTTCCTCTCCTTTAATTCTTCTCCCAATTCCTTGTCGGCACTCCAACCCCCCCCCCCTCCAAATGGCGCACTTCACACCACAATTTTCCTTTCAAAGAAGTCGAGTGGACGTACGATAATCGGATAATAATTGTCTGCCGCGTCTCTTTCTCTCGTCTCCTCCGCCCCCCCCCCCCCCGGGAATCCGCCACTGGAATATACATATCAAGGAAGATTTTCCACCGAGAAGTTAGTCTATAATAATGAATGGATATTCTTTTGACAAATTTTCGGCCCCTTTGCCTTTATCAAGTGAAATACCTTAGATTTATTGCTAAGTTATATAAAATCCATCATAACGTTTCACCCGTATACATATTTTGAGCGACACAGTGGAACGGACGTGAACAATACAAAGAGATAATTCAATTTCATGAAATACTATTCTCATTATTCTAGAATTTTATAAATTTTAACAAATTTTGAAAGCTTAAATGAATTTATGATATTGATAAGTTCAATAAGTTAAATTATTAATTTTAATGCTGCATCCACACAGCTTATGTTTTAACCTTTTAATCCAGGTATCCTCCATTAGTAGTCTGAAACTTTTCATATTCTTAATACTTCAAATATATTTCAATCAGCAGAAGATGCAATAGAGGGTTTATATTTTGATACTAAATCAAGAGTGGCTTATCTTAATTGACGCCAAATAGAAAAGAATTTTATTATATCAATCCAACACCTCGGGTTCAAAACGAATGTGTTGTTGTAACTGCTTTATGGTAAAAGCATGTCTAAGCAGAAAGGGAGTTGTATTTGCATTAAAATTGCTGTGTTTGCCCTGAAATTTAGTATTTTAGTTTAAAATTCAAGAGAGTATTCTTATTCGGGAAAGTTCGTTTATCAATACAAAGATGATTTTTCTTGGAATTAGTTCTTGTTCTATTTGACAGATCATAGCAAGCCATAATAGTGGTAATCTGTTCTTAATATTAGTCTATTTTTCAACATGAGGAAAATATAACATTCATATGTCCGATTTTTACGGTCATAGACATAAAAGTCGGTTACTCATGGGTGGAATTAATCTTATTTATGCCTTCACATATCATGAAATGAAGACTTACTCTTAGAATAAACATCCTGAATGCCGAGATCGTGGTGAATCAATAATCTTAATTTTGAAGATTGCGTCATTTGTTTTATTAGGCTTAGTGCGATAATGACAATTTTGAGTGGTCTTTCCGTATGAGATATTGGAAAGAACGTCAAAAATATTATTGATTCACATTTATAATTTTCTAGCATTGTTATACTAATTTTGTTGCTGAGTCTATTAACCTGAAATATTTAATTAAAAATAGATAAATTTTAGCAATAAAGTTTAGACGACCAATTGATAAATCCTTACTAGTGATTTGATATAGGTTTAACATAAGAATCAAACATGCATTAAGCTCTCTCGAAACTATTATAGTATATTACAACGATTATAAATATCAAAACGTATATCAATTTAGGGCATTATATGCTCAGTTCGACAACTTATGTTTCTTCAGAATTGTTCAATGCCCCAAAATTGAACACCGAATGTATAAACAGTTGAAGAGCAAGCTCATTGCCAAATTGACTGAAAAGAGCCCCAAAATCAAACTAAGGTCAGAGTTATGCATGAGGGAGATACTCTTTAGTTCTAGATTAATTTACAAAATTTTTACAATAAATTAGAAGAAAATAATTCGGGTCAGTGCAGAGATATTGCAAAATAAGCTTAAAACAACCTCGGGACATAACAGTCCACCAGCAAAAACATCGACTCAGTGGTAAAAATTAATATCAAAGGAAAAAGAGGAGTTACTGGCTCAGTTATGTGGCAGAAGTCACCATGGAGCTATACAACATATGAATATAATTAATATACTAGCACATATAACACATTACAAAAATATTTGATTGTAGTGCAATAACGATACCGACTTAGGACGGTCATTTAATTTGACAAAAGCCAAACAAATGGTGTGGTTAACCGGTTTACGGGCCCACCTTCCCACTCACTGTAACAGCAGAAAAATCAAAGGAGGTACATTTAAAAATTTATAAATAATCCTCCATGTAAAGAACAAGGATCAACAGGTATCGCATATTGAGAGGTCATAAAAATATAAACACGTAAGTTATTGTAAAACACATAATGATATAAAAATATATGCGACATCAACATGATAAACCGTGCTCTGCCAGTCTGAAAGCGAGCTAAGACCCTATATCTGTAGGAGTCCCGACTAACAGTCAGAGGGGCCGAGGTTCAGGACCATGTCTCCTCTGAAAGAGGTTTGGACAAGGCCCGTCATATAGTCCCCACCGCCCTGTTAATCAGCGGGCAACGTTCAAGTAAAAGTCTGCATAAGGCTGTAGAGGGGCCAAATACAAGACCTATAGTCTTTTTGATGATCTCAGTGTCATATTGTCTATTTAGAAGACGTTTGACTATTTTATTACATGATAAAATAACGTTGTCGGAGCTTTTTACTTTCCTTAGTTTATATACGAAATCACCGTAAAAATTAGGATGGGAAATTCCATTGGATACATAGTGTTGAAAAGAAATATTTCCAAATTTAGATAGAAGTTCTGAATAAAATCTGAAGAATTTGCCGAATGTTTTTCTTAGCTTGTGATATCTGTAACCCTGTGTTAAAAGTTTAGTAGTAATTTGTAAATTTCGTTTATGAAAGTCCAAAACAGCGGTGCAGCCTCTGACAAATCGAACTAATTGAGATATATAGATACCATATGATGGGAGTCGAGGGACATCGCCATCCAAGTAAGGAAAATTTACAATAGGAAATCCAAAATCCTCACGTTTATCATAAATATTAATATATATTAAGTGGTTGATAATTTTGATGTTCAAATCTAAGAAAGGTGTAGATTTATCTCAAGTATTAGCTTTATTCAATTTGAGCTCTGGTGGATATATTTCTGATATAAATTGTTCGAATTCAGGGTTGTCGATAACCAAAATGTCATCCAGATATCTGCAAGTATTATTAAATTTGTTAATGAGGTCGAAACGTTTTGATTTTTGAATAGAAACCATAAAATCCCTCTCATAACAACAAAGAAGTAAATCTGCTATCAGAGATGCGCAGTTAGTACCCATAGGAATCCCAAATATTTGTTGATATATCTTGCCATAAAATTGCACAAAAATATTATTCATGAGAAAATCTAGTGCTTTACATAATTCCTTGCAAAACATATATATGTGTATCTATTTGGTGACCAAGCGAATTTCAACAACTTCGTTGATGCTCAAGGTCGAAACTTTAGTAATCGAATGTATAAATATTTGAAGTGCAAACTTATTACTAAATTTACCCAAGAGTAAGGATTATAAATTAGCCAACAAAGTAATATATACCAAACAAACCAGTCTGTAAGGTAAATTTAGATATAAAAGCACTAGTAAATTATAAAATGTAAATTATATGGTCATGTGGGTTTTATACTGCAAACATTACACTACAGCGAAGTTTAACTCGTTTACTTTAATTCTGTAAAACTTGAATAAGTCTCTTTTCATGTTTAAACCATCAAAACTCTCTTAATACTTTTATACCCGAAATTTTCTCATTACATTACGCATAAGAACAGTTATCATGATGGGTGTGGTCAGCTGTGTTATATTAGAAGATGGATAAGACAGACTCGGTAGTCCAAAACTCAGGAAGCCGTATGACAAAAATTAAACAAAACAAAACCCGCAAAACTGAAGAACAAGTAGAAAACAAACAAAAGGACATTTTCATAGACGCGTATATAAATCCCCAATAGAGAGTGAGGGTAAGAATTTACCTGTTTGCTGGAAACGCCTGTCACTTACACCCAGAAGTAATCATCAATGAAGATAATACGTTGTCAAATTGGTGTTCAAAAAGGTAAAAAAAAAAAGCTCGCAATCTACAATAGCACTTAATATTTTTGGGGAACGAGATACGAAATGGTATAAGAGGTTTGTATAGAACAGTAACAGAACTTCCGCAGTGATATTGTTTTTTTACATTTATATATCCCAGCTATTTATATGAAAGTAGCTTTGCCATCAGAACAATTATAGTCATGGTAGTTTGAGCTTGCTATGCCATAACGTATCGACCAAGATATGAAAACAGCAGACGATGATAGCATACTTGTTACCAATAATGGTGAAAATGGTTGTTGATCTGAAATTGGATTCGTATCGTTTGTAAAAGTATGAGGTGTTCAGTTGACCCATCAATTTTGTAAGATTGATTGATTTTTGTTTAACGTCACACCACGAATATTTCACGCACATGGTGACGGCATCTGATGCGGGCATACAAATTTTGACCTTTGTACCGGACCCACCCGAAGCAGTGAGGGATTTTTAACGTGTCATGCATACCACGACACGGGGCCTCGGTTTTTACTGTCTCATCCGAAAGACAGGAAACCGGCATGACCAGAGCGGGACTCTAACCCCGGCCTCCCGATCAGGAGGCGAGTGCGATACCACTAGGCCACGCCGGCTTAATTTTGTAAGGTAAAATAATGTCTAAATACGCCGCAGCATTTTTACTGTCGTTGGTAGGTGTGGCTTCCTTGACCTTGACTTTAACTTCATTGGATTAGATAAATCAATATTAGGAAATAGTAAGAATGAACCTATAATAATTTGTCCTTTTGTTGAACAGTACAAGTTAGAAATATTATACTCACCCATAAGGAGAAAGGGTTTAAAGAGCTTTATCAATTGACAGGTGATAGTTTATTTAGTACTTGTCAAAGATTGTATTGACATATTGTCGTCAAAATATTCGAATAAAAATACATGTATATTGTAAAGATCTTCCTTTCGTGACACTATCTTTGCTATGTGCTCATTTAACTGATATTGTACGGTCAATACATATTGATTCTTGTGTACAAACGTTGATGACAAAATAAAATGTTTTTATGTCCGTAAGTGCCGTAAATGGAAAGAAAAATGATTAGATCAATGTCATAAAACGCTTGCAATTATTCAGAGAAAAATCTTTTTAATGGAAATGTGTAGATGAGAAAATTATCAGAGGTGAAGAGTTGAGCGGTACTGAATTCATTTAATCCCAAATTGGCAAATCGCTAGTTGTTTCTCACGACAAAACGTAAACATTCAAAATATTTAATATTACCAATTGCAAATGCGTATATTGCGAAGCAGGCTCCAATATGAAAATCATGCGAAAGGCAGAGGCCTTGTCACCACCATTTAGTAAGAGGAGAATAGAGATCAGACTCTACGGCATAACAGAGTACACCATGATTTAGTAAGAGGAGAATAGAGATCAGACTCTACGGCATAACAGAGTACACCATGATTTAGTAAGAGGAGAATAGAGATCAGACTCTACGGCATAACAGAGTACACCGCGATTTAGTAAGAGGAGAATAGAGATCAGACTCTACGGCATAACAGAGTACACCGCGATTTAGTAAGAGGAGATTAGAGATCAGGCTCTACGGCATAACAGAGTACACCGCGATTTAGTAAGAGGAGATTAGAGATCAGGCTCTACGGCATAACAGAGTACACCGCGATTTAGTAAGAGGAGAATAGAGATCAGGCTCTACGGCATAACAGAGTACACCGCGATTTAGTAAGAGGAGAATAGAGATCAGACTCTACGGCATAACAGAGTACACCGCGATTTAGTAAGAGGAGATTAGAGATCAGACTCTACGGCATAACAGAGTACACCGCGATTTAGTAAGAGGAGATTAGAGATCAGACTCTACGGCATAACAGAGTACACCGCGATTTAGTAAGAGGAGATTAGAGATCAGGCTCTACGGCATAACAGAGTACACCGCGATTTAGTAAGAGGAGAATAGAGATCAGACTCTACGGCATAACAGAGTACACCGCGATTTAGTAAGAGGAGAATAGAGATCAGACTCTACGGCATAACAGAGTTCACCACGATTTAGTAAGAGGAGAATAGAGATCAGGCTCTACGGCATAACAGAGTACACCGCGATTTAGTAAGAGGAGAATAGAGATCAGGCTCTACGGCATAACAGAGTACATCGCGATTTAGTAAGAGGAGATTAGAGATCAGGCTCTACGGCATAACAGAGTACACCATGATTTAGTAAGAGGAGAATAGAGATCAGACTCTACGGCATAACAGAGTACACCACGATTTAGTAAGAGGAGAATAGAGATCAGACTCTACGGCATAACAGAGTACACCACGATTTAGTAAGAGGAGATTAGAGATCAGACTCTACGGCATAACAGAGTACACCATGATTTAGTAAGAGGAGAATAGAGATCAGACTCTACGGAATAACAGAGTACACCATGATTTAGTAAGAGGAGAATAGAGATCAGGCTCTACGGAATAACAGAGTACACCATGATTTAGTAAGAGGAGAATAGAGATCAGGCTCTACGGCATAACAGAGTACACCATGATTTAGTAAGAGGAGAATAGAGATCATATTCTACGGAATAACAGAGTACACCATGATTTAGTAAGAGGAGATTAGAGATCATATTCTACGGCATAACAGAGTACACCACGATTTAGTAAGAGGAGATTAGAGATCAGACTCTACGGTATAACAGAGTACACCATGATTTAGTAAGAGGAGAATAGAGATCAGGCTCTACGGCATAACAGAGTACACCATGATTTAGTAAGAGGAGAATAGAGATCAGGCTCTACGGAATAACAGAGTACACCATGATTTAGTAAGAGGAGAATAGAGATCATATTCTACGGAATAACAGAGTACACCATGATTTAGTAAGAGGAGAATAGAGATCAGACTCTACGGCATAACAGAGTACACCATGATTTAGTAAGAGGAGAATAGAGATCAGACTCTACGGCATAACAGAGTACACCACGATTTAGTGAGAGGAGATTAGAGATCAGGCTCTACGGCATAACAGAGTACACCGCGATTTAGTAAGAGGAGAATAGAGATCAGACTCTACGGAATAACAGAGTACACCGTGATTTAGTAAGAGGAGATTAGAGATCAGACTCTACGGCATAACAGAGTACACCATGATTTATAAGAGAAGATTAGAGATCAGGCTCTACGGCATAACAGAGTACACCACGATTTAGTAAGAGGAGAATAGAGATCAGGCTCTACGGCATAACGGAGTACACCACGATTTAGTAAGAGGAGATAAGAGATCAGATTCTACGGCATAACAGAGTACACCATGATTTAGTAAGAGTAGAATAGAGATCAGACTCTACGGAATAAAAGAGTACACCGCGATTTAGTAAGAGGAGATTAGAGATCAGACTCTACGGCATAACAGAGTACACCATGATTTATAAGAGAAGATTAGAGATCAGGCTCTACGGCATAACAGAGTACACCACGATTTAGTAAGAGGAGAATAGAGATCAGACTCTACGGCATAACAGAGTACACCACGATTTAGTAAGAGGAGATTAGAGATCATACTCTACGGAATAACAGAGTACATCGCGATTTAGTCAGAGGAGAATATAGATCAGACTCTACAGAATAACACCTTCATTAGTCAAGCGGATGCGCGACGTAAACTTCTCTCTCCCCTTGACTGATTGCATTCAAAGGTCGCGGGTTTTGATGGCGCCGCTTATCGAAAATTATTCAATATACTACAAACCAACTGACCAATGAAATTAAGCCTGACTTAGCGAACTTGATTACGAAGAAAAAGAATAATGGCAACACTCGTCTGCTTTATGTATCGTAAATTTTCTGAAACGTTTTCTATAGTAAGCTCTAAAGATTTTCAGTCGAAAGGCACAGAGGATTTAATGAAAAGGAAAGGCACTTTTTTTGTTTTGAATGTCATAATTAATATATATATTAAACATTAAGTTAATATTATCAAATATGACAAAACAAAATTTTTTGTAGAAAGTAGAAAGAAGGAGAGTGGTGGATAGAGAGTAGTAGGAGAAGGAAGGGTGTTTATATAGATATATATACACACACACACAATAAACATAACTTACATGAGACGTGTGATTATATTACTTGACATGTTATCACACATATTACATCATGTGCACATAGTTTATTTGCTTGTACATGTATTTCACTGAAAAAAAGGGAATTATTTCAACTACTCAAAAAGGACCATGGTGACCAAACTCTATCAAATTCATTATCATTTTCTTTCAGCATAGATTTTTGTAAAATATACAATCGTTTAAGATCTAACATCAAATGATAAATAGATAATCTTTCATCACAGCATTTTGCCCGATATATATAATAACGTATCGTAATAAGAAAATGCTACTTGTGATGGAATAATAGAACCAAAAATATGCTACTTGTGATGGAATAATAGAACCAAAAATAAACTCCTTATTTGTAGGGTTAAATACGATATTTTGTTTTCTGCAAATATCAGAGAAGTCATGAATTAGCTTCTGAACATGGTGACAGTCCCATAAAATATGATGTATTGATTCAATTTCAGTCTTACAAAAGGTACAGAGAGGGTTGTCAGATTTTCTAATTTTATACAATAATTCATTAGTACCAAGAATATGATGATTTATTTGAAATTGAAACCATTTTAGTTTTGGACATTTGACACTTAAACATGAAAACATATAAATCTTTTTCCATTCTATGTCTGAAATCGGTACAATACTTATCCACTTAGACTGTGCAGACGGTTTAATATTATTTTTTTAAGTATGTCATACATGGCTCTCGCTCCTCTTTTTGATTGGAGGAAAATATTTATATTTGAAGGTATCATGGGATATGCAGCTTTATGACTATCATCCATGATGTGATTTTTATTTTTCATTCTTTTTAAAATCGCAATAATTGACATATAACTTAAAAAATTAAATTGAACGTCATATCGTACTGAAAACTCATAATATTCAAGGAAATTGCCATTATCATGCAGAAAATCATTAACATACTTTATTCCTTTTTCATACAAAGTTGGAAAATATATTGGTTTATTATCTACGAGTAGTTGCGGATTGTACCAAATAGGCTGTGTAATTATCTGTTCCCAATTGCATATATTTTGAGTTTCTTTTTTTTTTTTGTGTATATCAGCCCATGCACTTAAAACATCTTTCCAAAAAGGGTTTTCTATATTTTCAATAATTGTTTCTATATATGAGATTCCATAATCCATAATTTTATCTATAGGAAAAATAGAGTTTGTTAATGACAGCCAATCTTATCCATGTAGTTTTGAGTGCTTTGATATAGCTAGTTAGTTCAATCATCTTTAAACCCCCATATTCATATTCTTGGACAATAACCTTACGCTTTACCTTATCAACTTTACCATTCCAAAGAAATTCAAATAGTATAGAGTTTAACTGATTTATAAATTAAATATCTGGATTTGGAAGAGATATGAATAAATGATTAAATTGATAGATCAATAAAGATTTTACTAATGTTAATCTACCAAACGGCGTGAGTTGACGCTTAGACCATTGTTTGATGATAGACTTAATTTTAACAATTCTTTTATCATAATTCAGGAAGTTAATTTTAGTCAAATCAGCATCAAATTCAATACCTAGGAGTTTGAAGTGTGTTGTCCAATCAAGTCCTAGGTCAGGACATATAACATCATTGCTAAATCTTTTATTACCAATCCATACTATCTGTGTTTTTGAAACATTAATTTTCAAACCCGACAATTTATAATACTCTTGTAAAATATCTATAGCTGTTCTTATTGAGATTTAAGATCCATCAAGAATTAAAGTAGTATCATCAGCGTATTGAGAAAGTCTATATACATTATTGTCAATAGGGATTCCTTTTATTATATCATTCTGTCTTATTTTTAAAGAGAGAACCTCAGCACATAAAAGAAATATATAGCTAGATATGGGATCCCCTTGCCTACAGCCTCTTTCGACTTTGAAGAAAGGTGATAAAAATCCTGACTGAATCACAGCAGATATAGAGTTAAATTGAAAAGTACTTATCCACTTTATGATTGATGGTCCAAAATTGAATAATTTTGATGTTTTACTAATAAATCCCCAAGACACCGAATCATAAGCTTTCTCAAAATCGATCATTAGTAACGTTTCAGGTATGTCATTTTTCTCTGGAAAAAGCATTAAATCATAGATGAGGCGAGTATTTTCTCCTATGTATCTCCCTGGTATGAAACCAGTTTGATTGGTACTAATAATGTTAGGAAGTACTGATTTCATTCTTGCTGCAATAGAACCGGACCCTATTTTACATACTACATTTAATAATGAAATAGGACGCCAGTTTTTTATAAATTGTCTTGGTTTTCCGTCTTTTGGGATACAAGTAATTATTCCTTGTTTTTGCGTTACAGATAATTCATTAGAGTTATAGCTAAAATTGAGAGAACGTACTACAAATTGTCCGAGATGTCCCCAGAATATTTTGAAAAATTCACTTGAGAAACCATCGCTTCCCGGGCTTTTATTATTACGCATGTGTTTTAATGTCTCAGTGGCTTCCTCAAAAGTTAATACTCCTTCAAGTCTATTACTATCTAATTCAGACAATTTACTGAATTGTATACCACTCATATTTTGCTTCAAGTCAATATCATCATCAATATTGCTATTTTTCTGATATAATTTTTTATAAAAGTTTCTTACTTCTGATAGAATTTCTTTTTGATCAGAAATAGATTTTTCTCCGTCAACAAGCTTTGGAATTAATTTAGATGAGTAATGTCGAGATTCTAAATGACAAAAATAATTGGTTGGTTTTTCACCTTTTTCAATCCATTTAATTCTAGATCTTATGACATTTCCTTTTAATTTTCTGTTTCTTATATCTTCTAATTCTTTTTTCTTTTCTTTTCTTTCATTTTCATGCATTTCTATACTTTGTTCTAGCCTTATAATTTCATTATTTAGTCTTTCTTTTCAAGATTTGCAAATTTCTTCGTATAACTAGAATATGACAATGTTTTTGCTCTGATTTCCATAAGTAATATTTCAAGAAATATTTGGTCATTCAAGACAAATTGTATTTCATTATTAGGGATGGTGTCAATTTTAACATGATTATAAACGGGTAATGAGTAAAAACATTTTATATCATTGATACACTTATGTATTATTTCTTTATATTCCTTATCATAAAGAAGGCTATTATTAAATTTCCACAACCCTTTGCCATGGGTAAATTCATTAAGTTTCAGTATAAGTGTTATTGGGGAGTGATCTGATCTATAGCTTGTTAAAATTAAGGTATTCTTTATCGAAGGTAAAAGTGACTCTGTAACCAAGAAAAAATCTAGTCTAGATTGTTTAAGGGGATTACTTTTACGCCATGTGTATTGCTTTCTCTCAGCATAATACTCTCTAAAGACGTCAGCAAAACTGTAATTATCTATCATTTCAAGCACACATTCTCTAATTCTAGGATTATTAATATGCAAGTAATTATAATAATCCATCAATGGATCCAGAACAAGGTTAAAATCACCGACTAAAATTGTGTTATCACACCCAGAATTATCTATGAAACTCGTAATATCATTAAAAAAGCCTGGGTTATCATTATTTGGACCATATATTGTAATCAAATTAATAGTTCTATTTTCCATATATATGGTAAGTGCTAAAAAATTGCCATATTGATCATTTGTTTGCTTTAATACTTTGTATTCAAAAGAGTTATTCATAAGAATTACCACACCTCTGGCATTTGAGGCATAGGAGCTAAAATAGCACTCATATCCCCATTGGTTTCGAATATCATTCTCCTTTTCTTTACTAAAGTGTGTATCCTGTATACATATTATGTCAAACTTTAGTTTTCTATAATAATCAAAAACATCTTTTCTTTTCTCAAAATTACCTAGTCCTTGGCAGTTGAAAGAAACTATTCTTATATCATCTATTGTCAAAAATGGTTTAGATAAGCGCATAAGAGATGTCGCACACAACTAGCGGAGGAAAACACAATTGAATCAAGTGACTTGAGAACTGAGAACGACACATTGAGGAGAGAGATACACTTACTACGAGGGATAGTTATAAGAATGGATAAGAAAATGGCAAGGATGGATCGGGAAATGGTGGACTTGAAAAGAAGATCTATGAGGGACAATGTAATGATCCATGATTTTGAATATAACAAAGATGAAGATCTAATCAAAGACATTCCCCGCATATTAAAGGACAAACTTGGAGTGGATGTGAGTTCGAACGAATCCACAGAAATGGAAAGCCCCGCACAAACAGCTCGAAACCGGTTTCGATCACTGGTAAACTTGTGGATGGTAACATGAAAGAAACAATACTGCGAGCACAAAAAGAAAAACGAGCAAAATCTAAGCTACCTTTCTCCATAACACCACAGGACCCAATACCCATCGTAGAAGAAAGGAAGCGCTTATACGAAATCTCGGACAAATTAAAAACCGACGAAAATATTGTATGCAGAATGCAAAGAAACTCGCTACTTTTACCAAATGGAAAACCTTATGTCGATAAAGTCATCACACCAACTAATGCCAGCATACTTGAATTGCACCCTACAGAAATGGAGGATATACAAAACTTTCCAACTGTGAATTCCGGTGTAAGAGAAAAGGAAAAAGTGCGTTTCGGGCCGACGGAGGCAAGTGTGCTTCTCATGAAAATGTGCGCGATATATATACAAAAGTTTGCCCCAGCCCAGATACCGCCAGGGCCGACGGAATAACAGAGTACACCATGATTTAGTAAGAGGAGAATAGAGATCAGACTCTACGGCATAACAGAGTACACCACGATTTCGTAAGAAGTGATAAGAGATAAGATTAGATTCCATAACTGAGTGCATATTTTTTAAGATAGGATAGAAAGTATCTGACTCAGCTGTAAGAAAAAAGTGAACTTAGATATGCACCAGAATATGCATATAGAAATACTCATTACACCAATAAGTAAAGTGGTTGTGAATCTTTGAAATGAAAATGGCGGTGTTTCAATGTCAGACAAATTAACCATATATTAATTAACAGATTCAAAGATAGCTCAGGCAAAATCCAAGAAAGTTATCAGAATGACGGAGAATATGGAGCTGGACGACGACTCCTAGCATATATGAAGGAAAGGCACTTTCATTCCGTCGATAACATGCACTGTTTCTATTATTTTCGTTCCATCATACGATTTGTTTCAACTCTTCTGATTCGTTTATGTGCGAAGTATAACAGAGTACACCATGATTTATAAGACATCAGATTCTACGTCATAACAGAGTACCAGAGTACACTACCATTTAGTGAGAGAAGATCAGGCCCCGCCGTCACCAACCTTCCTCAACTCAATACTCAGCCCCAAGTCTGAGTATTTTCCTCAATTTTCTTTCCTCAACCTCAAGTCACCGTCACCACCCAATCTGAGTTTTACTCAAGACGGATATTTGAGTAAATACTCAAATATTTAAGTGAAGATTCATAGGTACCTTAAGTATTTCCTCAAGGTGAAAAATGTAGCGGAGAAGCATCACAGACGACATGGATTGTTAGGAATGCTTGAGAGATGAGACAACAAGCAACGAAAGAGAGTTATAAGAGATCTTTAACCCTTAGAATGCCAAAATCGCGTCAAAGCCAAAACTACAGTTGGTGACGTCGGCATGACGTTGTGCATGACGTCAATCAAAGAACGATAGTTTGCGCTCCACAGCCTAGTCACTATCCTAGATAAAATGACGTCATGATTTTATCTTGATAAGCTAGCTCAGTAGCTGAAAAAGCCATCATGGAAAGAAATCGCGCACTTTCTATCATAAATCATTTCACCAATTATCGCTGTTTTACTTCCAAACATCTACATCTTTTCAGATTTTTATTATCTATTTATGTATTTATTTATTTATCTATTGATTTGCATCGAGGAAATATAAAGTCGAAATGTAAGGTAAACTTTTGAAAAATTAAAAAATGACCGCATGACGGGTTAAATTGAAAAAAAATGTAAAATACAAGGAATGATTTTCAATTTTCCGTTGTCTTTACAGTGCTGAACTAGACGGTCTGTAATTCATCGCAGGGTAAAATACAAGAAATCATGTATGATTTAACCCCTTAAATACATTGTAATATCGCACAGCGTAATTGTTCATGAACATATTACCTTTGTCATACAGCTTTGTCAGATGTCTTCAGTTTTCTGCAATCGAAGATTCGGGGAGCATACAGATTTTCGTCTTTCCCTCTGTGAAATACTGACGTGGACTCCCCCTCACGCACACGTTTTAATCATAGTGAGTCTCGATGATGCCGCATATATGCGGTCCTTCACTTTAATGGAAGAAGAAGAGGCCGAACGCTTTATTTGGAAAGTTGATACCTTTATCACTGCCGCTGAGAAAAAAAAAAAAAAAAAAAAAGCGCGGCATATGCTCCCCCTAAGAAGTATCAATTCTCATAGACAACACGTCTTATGAGATCGAAATTTTCATAACTACATGTCTCTGTTCAACGTAAAATTTAGATTATTTTCGGATTTTTATTTCTTAGATTTATTTATCGATTTATTTTTTTTGTATCGAATAAATATAAAGTCGAAATGTAGAGTAAAAAATTAAAACATGACCGCATGACGGGTTAGATTGAAAAAGGTGTAAATACAAGGAATGATTTTCACTTTTTCGGTGTCTATACTGCGCTGAACTAGACGGTCTATCATTCATCGCAAAAAAAAAAAATAGAAGTAAAATACAATAACCCCTCTAAATCAGAGACATATAAATGCTATAAATGCCCCTGTAATCGAAAATTTGGAGAGCATCATAGGTTTTCGTCTGTTCCTCTGTGTGTCTGTGAGTTTGTGTGTCCGCAAAAACATTAACCTTAGTTTTTGAATCTCATGAGAAAGACTTTATATTTGGTATGTATACTCAACTACTTTCAAATGACACCAACGTCAACCTTGTAATCTTTACAATACATGTATATGTATATGTAAATATGATATATATATATATTAAAGATAGATAAAATATGACCCACTACTGCGGTTTAATTTTCAACGAGGGTCACATTTTCACTCTAGGTCACCTTTTCAAGCGTGGTGGGATCATCAGATAGCTGAACGGACCAAATCGATTTGTAACGTTTTAGTCGACGGGTCAGTTTTCGACGGGGTTCACTTTTTAATGTTTCAACAGCATCTGCTTGATGAAAAAAATAACAATTTTGGCCTTTGCAACGGACCCTTTCGAAGCAGTGAGGGATCTCTAACGTACCACGCCTACCGCGACACGAGGTCTTGATATTTACTGTATAATCTGAAAGACAATACATCGACGGGGATCGAATCCAAGACCTACCGAACTATAGCCGACTCCCTAACCACAGTACCACGCCGGCTAGATGTTTATTTATTTTATCTATGCCGGCGCAATTTTATCGTCAAATTTTCATTTTTACCATATCTTAACATAGGGACACAGTTGAACTGATTTTTTTCTTCTTAATTAAAATATTTACAAATATTAAGCCCAATTTTGAGGGCTAAATAGCCGTGGACAACAGAATTATATTCCGAAATTTTCATGAGCATTTTTATAAATATTTCAAGAGAACTGTTATAAAACTTTGGATTTTATTTATCCCAAATTTTAAGTTTACATTTTTTTTATTTTTGACACATTGTTTCTCATTGGAAATAATCAAGGGGAAGGGGGGTAACTTCATATCTAAAGTAAAGGTATATACAGACATTCGGCTGAAATGAGGTACACTTTTAAGGTCACCCAATATATTAAGGTGCATCATTTTCCGGTATCTTTCAAATCACAAAATGCATGGTACGCAGATGGAGATTTTTAAATTTATTTAGATCTATTTATTTATTTATTATTTTATTTTAGTTTTTATTTATTTATTTATTTATTTATTTATTTATTTATTGTTATTTGATGAAGAAAATCGGGAGGAAAAGCTATTTTATCAAAATTAGTGAAATTTTCAGGTAGCCTTGAAACTCTTTTCCACTTGTCATATTATAGTTCAAGAAAAAATATGACGTCATATCTGTGTCAAGTTTGTAGCCTTAAACTTGACTGATTCGTGACGTGTGCATGACGTATGATGCATATTTTACACTAGTTCACTGTACATGTACATGTGTTTTTACTTCTACAAAAGTTATCAAAATTATTAGAGAAAGGAGTTCTTAGCGCACTTACATACAGGTAGGACACATTTTACGATTCCGAGCCGAGGGACATTTTCGCGTCTTATTTGTCTTCTTTTAATTTCATATTTATTCTTAGTCTAAAAAGTTATGAATAAGGCTGCTTCATAAGCTTATGTATGGCGAGGCTAAGGCCCTCTGAGGAAACGGGGTCCTGAATTTGCTGAAGATTGTGACATTGATCAGTGCTACAAACCTACTGTAGGCGATAGTACTTTCTTTGTAGGTAACAGGTTCATAATGAGTATTGTGCTTATAATTTCGTATTTACAACCGTAAACTTTAACATTGATGACAGATTTACATGAATACAAGCATTTTCTTAATTTGTTTTAACAAACAAAAAGACGATAAGGTGAAATTACGTACTTTATTACGTAAAAATGATGCAAAAAAGAAAATCCGCGAAAATTCACTCATTAAAATGTAACACCTCAACTGAGTTGAGTATGGTTAAATCGACCTCAACTGAGGAAGGCCTCAACTATTTCGTGACGGCGATTTGAGGAGTATACTCAGTTGAGTTCACCTCAGCGATTTGAGTTGAGTATTGAGGTTGAGATTTCTAAAATTTTGGTGACGGCGGGGCCAGAGATCATACTCTAAGGCATAACAGAGTACACCGCCATTTAGTAAGAGGAGAATAGAGATCAGACTCTACAGCAGAACAGAGTACACCATGATTTAGTAAGAGGAGAATAGAGATCAGGCTCTACGGCATAACAGAGTACACCACGATTTAGTAAGAGGAGAATAGAGATCAGACTCTACGGCATAACAGAGTACACCACGATTTAGTAAGAGGAGAATAGAGATCAGACTCTGCGGCATAACAGAGTACACCATGATTTAGTAAGAGGAGAACAGAGATCAGGCTCTACGGCATAACAGAGTACACCACGATTTAGAAAGAGGAGAATAGAGATCAGACTCTACGGCATAACAGAGTACACCACGATTTAGTAAGAGATGATAAGAGATAAGATTAGATTCCATAACTGAGTGCATATTTTTTAAGATAGGATAGAAGATATGCAAGATATATAAAAAGATATGCACCAGAATATGCATATAGAAATACTCATTACACCAATAAGTAAAGTGGTTGTGAATATTTGAAATGAAACTGGCGGTGTTTCAATATGAGACAAATTAACCATAATTTGTGAATACAAAAACTTCATTAAGAGACACTAACATGAAGACCCAAATACAAAAAATTCACACACAGACGCAAATATAAAACAACATAATCTTGAAAAGAATTATACATGTATTTAATCTCTAAGAAATTAATCGATGTATTGCTTCTGAAATTTGTTCGTTTGAAATTACGAAAACATAACATAGAAATAATGTTCAACAGCAAAAAAAAAAAAAAAAAAAAAAAATAATAAAAAAATAAAACCAAAAAGAAAACTTATTAACTTTTGAATAATATTTCAGAACAAACAGTTTTAATCCTTGTTATATATTGTGAATAGCACGTACAATCCTGTAAAAGTAAAAAACGAATAAGCACCGAAGGGTAAATCATATCTTATAGTCCATGGAATAAAAGTTATATGTATAGCATAAACTTAAGTAAATTTACGTTTATATATTCAGGAAGAAGATAAAGAAAACAACACGATAGACCGCACCATCAGTGATAAAGAAAACAACACGATAGACCGCACCATCAATGATAAAGAAAACAACACGATAGACCGCACCATCAGTGATAAAGAAAAGAACACGATAGACCGCACCATCAATGAGAAAAAAAAAACAACACGGTAGACCACACCATCAATGATAAAGAAAACAACACGGTAGACCACACCATCAATGATAAAGAAAACAAAACGATAGACCGCACCATCAGTGATAAAGAAAACAACACGATAGACCAAACCATCAATGATAAAGAAAACAACACGGTAGACCAAACCATCAATGATAAAGAAAACAACACGATAGACCACACCATCAATGATAAAGAAAACAACACGGTAGACCAAACCATCAATGATAAAGAAAACAACCCGGTAGACCACACCATCAATGATAAAGAAAACAACACGATAGACCGCACCATCAATGATAAAGAAACCAACACGATAGACCGCACCATCAGTGATAAAGAAACCAACACGATAGACCACACCATCAATGATAAAGAAAACAAACCGATAGACCGCACCATCAGTGATAAAGAAAACAACACGATAGACCAAACCATCAATGATAAAGAAAACAATACGGTAGACCAAACCATCAATGATAAAGAAAACAACACGATAGACCACACCATCAATGATAAAGAAAACAACACGGTAGACCAAACCATCAATGATAAAGAAAACAACCCGGTAGACCAAACCATCAATGATAAAGAAAACAACACGATAGACCACACCATCAATGATAAAGAAAACAACACGATAGACCACACCATCAATGATAAAGAAACAACACGATAGACCACACCATCAATGATAAAGAATACAACACGATATTCCGCACCATCAATGATAAAGAAAACAACACGATAGACCGCACCATCAATGATAAAGAAAACAACACGATAGACCACACCATCAATGACAAAGAAAACAACACGATAGACCACACCATCAATGATAAAGAAAACAACACGATAGACCTAACCATCAATGATAAAGAAACAACACGATAGACCACACCATCAATGATAAAGAAAACACCACGATAGACCGCACCATCAGTGATAAAGAAAACAACACGATAGACCGCACCATCAGTGATAAAGAAAACAACACGATAGACCGCACCATCAGTGATAAAGAAACCAACACGATAGACCGCACCATCAATGATAAAGAAAACAACACGATAGACCGCACCATCAGTGATAAAGAAAACAACACGATAGACCGCACCATCAATGATAAAGAAAACAACACGGTAGACCACACCATCAGTGATAAAGAAAACAACACGGTAGACCAAACCATCAATGATAAAGAAAACACCACGATAGACCGCACCATCAGTGATAAAGAAAACAACACGATAGACCGCACCATCAATGATAAAGAAAACAACACGATAGACCGCACCATCAATGATAAAGAAAACAACACGGTAGACCACACCATCAATGATAAAGAAAACAACACGGTAGACCAAACCATCAATGATAAAGAAAACAACACGATAGACCGCACCATCAGTGATAAAGAAAACAACACGATAGACCACACCATCAATGATAAAAATGAATCAGTATTTGTGTTTTCATTTGTACCGGTAGATATTAATGGCGAAACTTGAAATTCTCCATTTTATAATGTTTACCGAAAAATGTAAATGGATGATATAAAATTGTCGTAGTGATATTTACGTCTTATATTTCCTTTGTTCTCTAAATCCAGAGTTATTATATAAATCTCATTTATACAATATAACAATATAAGTTTCTTAATAAAAGGGGGAAAATAAAGGTTGTCGCAACTAGTAGTAGATCAAATAAGAAAACAACAATGCCATGACAGATTAAAATAGATGAAAATCGAGAGAAGAACAAAGAAACCCAACTATTTTTCCTCTGATGTATTCTTCTAAAAGGTCTTTGAAATCTAAGATATCAGAATGAACTGCATTTAATTGTATCTTCTTGTAAATTTTGTTATCTTAACATAAAAACTAATTTTCATAAAAGATTTAATTAAATCCGTGTTGCGAAAATAAATCTTTCATCGAAAAATTTTACCTCTGTACAGAAAGATATTGAGTTAGAAATTTCATACGATGTAAATATTTTCTGTTTTATTTTATCGCTCCACTTTAGAGTATTTGCTTCTCGCCTTAGCACAGAATTAAGTACCAATTAATATTCTACAACATTTTAACACATTTTCATTATTTGAGATTATTTGACGATTTCCATACTTCCGATAAATTCAAGTGCAGATATATTTTTATTAGCAAACCATCAGATCACCTTGCCGTCATATTTTTCTGTCGGATTGATTCCTGTTTATGACACACCAAGATTATTGCACTTATATGACGACAGCAAGCATCCGCCTGGTTCAATGTACAGATATTTAGACATATGCAACGTACCTACCACAAGCAGTGAGGAATCTTGCACGTGCCACCTCTACCATGACACAGATCCTCGGTGTTAATGTCTCATACGAAGCCATGGCACAACCGAACCATTGGCAGGACTCGAACACGAGACCTCTCGGTCAAACACCAAAGCGATTGAGCTACACTGGCTTTAATGTCTTTGGAAGTTTATTGAACGATATAAAGTATCTATATGTTTCGTACACATACAAGTTTCACACACACACACACACACACACACACACACACACACACACACACACACACACACACACACACACACACACACACATATATATATATATATATATATATATATATATATATATATATATATATATATATATATATATATATATATATATATATATATATATATATATATATATATATATATATATATATAAAGAAAATCAATTAAATAGCAGGAACAAAAACTTCTATATGCATGTAGTACTAAGTAATATATGTAGAAAAAGATCAGAAATACACGATATTACAGCTTAGTAAACAATTCTGGAAATACGTACACCATAAGAGGAGAGGCAAAAGTGGCGTTACAGAGCTACATAATGGACAATTTACGGCAAGCAACGATAAGGACAAGGCAGAGGTGTTAGCATACTTTTAGTAGCGTTTTACAGAGGAAAGTAATGAAGGACTACAAAGCATACGTAAGAGAGAGGATACATAAGATGATGATAAGATTATCAGTCAGGAGTAAGTGAGAAAATTGATTGTAGTTCCGAATGTATGGAAATGCGCAATAATAACAGCCTTATTCAAAGAGGGGGACAGGAAGATGGTATCTAATTACAGACCAGTTAGCCTGACCAGTATCCTGTGCAAATTAATGGAAAATGTGCGCAAGAGAATCGTAAATAACATGGAGAGATTAAACCTGTTCAGCAACAGTTTGGATTCCTGGGTGGGAGGGCAACGTCACTGCAGTTAATAACTAGATAAGTAGACAGAGATACTGGATCGTGGTGGAGTAATCAACACAGTATGTATGAATTTCATGAAAGCATTTGACAAAGTGCCGCACAGGAGGCTACTGTCAAAGATGAGAGTGTATGGAATAAGTGACAGTTTTTAAGGGATCGAAAACTGCATCCAAGCAAATGGAGTGAAATCAGGATCGGCACAAAGTTACCAAGGTATTCCACAGGGGGTCTATATTTGGTCCTGTATTATTCTAATATTCATCAACGACCTACCAGAGTGTGTATCCTCAGATGTTTTCTTTCTTTGGGACGATACGAAGATCTACAAAGAACTTGTCAATGATAATCACTGCAAGACATACAAACATGTCTTATTGTCTATTGTATAGCTCCATGGTGACTTCTGCCACATAATTGAGCCAGTAACTCCTCTTTTTTCTTTGATGAGTTATTTAACTAGAGTAAAGCTTGGCTCCTTGAGTTCCATCCAGATAAATTCAAAGTGTTGCCAATCCACAATTGTGTATATATAGAGAAAGCCTATGAAGACCTATGATAGGGGAGGATAGCACTAATAAATATTAAAGTTAAGAGGAATGACGTTGGAGAGGAACTTAAGTTTTGAGACACATATTCAAACACAGATCAACAAATCAGAAAGCAGAGGAGAAGATCCTTAGTTCACCCAGACAACAGAACATTCAGTTAGTTATTTAAAACATTTGTTCGTCCACATCTTAAAAATGGAAGTAGGGTATGGTAACTCTTCAAGGAAATAGACATCGAAGCAGAAGAAAACTTGTAGAAAAGAGCAACTAGGATGCTACCACAGATGAAGGATCTAGGATGTGAAGAATGTCTACGCAAATAGAAGCTTTCAACAAGGAAACATCATCGCATGAGGGGAGACATGATAGAAACCATCAAAATATTAAATGGAATATATGATAGCAAAGTCTCAACAGGATTACTTCAGTTGAATGAATCATCAGTCATAAGGGGAAACACACTAAAATTATAAAAATAAAAACATAACAAAACGCCGATGTACAAGGGATGTAAGAAAGCACAGTTTCACAAATACAGTAGAAGGCTTACGAAACAGCCTTCCAGAGAAGATTGTAATATCAAACAGTGCGTCAATTTGAGACTAGGCTACACAGATTTTGGGACAACCATCCTTTCAGATTTGATTATAATGAGGAATACCCGCCATATTACGAAACAGAAACAGAAAATTCAGTGTTAAATCTCAGTCTTTACTGGCAAGCGAAGCTCACAACAATTTATGTTGTTATGATTTTGTGTTCTTCATAAGATCAATCATGGACAAACGTACCATATTTGTTACTTGAATTTAATGGCAAGATTTTTCAGCAGATACTTTGGATTTGTATGGGTCCTACCTGCGAACCACTTATTGCAGATTTCTTTCTTTCTTTATTGTTAAATGGGGAATTATATGCACTCTGTTCAAAAAACTAATGATTCCACCTTATTGAGATGTTAGATGATACCTCTAGTTACATGTACATGTATCTTGACGACATTTAATAGTTATCGATAGCCCTGAATTTGAAAGATATATAGCTGATATATACCCACTGAATTTCGTTCGAACAAAGACAATATCTGTGATACAGAAACACCTTTCTTGGACCTATACATTAAGATAATTAGCAATAAAATACATACAAATATTTACGATAAACGTGACTATTTTAGATTACCTATTATAAATTTCCCTTAGTTGGATAGTTACAGATGTTCCTAGATAAGACTCCCGTCATATGGTATTTATAAAATTCAGTTGTTTCGATTTCCCAGCGCCAGCGTCCTAACGTTTTGGACTTTCATACAGAAAAAATACAAATAACGTTGGAGTTTCAACTCAGGGTTATTGGTATCAAAACCTTTGGAGAACCCTCAGAAATTCTTTTATGTCCTATTTAGAACTTATGTCAAAATTCGGAAATATTACTTTCGCAACAATATCTTTCCAGTGGAATTTCCTATCCCAATTTCTACCCTGATCTTGTGTAAAAACTTAAGAGGGCCTAAGGTTCCAATTAGTTTATCTCATCGGTTTTCAAAATAGTAAAATGCCTTCGTAATCTACAATAATATGACCCAGATATCATAAAAAGACAGTAAATCTTGTATTTTGCCCTTCTATAGTCTTATATAGAAATTTTTACTTGACCGTGCACGCTGACTAACAGGCCGGTAGACACTATATAGTGGGCCTTGTTAAAACATTTTTGAAAGGAGAAAAAGTCTTGAACCTCATTTTCTCTAACTGTTAATTTTGGACTCCTACCGATCAAGGGTCGGAGTTCGCTTCTATATCGGCAGAACAACGTTTACTCGTGTTGATATCAATTTATATATATTTTACTCATTGGTCTTGCTCAGTATACTATACGTGTTTATATTTTTATGAACTCTAAACTTGAGAAACGTGTTGATCTTTGCTCTCTATATGGAGGATTATTTATAGACTTTTAATGTGTGTCCTTTGATTAAACTTCTTTTGTTGTAAGTGGGAAAGAGGGCCCGTGAACGGATGAACCGTGCCAATTTTGACTGACTACTTTCATATCAAATGACCGTCCTAAGATATTATCGCAAATGCACATTAATCAAAAGTTGTGATGTTCTTATGTGAGACAAATTCAAAACAGATTCTCTTTTGCTGATATCTCTAGCTTATCAAAAGATATAGCAGTATGAAGATGCCAAATTTTGACCTCTTCATGGAATAAATCCTTTATATAATTCAGTATACTATACGTGTTTATATGTATTTCGCGACTGATACGGAACCGACATTTCTTGCATTTTTAGAATTTTTGTCATATCTTTTGTCATTTTTTTTTTACCCCGGGTAGTCCTCTCCCACTTGCACCCTTACCCCCTTCTTTCCTTCCTTCCCTCCAGTTTCTTGTCTCGCACTCATTTCAGTATATGACATCAATACGATGGACTAAAAACTATTACATAGCTGAGATGGGTTTGATTGCAAAAGAATGGAACACTCCCCGCAGCAGGATACAGACAAAACACTGCTATACGCAGATATACAAAATGGTGAATTAAACAGAATTTTGTCAAAAATAGCAGTGTGTATTATCAAATTTGTATTACTGTACAACAATATTGCATAGATGAAAAAATCCCTTGCTCAAAGGTTGAGGTAAGAAAATAATCTGGCTGAGTTGAAAACCCCAGCCCTCGATTACCATATGGATGTGGCCTTAAAATGCGCGAATGAAGTTAAGCTGCCTACAGAGAACCAGTAGGTGCCGCGGCCAAAAGCAACATATAAGCAATGACCATAAATGATTAGATAGCGGACAGTAAGACTTTGGCAGTCAAAAACGGTAAGTTAAATAAAGGATATTCAAACACAGTGATGGAGTAGGCGCCGATGTTTATTCATACAAAGTAACCCAAATGTTTGTTTGTATGGGGTTTTTTTGCGTTTTTCGGGGTTTTCTTTTCTTTTCTTTTCTTTTTTTTTTTGTTTGTTTGTTTGTTTTAAACAAACAAACAGACAAAACACTGGATTCTTATATTTCTTATTTGACCACACGTTACAATTATACATTAAGCATATTAATTACCAAATTAAAGGATGTACCACGATCAACTTCAACAAATGAAAATGATCTCGATATTAAAATCAACCATCGTCGGTATACCAAATAGATTTTACATGTATAACAAACATTGTCACTGGCACTAGAAGAGAACATAATATCCTGTGAAATCGGATTTTGCGGTTATTAATTACAAATTACAACAGGTCTTTCGTTCTAATAATTTTGTAATCCATTATGTGCTGTAATGAGACTATCGTGGGATGAACTTGATTCTCAGGGTTGATTATGTAGGTTTTCGATAGAGAACAATTGTTACGAGACACAGGCTGTACTTTAGGCTACGTGAGTTAATTAATTGTATCCCAGTAATCTTTGATTCATAAATCAAAGCATCAGATGTATATTAGTACTTTCTCATAAGATCTACCAATCGTGGAGATGTCTGATATGGTATCCAGCAGTCTCTGATTAGCGACGCATACACCGTTTTTATATGTAGGATAAAAAAAATTATGAAATATTAAGAAAGCTTTGAGGTACAAAGCAACATCATAATGCACACAGAACGTACAATATGGATCATACAAATATATGCCCTTAATTAGTTATCCTAAATTCAATCAAAGTATCAATTAAATGGTTGAAGTCAGTTATAGCTAGATATTAAGTCAGTTATAGCTAGATATTCAAGAAAAATACAGACAAATGGAATAGTGCATAAAGACTTATACAGTCTTCAGGTGCCGATCCAGAGATTATGTCGAGAGGGGGTTCATGCCACCCTAATGAATTTTCCGAGAGGGGTCCATCTCTGTTTTTGTGTTTATATTAAGAGGCCAAGTCAGCAAGCACTTAGCTTCACTTGGAAAGTCAAAAATTTATTTTGGATCAAATTGTTAATAAATGATCCATTACCTTGTATATAACTTATAATTTGACAAATAACTGTTTTTATATCTCTTAATTGGTTTCTATGGCAACAAAGTTTCCATCACACAAAACTTGTTAAAATCTTATTGAAAATCAATGAAAATGGGTCTTTTTTGATTGTTCAAGACTTTTAGATTAATTCATATATCTCTTTTTTGATAATGGATTAATGAAATTCATCTCTTGCTCTATGAAAATATGAAAATTTATTCTATTTTCTTTTATATCAAAAGTGTTGCTATAGCAACCAAATGTAGTACTCATATCTATATTGAGAAAAATGAAAAAATTACCAAACTTTAACTTGCTATATACTAAAATCCAAATACAAGATAAGAATCAATATACTGTAACTTAAACATTTCTAACATGAATAATTAATTAGTAAAAGAAAATTCGGTAAGCGTTGATAAACGTTTGTAAATTGACATCATTAAAATCATGAATTATCCAAAATCTAAAGTTTTAAAGGGAAATGTTAGGATATGTCTATTTTAAGAATTTACTTGATTTTTCTTTTTCAATTTACATATTTAGTCTTTAAAAACTTATAAATTCTATTGTAAATTATAAAAATGCCAAATTTTCATCGAGTCCAATATTTTTTACTCATTTTTCTCACCATGGAAACACTATAAATTTTCAGTAAAAACAGGATTTATTCAAAGTTTCAACTATTATTTAATTATGATACATATTACAATGAAGATTATTCATTACAGTTGTTCAAAACAAAGTATTCTTTTATTTGAAAATCCCAATAATTTAATAAATTATTAGCTATGGTAACTATCAGACAACACAGTAAAGCTTGCATAAAGTTTATACGAACAATACGTGTATCTATGTTAGATTACTTTTTGTATCAGCAATTAATCGATAATTTGCAATCATTTGAATGATATATTGTTGATAAATAAATAAATTCATTAAAGAAATATTAGTTGAAACATTGTTATAAAAGTTAAAAGAACTTTAAAAACAAGAGGCCCAAATGGGCCTATATCGTTCATCTGAGTACCTAGATGATCAGTCATGTAGGAAGGAAGAATTCATTTACTTTTGTATTACTGTGACTAAGTCAACACAAATGTTGAAAATATATGAAATTTTATTTCAGACCAGAATAAAAAACAACACTTTTTTGCACATCCATTCAGGTGATTTTGATATTAAGCATTTGCTTTGTCTCTGCAAGATGTGATTCAGGGCAACAAGTTAGTCATCTTTTTTAGGTGGGGCCTTTTGTCGACTGATTTTAAGTCTGGGTCATGAACAACAATTGTTTCAAATATTGTCCAGATCTAACTTAAAATTGTCTAATTTCATATATTGAGTGTTGAGAAACATCTAAAAACTTATTTAGATGTGTAAAGAAATGAAAAAAAAAATTTTGACCACAGCTGGATTTGAACCGCTACCCTCCATACTTCAATTACCAAGTGGTATATGTACCATTGTGAGACCTACTTTTTAGACATGGTGGCATTATCTGTTAACCAATTTGGATGAAATTTACTAGATTGATAGAGGACCTTTAGTAATTTATGTATTCCATGTTTCATTAAAATCTTTCATGTGGTATAACAGCAGAAGTGAAAAATGTGATTGAATTGTTCCTATACACCTTCATTTGTAAGTCTTAAAAGATTCATAGAAAATCCAAAAAATGAGATATTGACAAAATTCTTTCAAAGTAACATTCCTTACCATAATTATGATCACAATAGTCCATAAGAAATAATCATTATCAATTAACTAGGAAATATAACACTTTTCTGCATTGAAATCACCAAGTCCAAAGAAATGTAGAAAAGGGAACCAAAATGACAATATGTCTTCACTCATCCCTCTAGATCATTTCTATGCATTCTCTTTGTCTCTGTACACAGTCCGTATGAAAAAGAATATTGTTAAAGGAGGGTACTCTTTTGTGACCTACTTTTGACTATGGTGGCGCCACCTGTGAAGAGGTCTGGATGAAAACAACAGAATTTGAAGAGGATCATAAGTGACTTATTTCTACCAAGATTTATTAAAATCCTTTGAACAGTTTTGTAGAAAAAGTTGAAAATGTGAAAAATGGCCAACCCCCCCCCCCTTTTTTTTGGAAGTCTTAAAAAATTAATAAAAAATCCAAAAATTGAGATAATGACAAAATTCTTTCATAATAATTTTCCTTACCACAATTATGATCAAAATAGTCATTAAGATATCATCAATATCAAACATGACACTTTTCTGCATTGAAATTACAGAAACACGTCAAAAACTCGTACTTTTTGATTTGACGGATTTTAACCCTGAACACAATTTTGATAACCTATCTTTATAGATTGTTGAAATGCAGTTAGTTTCCCCATTTATGCACTGGTTCTGGAGGGGAAGATTTTTGAAAAGGGGTACCGTTTTTGGCACTTTTGGCCCAACCTGGATCCACTCCTGAGGGAATCTGAATACCGAACACTATTTTAGTAGGGAACCTTGAGTACATCATATATACAAAGTTTAAACCAAATCTGCAATGGAGTTCCAGAGAAGAAGTCAGAAATGTGAAAAAGATAACGACGGACGGACGACGCATTATGCTTGAATCTTTATCAAAATTTTGAATTAAATAAAACTTCATATTTACACAAATTTTTACACATTTAATTTATTATAAATAATTGATCTTGAACTTGACTAATATATACATGTACATATAAAGCTTTTCAGCAAAAACAAATAAAATGATTTGCTTGTTGAATAATTTGAAAGTAAAACAAAAATATCATATAAATTTGGTACAATAGATCCTCTTTCTTTGATTTATATATATAATGGCATAGATAAGATTGATTTACATCCCCCAGGAAAAAAGATATACTGGTAAATATGATTTTCAGATAATGACAAGCTAGGTTTGTGAAACACTAATGCTCCCGGCGGCACCAGTGTACAAAAAATTATTTTTAACATGAATGTCATTGTCAAGATCAAAAGGTCATCAATCTTGGCATCACTTCAAAGGGCTTCATTAGTTGAGTAAGCGTGTCAAATATGAAGTCTCTATCCCTCACAGTTCAAAAGTTATAGCAAAGGTTAAAGTTGACAACAGACAGACAAACAAACACACAAACAGACAGGACAAAAACAATATGCCCCCACTTCAATGTGATTAGAACCGCTTGTCGTTTCTGATAATCGCGACTAATTAGTAAACGGGAGCAAATTAGAGGTCTGATTTCAAATAGAAAATCATCATGATGTTCCTTGAACGATTACTTGATATCAAATATAATTGTAGTTATTGCTGTGCTAAAGAATTAAGGTTCTGATAACAATTTTCAAATTCAGCAGCTTCAAAGTCTTCTTCTTGAAGTTCTTCATGAGACCGTTTTCTCTTAAGTAAACACAGCCTGCTGAAATAACTGGCAATTTGATTGGCAGATAAAAATTCATCAATAGAAAAAATTCTACTTCCTTCTTTGTTTCTTACAGTTCTCATTTCATTTGACACATCTTCTGGGTCACATTTCAGGCCACTCCTTTCACCTCGGTCAAATTTCTGTTGCAGAAATTGTTTTTGATTCTCGTTGAATCTTTTTATCTCTCTCTTGCCTTTTAATGCCCAACCTTTTGACAATGGCGTGGACAGTGTTTGGGAGCATATTGAGTCTAAATGTGGTCTGGTTGCAACTTTCTGTTCAATCTTGAATGAGTAATTTAGTTTAGATCTATCCGAAAGTGGTAATCCTTTCTTCATGAGAGAGTGATTTCCTATATCCATATGGTGCATCAGATTCCCATACTTAGAGAAGGTTGCTTTACATTGAGGTTCTGTGCATGAAAACAAACCATTTTGTTCAATACTATCTTCATCGCCTGTTTCAACATGTACTGATTGTAGATTGAAATCTTCAATTTCTTTTGGATTTTCTAATCTTTGATTTGGAGGTTTGTTCTTCAGAGGTGAGTCAAATACCTCAAGTACTTTTATGTTTGTTATTTGAAGGCTTTCTTGATCAAAACATAAATCATATGAAATATTTTGTCCACTTCCAATCCCATACTGTCTCCAAACTTTAATACCTTCATCTTGGAATAAAAAGTTATACAAACTTGTGATATTTTTGAGAGGACACTGCTTTAAAACTTTTGGGCCTTGGACTTTGCTTGGTAGCCCAACTGCTACTACTACAGATGTATTAGTTGTGTTGCTTTTCTTGAGTGCATCGAGAAATTCTGATGCATTTCTTACATCATTGCCTTCATTCACATATTTTCTAACAGTAGATTTCAAATGAGCTGCTCTGCGATCACAAATTGATTTTCCTCCTTGAGGATCAGCAAAATCAACTCGCTCCACCTTGATAGGGCTCTCACTATTTATTGCCTTTACACCAAATATTGATGAATAGCTATGGAAACAGCCTGCATTGTCAGATCTTAGAAAAGCCGTTGTTAATTTAGGGTTTATCATGTGCAGCCTCCTCAATGTGTCATGAAGAATGGCATTCGATGTGAGGGCATCTTGTGTTGCATTGTCAAAGAGATGGACCACTGTGTAATTTAACATTTCTTTTTCCAATAAAAAACTTCCAACATTTATATGCCAGTTAATCCCCCTCTTGGCAAACCATTTTGATTGTGACTCTCTGAAAAATGTGATCATTATTAAGGAAATCAATAAAATGACTAACCTGTACACCATTGGAAGGAATTTCATGGCCCAGTCACGTTCTATGTAAACCTCATTTTCTGTTAAATGTGAGAGGGTGTCTGAACGTGCTAGATCCTGGTTGACTGATCTCAATACATGCTTCTTCCATTCTTCAATGGCTTTACGACCCTAAAGTGCCTCTAAGTATTAAAATTTATACAAATATTGAATTTTAATTCACTTTAAACAGAATCATTCAAGACACACAAACATACAAAAGTATGGAAGGGACATGTAGAGAAAGATATCTCGTGTGCACGTGATCAGAGGACATGCATACAAGATAATTATGTCGTGAGAACGACTTATTAAGCTGTGTGCACGAAACAGTTAAGTCGTGCACACGAGATAAACAGTCGTGCGCACTAGAAAATTATGTCGTGCGCACGACTTACTAAGTCATGCGCATGACATGAAAGGTCGTGCGCACGACTTAATCAGCCAATATACAATACTAGTATCTCTCTACGGAAGTATGGAAGTACGAAAGTATGGAAGTAGAGAAGTATGGAAGGGACATATGGGAAAAAAAATTATCTCATGCGCACGACTTTCTAAGAAAAGAGTGAAAGACTTTCCACTGAAATTACGAACCATGGTGCTTCAGCTACATTTCATAATTCTGTTGAAATCAGGGGCTGATCCAGAATTTGGAGTTAGCGTTGGGGAGAAGTCAGGCGAGAGGTCTGCGGGTCGCTTAAGTCCATATAGCAGGTTAATTCCCCCATACTCCGGCAACTCAGGCAATATGGCGATTTGGGTGCCTAAATTTCCCTTCAACTGATCGTCCACACTTGGTATTACAAACAAATCAGAGACAGAGAAAGAGAGAGAGAAAGAGAGAGAGAGAGATTATAAGGAAGTCGTGCTCACGAGATAATTTTCCCCCACATGTCCCTTCCATACTTCCGTACAAACGCCATATTCAAGTGATGAAAAATAATTGTGTCTCCTAAGTGTGGACAGTTGAAAATCAGAATAAGACTGAAGTGATCAAGTGCTATATGTCTGGTATATATCAGTTTTCCAGTGAAGTTCATATCGAGCTTATATAAAATGGCATAAGAAATGCTCCAGGCTAAAGTTTGGCGCACTTTAAGATGCATTTGACTGTGTGATTTTAGTGTATAAGAAGGAGGGGTTATAAAAGGGGTCAAATATTATACGGTCATATACATTTTATGGTTTTTCGTTCTGGTGGAGTTTTATTCCTCATACACATAGGTGTGGATTGTAACAAGAACTTGCATTATAGTTCATTATAGTTGACAGAGATCATGCTTTTGTACTTCAGCGACCATGCAAGTGTACTGTATGTACTTTTCTTTTGACTTACACTGTAAGCGCTATTATAAAATCATTTGATTATTAGCAATACAAATCTCTGTTGTTTTCTCTCTTTTGTAACTTTCAATATATATACATACATATATATATATACATGCGCGGGTACAGATGGGGGTTTAGGGGGTCTGGACCCCCCCCCTGGAATCCGAAAATTTTACCAAAAAAGGTAATATTTGGGCATTTTTGGGGTTGGACCCCCCTCGTCTAAGAGAAAAATTTACCTTTTTAGGTTGGACCCCCTCTGACAAAAATTTCTGGATCCGCGCATGATATATAATATGTCAAAATTCCACTTTTTTCTCCTTTTGGATAGTGGTTATAGGAGCGGATTCAGCCGGGGGCACATGCGTACCCTCCCCGGCAGTGGCGCCAAGCATTGGTGCCCCGGACCCATCGATGACCGCGGCAGTAAAGTGAAGAGATCACGTTAGATGCGATACGCGTCCGTGTTACAACGCGAGATAATTCTTTATTATCACATAGTATAGCATATATATTACAATAGGTCTAATACACTAACCCAAGGGAGCTACATTTGGTGCCACCTTTTCTACATCTGTACATTTTTCTAGGAAACCTGAAGAGGGTTTGTTTTTCTTTTTTTTTTCACTTTTGAAATGTGCATTTAACATCTCAGAATATGCTTGGAATGCACCATTTTGAACCAGTGACAAATGAGTATATTATGTCTCTGTTTGAACCATTTACCTGAAAATTTTCCGGAGGAGGCCCCCGGAATCTCCTATCAGCAGGAGCCAGAGGTGACCTTTCTGCACCCGCCTCTGGTGGGTTAAAAGCATTCGACTTGCAACTGAGTACACGGTCAGGGTTCGATTCCCGGCGTAATGCACCACTGAACATGTGTCATTGTCCATGTCGGTGTCATGCCTTTCATATAGGTTAACGCAGAATATAAAACGCATGGTAATCTTTGTCGTTTATTCGTTTTCAAGTCCGAGTTATAGTCGATATATTGCATTTTTTTCACAGTAACCAAATTGATACAATACCCTAAAGTTATAAGCATTCCACAATGAAGAAAAAATCATTTAATTTTGAAAAATTGACCCAACTTGAAGTTTCAGTACGGCGTACGTCACCTTTGAGCCATTCCTCGATGGATCTGGTGGGAAAACTACTACGCACGGGACCTTGGCACGGGAAGGGGGGGGGGGGGTTGACTTCCTATATAAAAGTATATACATGCATGCGGCTTGAATGAGGTGTCATATACACTTGAAGGGAAAATGATACCCATTATTATATTGGTTGGCATTCAAAGTATGATACTTTTAACGCCACCCAGTATTATAATGGGTATCATTTTCCGTTCAAGTATGTATCAATATGTATCTTTCAAATCATAAAATGTATGAATAGGTAAAACGCAGGTGGAGATTGCAAAAGAAGATATTTTTGCATATGATATGAATGCGTTTGCTTTTCACCATCGTCAGGGTCAGTATATGAATGGGTATCTTTTACACTTCGCTCAGTATTTGAATGGGTAGGGTGCCAGCGACTCCATCCGCACGTCCGTACCCAAAATCATTGCAAGTTAACCCCTTTGTATCTCATCCTTTCAAATTTCATTTTAATTGAAAGATTGTCATAATAGCCGAGTAACGTCGTTAAGTAAAGAGTTGTCGTTCGTCCCTTAATATCAGCGATAGCAAGCAAGGGCAGGTAACTCCAGTCTACGATCTATACATTCAGTAGAGGCTTTTCGCAACTGACCAATCAGAACGTAATACATTGGAGGTGTGCATCGGATGACTTATTTTAACCTTGACCTTGTGGCTTGCGTGTAATGGCGGATGATTATGTGTATACAAGCAGTGGAGTTAGTGACAAATGCACGAAAGGTTTGAATATAAATCTCTTCAATAATAATGAACTGTGATAGAATCCAAAATAAGTATGACAACCATTACATTAATTGAACAGTGGATGTATTGATGATACTTGTAAATCATAAGTTTGATAACATAATGTTTATTGTAAGTTCCATACACAAGTTACACAGCCGGCGCGCGTTGTACACGTCGTGCTTTGTCTGTTTGGCTTTGCACATATAAAATGAAAACAATACTGTAAAAAACACTATACTTTGATACATTTTTATAGTATTAGATAATGGTAATACAAATGTAGATAAAAAAACATATTATAATTAACAGATCATTGGACTGATTGGCCCATGGATAATTGGATTAATTTTTAAAAATTATTTTGAATGATAATTTCACATGTACTCTAATTTGTCATTATAATATAATTCATGGTGTGTTATTTTTGTATCTCTGTCATTCATATCTGCATCCCCAGAAACAAAAACTTAAATCCTTGGCCATAACTCTTAAACACTAACAGAGCAAGAGACATGGTTTTCATATTTCACACATATATGTATATTCCTAAATAATTGCTTTCATGTTAGATTTCATTGTTTTTGACCAGTGGTCTTGACCTTGGACTTTGACCTACATTACAAAATCTTTAACCTTTTACCTTGGCTACATTTGTACAATTTTGAACTGAGTGATCAGGGATGGGACTTTCTCATTCACATATAAATTCCTCAGGATCAAAGCTTTCATTTGGTTCTATGGTTTTGAAACTACATGTACTGTCCTTGACCTAGAACTTTGATCTACTTTTTAAAAACTTCAACCTTTGCTATCAGTATGTTTCTTGAATCTTGAAAGATACGTGTAACTGTAAGCCATTGATATTTCACTTATAAAAATGAAGACGCCCCTTAATCAGAGCTTTCATTTGGCATTATGGCTTTTGACCTAGTGACCTTGACCTTGGACTTTCACCTACATTACAGACTCTCTAACCTGTTTATACATTGGCTACATGTATATCTTTTGAACTGAGAGATGGGACTTTAATCTTAGTTATTTCCTTTGAAAAATTGATCTATAAGGGATGAAGCATTTACATTTTTCATTTAAATATGACAATTGCTTACATTTTCTTTAGTGGCATTAACCTTCTGTGTGAGCGCTACTGGATCGTCAGTTCGCCAAATGTGAATTCAAAATGGAAATGGCTAAACGTTTTTAATACATGAGTATCAAATTGGCGAATACATTTCGTAAATTATAAAAGTCTGTTTTTTTTTTCTGTTTATATCGTTAACATAAATCACGGCCATCCCAACACTTTAATTTAGTTACTATTGATATCAACTTTATCAAACTTCAAATCGCAATGTAAACCGTCTTAAACATTCTGAATAGTGAACATGGCTAAACAAAATTCCTTGTCATAATTTCAAGCTGTTTCAAGGGTGTATACAATCACTGGGTGGCACCCCATCATTAGAATCTGTGACAACGGACACAGGGTTCAGGTATAGATGTTTGTTGGCAAGCATCACACTACCTCTGAGGTAATGAGATGATACCAGAACCCTGCGAGTCATGTAACAACAGAAGAATAAGATAGACCTCTGATTAATATCGTGTACTGATTAAGAAAAAGAACAATGCTAACAAACATAACAAATCATCTTGGTTTACAGAGTTTAGATGGTTAATAGAAAAAAATGATGAATTTTTGTGTTAGCAGTTATTTTTTCAATATTAAATTCAGTTATTCTTTCAATATTAAATTTTCTAAAATTCTAATTATAAGTTTTGTCTTTGTATACCGGGTACATGGCTAATGGCTTACACATTTGGCTAATTATTTTGTGCTAGCATTCGCCAAATGGCTATTGAACAATATATAGTATCACTAGCACACCTTGATATTTGACCTACATGTACATTATATGTTTCATTTTGTTATGATTTTCGGTTCCCCTTAAAATATAATACTGCACAGTACAATCCAGGTGTTTTGTAATTTTTCTACCCGCCACAGTGTGCCACATCCAAGTGTAAATTCAAGAATCACATAGTACACTGCATCTTTAGTAAAGGTGTAAATGAGCACAGGGTAATTTACACCTGGATTTCTACTGTAAATTTCGGGTATTTTTCCCACTGTATTGTGCAATTTCTCCAAAACACTGTACAACATGTACTGTAATACTGCATCTAGAATCCCAGAAGCTAGGACCTGTTTCAATTTTTCATACTCTATGAAGGGAGAGCATATGGTGGCCACTTTGTCAGTGTGTCTGTTTGTATGTCATAATTTTGTCTGGAGCATACCAATAATACAAATACTGTAAGAGATATCAACCTGAAACCTCATAGGTAAATATGTATATAGATCTTGATGAGGAGAAGTACAGTGCACAAGAACCATAATCCTCTTTCGCATAATTTAGGAATTATTGACCTTTGTTATTTATCATGTTAACTTAAGTTTTATCTAGAGCATAACACAAAAACTGTAAGAAGTACATGTATCTGTCAACATGAAGCTTCATACATGTAGGTAGATAGACATCAATGGGGATAAGTGCAGTGGAAGGTTTTGATGAATTAGAATTTCTGCTTGTAGCATACAAAATATGTATTTTTATACATGTACATGTACAAGCATACATGTACATGTATCTTGTCGTGTACTGCAGTAAATTTGATAAAAAAAATCTTTTAATCATTTTGTTTGTAATACAATTGATATTAATTAGTATGCTGTGTTTTGGTCTTTTTTTCATTTTTTTCGAAGTTGCCTGTGCCTTTCCATTTGGGAATTTTTTGTCCCATTTACATATTGCTCAAAGATCAATATTTAGGAAAAAATTAAGACAAATTTGGGAATAATCAATGAAATTTCCATTCAGAAGGGTCTTTATAACAGACTTGATTTGAAGTAAAAAGCCCACAGATAGATTGTATTATATACTTAGCGATAACATTAAACACGAAAGCCTTACATATTGTGCATATACAATTTTTATGTGATAGTTCTGTATCTTTTGCAGAAATCTGAAGTCACCATGGTAACTTAATACAGATGGCGATGAGCAAATTTCTGTGTGATAAATGGAAAGTTCAAGATGAAATTGTACAGAGTGGACAGAAAGCTGTAGAAGTTAGACAAGGTTTTCACCATGTCCGTTGGAGAGGTCAAGGACACCAAGTGTCAAGGACACAATGATTGTGCCATAGGACATGAAGCTGACAAGGATTTAGAGTCTCTTAATACCTTAAATTGTGCCAAAAAACGAAGTTCCTTGTCCAAGTATTTTGTTTCTTTAGAAGTCAGAACAGACATGCGCAAAAAAAGGACGTCAACAAGGGTTTTGCTAAAGGCTAGTGTCACAACGGTAATGGTAATAACATTGGTGTTTGTAGTACTATATACCATAGCATTACGTTATTTTACTACCATTTCACCACTTCCTTATGATAGCTGGAGACGGCACAGGCTTAGACTCATTGCAAAAAGTAAGCAAGATAACCATAGTCGCATTTTAGAAACAAGAGGAAGAATGGTCAAGTGGAATATATCAGCAATTCTCGGAGCCGAATCTCCCCTTCTATGTAGGCAAGATATAGATTACTTAATACTCATTGCATCACATACTGACAATTACCAGCGGAGGAGGGCAATACGTAGTTCATGGTGTAAACCAAACGAAGCATGGCAGTGTGTTTTCCTTATAGGTCATTCGAAAAATCCCCAGGGAGAACCTGAAGAAATATCATCGAGTCTAAAGCAAGAGATTGAAACTCATAATGATGTGTTACTGGGCAGCTACATTGATACATACAGAAATTTAACATTAAAAATTATGCATGGATTGTATTGGATGAATTCTAAATGCATAACCAATATTGTTTTAAAAACTGATGATGATTGTTTTGTACATACTAAGCTATTGCATTCATTGATCCTTCACCACCAAGACGCTAGAAATTTATACACAGGACATGTAGAAACGAGTGACAATATACGTAGAGTGATTCGTAATAAAGAAAACCGATGGCATGTATTGAAATCAGAATATTCGTCCGAGTTTTATCCACCGTACGCCAGTGGAGCTGGCTATTTATTATCGGCAGATGTTGTAAGACGATTTATACGAATATGCAACTATGTACAACGCATTCCAATAGAAGATGCTTACATAGGAATACTAGCAAAGGAGTTAGGACTTGAGCCCTCCAATAGTGCACGTTTCACCTTAGAGAACTCTGGCTGGACTACTTGTAATTATGGATATTTAATAGTGATTCATAAGGTAGAGCCAAACGTGCAAGAAACAGTCTTGAACATGACTCACCGTGCCAAAAACGAGTGTCCAAATAGTCGAGTGATACTTACATGGAATTAATTCCCTCATTTTACATTCCATTCATTCTCACTGGTAAGTTGATATTTGTAGGTACTTCCATGTGCAATGTATTACATTTGGTAAGAACTGATTATTTTGATAGGATTTTTTTAATGTGTGAAGTCCTATTTTAAGATGGAAGATACAGTAACTGCCTGTCTCATCTTTCAGAAGGACAGAAACCTAAAGAGCCAAAAATGTGTTGTACATGTACCCTCCACTTTCTTACTACATTTAGAATGTTCATTACTGTTGAATGTGTACTGTTTGCATTTTCTTAATTACATGAAATAAACAAATTATGTAATTGTTTTTTCTTTGACTACATTTACATGCACATGTAGTAGCTTTTATGCCCCTTGACAGACAGATCAGAGTGACAGAGGAGAAATGTATTTGCCTATATCGTAAATGTCTTTCTATAAAATATTGAAAACTGTCATCTTGATGCATGGTCGTTACTCTAGAACTGTATTTACGATTACATGTACATGTATGTGTAAGTCAAAGTGAAAAAGTTTTATATCTGGTATGCATATTCCATTACCTAAATAGCATGTAGACCTTGACCCATATCTCCATATACATATGTATAACTGTCAACGGAGTGGTATGTTTTTTATGAGCTTGTTATTCATATCATGCATCATATGAGTGATCGTGAAACTTCTAAAAAGCATGAAGTAAAAACTAACAACTATCCTACAATAACATGTACTGGTACATGCAGCGATACTGTAAATGGTTGAAAAGAGTTCATATGCATGTACATGTTTGCATTAGGATGCTACAGAAGTGCATTTAAAAAACCTGGGCAACGATTTTAGTATTAAGGGCCGTGGTAACTGTAAACTGGAACATGTGACTGGTACCTGTTGGCAAGGTCACTGAGTCTTTGAAGATACATTTGTAGGATCGTGGTTGACATATATACCATATGTACATTGTATATTGTTATCTGCAGGAAGGAAGCCAAGGCTTGAAGATGTGCTTGCTCCAAGTATTCATGATACTTGTCTCTAACCTTCCAGTACATCTCAAGTAGTGGCGTAGTAAACCTAATTTCCTACTTGTATGCTGCATTTCAGATACACCATGCATACATACATGTAAATATACCGATAGTAAATATGATTTTACAAGAAGGGTACACTAGTAGTGCATACAAAGGTGAAAACAGTCATTTGTTAATCTCCTACCAGTGAAAATGAAGGAAACTATAGGTTTCCATTCTGTCTGTCAGTCTGTTCTTCTGTCTGTCACACTGATTATCCAGACATGCTTACAGATATCAAGCTGAAACTTAGTAGCAGACTTCCCCATGAGGAGTAACAGATCAAGTTCAACTTTGGACACTTCTCTTTTCTTTGTCATGCTTACAGATATCAAGCTGAAACGTGATAGCAAGCTTCTCCATGAGAAGTAACAGATCAAGTTCTACTACTGTCACAGTTGTTTTATTTTTTTCAGAGTTATTGCCCTTTGTTTAAAATCAGTTACAGATTTGTTGGAACTGTTGGGGGACTTGTATTGCTTTCATATTACTCTCAGAATGCTTGTTTACTCTGGAAAAGTTGCTGAATGATTTATTGCAGTGGTAGATTCAGGATTTCTGAAAAGGAGGGGGCAATGTGTGAAAGTCAAGTATGAGCTAAAATTACTCAGCCACTTTGGGTGCCAAATCTGGAGTTTTACTCCAGTTATTTGAATGTTTTTAACCTTATCATCTACATGTATATCTGCCTTGTAAATTTGTGGCAAAATAGAGGGGGCTCAGACTCCCCCCTTTTCTAAATCTGCCATTGTATGGGGTTTATCAGCAATACATAATTTCGACTAAAAAATCTTCATAATGCAAAATATATCCTGTTCTGCACTTTTAAAATGAAAAAGGGATTACTGTCACTTGTTCATGTACTGTAGTGAAGATAAACTAAAAGCTGAGAAAAGTGGCATTGTCAGTTTACTTGTTTTTCCATCTGTTCAACTTCAAGGGCAGAGACATGTATGAAAACTACGATGTAAGCCAACTAGAATTGAATCATGAGCTACATGTACATTTATTACTATGTAGCGACATCTGGATTACAGTCCAGGTTATTCTCACTACCAACAGAATCTAAAAATTCATACGCTTTTTCTAGAAGTGAAGGGTACTGCACAACACACCGTGTCCTACAATATATACAATCTGAATCAAATACGTAGATGTGAACTATACATAAGGGTACTGAAATACATGTACAGTACTACAGTGTTCACATGTATTATTGTGTACATGTAATTGTATGTGTGTAAAACCAATATACATAGATTTTCTTTAATTTGTAAAGACTGAAATTAAAGGGCTAATAAATATTTTCTTTAAATCTTTTAGAGTATTAAGGTACCCTTTAAAGTTTGTCATAATACATGTAGTACTTTCCAGCTAATGTGCTTTTTGCAATGACTGTTGAGTATTTTGTTAATTCTTATTACGACAGTGATAACTAGACATACAGTATGGCTAGCGTTTTCTCTCAGAGTGATTTGTATATAAGTATACACATACTTATAGACATGATTACATCTACATTGCTTTGAAAGTAAGCCCAGACTATCAATGACTTCTTATTCAGCATTTATCTGCACACATCATAGTCTTTATTTGCATTCTGCAGGCTCATGTATCCCCCATTAACTTATTGATAAGTTAATTACCATGATAGACAACAACCATTGAAATCTAGTTTGTTCATTGGCCAGCACTGAATTTTATGATACAGTTAGTCAATGAAACAATGTGATAATTCTTATACTTTTGTATTCATTGTCTATTTTTTCATTTATGGAAATAAAAATATGTTTTTTGTTTAGGTCTTCCTACACTTCAAATTGCATGTGTGCTTTGTTTTATACAGAAGTACATCATACTGTTGTTGTAAGCATCATTACTTTATTTGAACATTACAGTTACATGTAATATCACCCGGGTCCAGCGCCATAAACTGAGAATATACTTAAGTCAAAAATTCGTATTTTTCTGTTCATCAATGAATTAATAACTGGGATTTGGATTTTATTTAGTTTTATTCTATTGATAAATAGAATTAAACCATTCCGAATTTATTTGAACATTTGATAATGGAATGAATTAAAATGAAATTTTTGACTTAAGTATATTCTCATTTTATGGTGCCGGACCCTGTTTACTTTGAAAAGATGAATGATCTAGTGAAGATGTCTTTGTTGAGTACTATATTATAACTTCCTATTTTTCAGATGCTGTTAACGTGCCGTGGCAGACGACCTCCAGTATTTTACTGTTCAGACATGTCTGGTTGATTACCTTTGTAGGTAGTCATTTGATATTAACGATCTCCTTCAGTCTTACAAATAAAATACTCTTATACTGGTTTATACACGAAATTTCTAAATACTCTAGAGAGGTTTATTTACCTTTTTGAAACTGAAATCTGGGGCAGCAAATAATTGTTGTGATTCAGATACTTGGCATTGGGCCAGACTTGATCATATAACTGCCAACTTTAACAGTTCATCCCCAGGAGGCACTTTAAATTTTATTGTAGGTCAAAAACTTAATTATACCTCTATGTCTGTCTGAGTTTATCTCATTTTTTTCATATACCAGTATTACATGTTTTAAAGGTAACATAGGTAAAGACCTTGGTAAATTTAACAACAATGATGGCACATGGATTAATTAGATATAAAGTACATATAATATAAAGTACAGCATGTGTACAAGAAAGAAGAGTTTTCTTGATTTACATTGTGATTTGCAAAGATTTAAAAAGATACATTCCAGGGTTATAATGTTGAAGTCGTGATCCATTTATAGTAGTGTGATGTTAGCTTTTACTACTTTTGTGATCTCTAGTTAATTTAGTCTTAGTCAAAATTATAGATAGTATATGCATGGTGAAGTGGTTTGGGTAAATGATTTATATTTGTTATAACAATAACTAGGTGTATTTCTAAATACAACTTGAGCCAATTTCTATTCGTAATTTACTTTGTCCTCAAAATATTTTGTGATGGAGCAGTTATTCTACGTAAGGTTACATAAAGATATAGGTATTTAACATACAGAAACTTCTGGGTGGATTTTCTGGATCAATTTTATAACAAGCAATGTGAATATCACACAAATGTAAATGGTATTGAACATATCAGTGCTCACACTGCCCATTGCGTTTGTCATATTTTGCAATATTTTGTTCTAAAATGCGACAGTATTGTCAAAAATGCAGCACATACTGATGATACATTACAACAATTTTGAAAAGTAGCATCTTTATTTCCATCATTTACGCTGAGTTTGAAAGAAGACTACAAAAATTGGCAACATTTTTATTGGTTCAATTGATACATGTACTTCTATATGAATCTAATCCTTTAAACCTTCTGGGGTTAGCACCTGAATTTTTTTTATACCATTTAGAATTATGTTTTGTACATGAAGGCAAATAGTACGAGCACTCATGTTTTGACACTTGAAAAACGAAAAAAATAACACTACTCAATATTAAAACTTTCAAGAAATATACTTATGAAGAAGTTTACATAAGCTTTGTTGTAATTTGGCAATAGTTGCTTATATATGGATATTAAAGCCCGTTGAATTTCCATCACATGCAACTGTAGGATTATTCCATTTATTTCGCCTCTTTATACCGGTACATATCACTTGTCTCTTCGATCTTTTTTTATGCTTTATTTTAACATGGTGACTGGATTATATACGTGATCATGATCTGTTTTGCACATAGGTCATTTTATCTGAACTGTAAATCATTATGTGCAGGGAAGAAGTTATACTCTAAATCACCACTTTCAGGGATAAATCCCATTCATAAAGAGAATGCAGAAAATTATGGTGCATTAGCTCAATTTCAATGCAATTCAAATCCAGATAATCAGTATGTGTTAACATTTATCGTAACTACATGAATCACTGTCATAAGCTGTCATGACATTCTTTACATGTGAAGCATATCACTTCATTAGTCAGCAGAATTGAGGGCATCATATGACCTTAAAGCACTTGTCTGTCTGTTCTCTGGTATGTGACTTTTCTCACCTTTTTAATGTTTCACTTTGATCAAGATCTTAATTGTTTGAACAATGTTGAAGAGATTTGAGGCAGTTTACCTCTTTATTTTATTAGTTATATATTGGTAGACAAACTTACCAGTAATATATATGTACCGATGCTTAATGTTATACGTGTACACATATGATTAACTAGAAAGGAATTTTGAGTTTTAGGAGATTTTTGTTCATACAGATTTAAATAGGTAAAATATCAAAGGGTACATTTTCCAAAGAGGTGATATTGTGCTTTAATACATAAATTTCATCTACATCTTATTCATTTTAATCTTTCAGGAATTCAAATAATAATAAGGTTCGAAATGAATTTATACATGTACATGTATACATGAATGCCCCTAGTAGGTTGATCATATTAAGTACATGATAGTTTATTTATAATTATACTGTTTTTATTTATATATTGGTCTTCATTTACATCTATGAAGTTTATGTACCAGTATGCATTTATTTTTTCTGAAGTCTTATATGGATTAAAGTGTTGGAGATTATTTTGTGAAATGAATCAGAGGTTTTGTGTTCATGAATTTTGTTTTTTGATCGAGAAGTATCTATCGTTAGTATGAAAAATGAATAGATATCTTTCTCCACTTCATCTTTCACTTGGTCTTGTGATACATTGTACCACTATGTTTTACATGATATGCTGTATCAAATGAATGACCCATATTTATTTTTTCATTCAGTGAGTCTCATACCCAAACTTAACATATCCAAGTAATGATTGTTAAATATGACATCATAAGTAGGTCCTGTGTAAATTTGTTTTAGACTCTAGACATGAGAAAAAAAGAGTTCTCTTCAGTGCTGGACAAATAGGGTCTCATTTACATTTGGTTGTTCTGATATTGACAAATTCATCAACCCTGAAAAAACTGCCTAGCAGTGAGGGGGGGGGGTTTAGTTATTTTGGATTTTTTTTTATTGATATATCCTATTCCTTTGAATGTCATATGTTTTCTCTCCCAGAAGTATATGTTATGTTTTCCTAAAATTTATTCAGATTTTCCCTACGTAAAGGAAAATTACAGAATTATATTTAAGTACAGGTAGAAATGCAAAATATTTCCCATAGAATACGAATGGTGAGCTAATCTTTTATCCTTTTAAGTATTAGAGAGTCTTCAAAGAGAACAAATTTTTACAATTTTTGAAATTCAAGTGGTGATTCATGTGGGTTTTCTCAATTGAAAAAGTTAAAAAGTTAGGAGGACTTTATGAAAGTGGAAAAAATATCACTGCATAGACATTATGCTTTGTAAAGTCAGTTGGTAAACAATCAACTATTTTGTTTCTGATATAGACAATGAAAACTACTGAACTTCTCAAATTGCAAAATGTCTCATAGAATATGTGCAAGCATACTTGAACACCAATATAACATTCTGAAATATGTGGTCTCACTAGAATTGGATCGTACATTGTTCTGTATTGCACACATGAAGATCGATATTATACATTTTGCATTATACAAGTCATACATTTGAACTGTAATTTTAGGTCTGATAGATGTATATTCTGAGCATGTGTTTAGTTTCGCTTTACATTTGGATTTGGTATTAGTTTTCTTCCAAAGTCATTTGTAAATACTTTTGTCATCCATTTGTTTTGAAGTTAATTATATCATGGATTAGGGGAAGGAGACATATGTATATATATCATGTTGATTTGTAGTGTTCGTTGACACTTGCGTGTATCATTGCGTTTCCATCCTGTACTGAAAAATGATATACTTACTGCTTTTTCATTATTCACAACTTTGTTTTCGCCATTATTTTCCAACAACATCGCTACAACGCACAGACACTGTGTAAGAATTGTGACTTTAATTCTTATAAAAATATCTATTTGAATTCTTAGTAATGAAAAAGGTTTCTGACCTTTCTTTTTGAGGATATCATTTGCTTTTGCATTATGATTAACAAAGAAATCTTGTTTCGATATTTTATGACCGATAGATGCAAATAACTTAAAGGTTTAAAAATTTTAGAGATCGTGGCGATATGATATTAATCGTACTTCTGTCCTAAACAGACATTTGTAAATTTTGTATATTGATAAATTGCAAATACAAAGTTTTATATCTTGCAGACCAAGGCTTTAACAGCTTTACAGGAACTGCTTTCTGACAGTTTATCAATTCAAGCAAAATATGTTATAAAACGTAAGATTCCAAGTATTTTGTAGTCTTGGCACCATGTGCAATTTTATTGTTTTGTTGATTGTTTTGAGTATACTGGTTTTTGGTAAAATACTTTATGCATACCAATAATTAGAATATTATGTTGTACTATATTTTTGTGTTAATACATGAAGGTTTTCCTTATTTCCTTGAGTGCATAATTGTTTTGAGGTGTCATAATTTTGATACTGAATCTCAAATTGAATAAAGAATTGATTGCAATTTGTTTTCGACTAATTTTTGTAGTTTTCTGGTACCCTTTATCTAAAGAAGGAATGCGTTCAGTCATTGTGTGGCTTACACTTGCTGCGAGTCCCTGCACCTTTTCACTTTTATTATCCCCTCACGCAACTTGTTGCGGAGGAGATATAGTAACGCCACCGTCGATATGTATGTATGTGTGTGTTCCCTTGTCCGGGCCATAACTTTTTAACGCCTTGATGGATTTCAATGATATTCCACATGATTGTTGCTTACATCTCAAGGAAGTGTCATGACCTTGTCTCGGGGTCAAATTCTCAAGGTCAAGGTCACAATGGGCTGGAATGGTAAAAAATTGATTGAATTTTATGTCACGTGAGAGGATGCTATGCTTAGCGTTGCTCTTGTTGAGCTTGGTTCAGTGCCTGATCAGGATAGGTGGAAAAGTTTATCTGGCAAAACATCAATACATGTAATTCATTCTGAATCAGGAATGTGTACCTATCAAAGATTGCCAATTTTTTTGTTATCATAAACTTCCATCTGTTACTAAATACAGGTTGCCATTATATAGATGAAATACTCTCTTATGCGATCAAAATACCATGGAATCTGGAATATATCTTTTAAATAGAAAATTGATTGTTGAATAGGACTTTTCCTATTTTGAAATTTAACAAGGTGGAATATGACAAAAAATTTAAATTAGCATAGCATTTTTTATGCCCCAAGATTGATAGATCAGGGGCATGTTGTTTTAGTCCTGTCTGTTGTCAACTTTAACCTTGGCCATAACTTTTCAACCGTGAAGGATATAGACTTCATATTTCACATACATACTCAACTAATGAAGCCCTTTCAAATGACACTAAGGTTTTGACGTTGACAATGATCTTCATGCTGAAAAATAACTTTTTGGACCTTGTTGCCACACAGCTTGTTTCATATATACATTATAAAAAATTAATCTTCAAATATGAAAGAAACCTGTTGGTATTATGAAAATTCTTCTATGGATTATCCAATGTTTATGAAACTTTTACCCAGGGTCAGTTCATTCTGGTGGTTTGTCCAATTCATACCTTTTGGTCGAGATAGAAAAAACTTAAGCCCCAAATAACAGAAGAAGAAATGTGTGTGTGTTAAGATCTCTCTCTGCTTCAAGGGTCAATTACTTAGGTGCAAATTGCTGTGTGATATATCAGGCTGAAATAATCTCTGCAAGACTTGAAACAAGAAAACAAATGAAACTTTGACACAGCAAACAAGCATGTTGAATTATTATTATTCATTGACATACACCAGGATTATTTCAACTACTGTATATATATCGACCCAATCAATGGACCCACCCAAAGTAATGACGGGTCTTTTATGTGCCAATTTCTACTGCTGTTACTGTTTTCATCCAGGGGACAGGAAATTAATAAGCCACCAACAGAATATAAACCCAGGAACCATGCTAGCTATAAAAGAGTATATTTTGATAAAGAATAAGAAATTTTATTATATTGTGCATAATATGGAGTATTGCAACTACTAAACTCCGTCACGGTTTGCATTTAGTCGCCTACTAAATCCATTGTTCTCGATGTGGGCACTTTCATGTGGACAACTTGCGTCATAATTATATGACGTCATAACAATCACAAAGTACGTGTGTATATTGACGTTATTGTGGTTGCGATATTACGTATTGAGTCTTAAGCTCCTGTATGCGTCAATTTTAATTCTGTTACTTTTGGTTTGAAAATGTAATAAGAAAATATGATGAGTTTAGAAATATGTTTATTTCCAATTTTATAGTACAAGGGGCTGCATTATGTCCATAGATCCTGATCCACATGTGACCACTCGTCCAGTCACTAACTGAGATGAAGGTGAACGCAATTCATCCAAACAACCTTGAATGCTAGCATCAGTTAAAAAGTGCATTGTTGTTTCAAATGTCATTTTCTGTAAAGGTGATGTAGATGTTTCCATGGCAATACGATTAAAGGGTTTGTAGGTACCCTCAAATGTCATATAATCTGCCAAAAGAGATAAATGTCTGTAATCCACCCGGATTCCATATGCTGCAAATACATTCTGAACTTCCTGCAAAATATAAATCTGTATATAGTGTTCATACTCTTATCATGATATGTTACTATAAAAAGCCTAAAACCAGAGACAAGTATTGTTGTGAAAATGAACGAAAGGTTTTGACAATGATTACTTTTATTAAGAAAATCAGGCCAAATACACAAAATTGCAAATACTCATTCCGTTTATGTTTTTTAATTGAGTCACCTACCAAATCTATTGTTCCAATCTTGGGCAGATTTTCTGCCCCACTGGAGAATAAAATAATTGTTTGTATAAAAGAATGAGTCAAAACGGTCAATCAGTAATCACTATCTTGCGTATCAATTTATAACTCTATATAGACTGTGGCTAACAATATAACAGTGTTGTTAGTTACATTTCATGAACTTTTCTCCCATATTCACAGTTATCCTATAAGAGATGTGAAATTATCAGCCTGTCAACCACATATGGGTGATGACAAGCTATGCGACCTATTTTGCACTTAATTTTATTACGACGTCATAAGCAAACAACAGATGTCAATGTCAGGCAACCTAATTTTTGTTTATTTTCCAACATAACTCGAGGGAAAAATGACAATTTTAATGGACAAATTAATCTATGGGAGAAAAACAATCAACCTCAAATGTCAGATGATGAATGAGAAATCCATAAACCCGTGTGTCAAGTTAACTAGTCCATGCTGAGGCACTTGACACCGGGGGGTGTGGATTTCTCAATCACCGCGGGACATTACAGATAGATTCTAATAATCTTACTAAGATTTATATTTGAAAAGAGTGAGCCATATGCTTGGTGTGCTAATCGTGACCATGCATAAGAGTATAAAATACGTAACTAAATATAATAGTAATACTATCATATCATCAATAATGCTAACATACTGCAAGAAAGCTACACATCAGTAGCAATGCATATCTCATATACAGAGGGAATTGTAAGACTCCATTTTGATCCCAGTGTTATAATTACCTTGATAATAACTCTAGATGCAGCCTCTATTCCATAATGTGAAGCTATGGCGTGTATATCGTTAGAATATAGTTGTTTTAGATCAAGAATTTGATCATGTTTATACATCTCCTGTAAAGGAAAAGCAGGTTTAACATACTCTCTGAGAATACTTTGTATATGTATGAGCATATGGGAATGTATAGACATGATTGTAATGAACTTTACCCCTTATGCTACATACACCTAATGCATTTAATTTCATAGTGTCCAAATTTAACAATCGTGGATTTTAACAGATTAAGAATTGGTTTATACCATGGTAACAGCTTTTGTAGAAACAGCACAAAGTAATATCAAGAAATCAACCATCCAAAACTACCAAACCCTTACAAATTACATTGCCATGAAGTTAAGTGAAACAACAAAAATAAAACCTGTACGGAAAACAGGTAAGAACAATACCACTGCCTGGTAAGAATCGTAACTAAAACAAGATATGGTAAGCAGAAACATGGATCATCAAATGATGATACAGTCAGATATTCATTATGAGTAAAATCTCCTTTTTTGCTCACAAAAATATACTCTTATTGAAATCATATTGTGTAAACACATGTTCTTGCAATGTTATCACACAAATGTTTATTAATAAAATCAAGAACCTTTCTCTAACTTTTGTTCCCTTCAGACCAAATGGAACAAAATCGAATAATAAGAAAACACCATTAAGTAGTGTACCCTGTCTGGTAACCATATACAAGAATCGGTGCACATGATGATTTTCTTTTCCACTGAGTTTCCTTTTTAATTATGATCTTTAAGAATTATGATATCTAAGTATTATAATATACATATATAAATATAAATATTACCATGATGTTAATGCCTTCTGTCTTTAAATGTAAGACACCTTTCTCTTCTCCTAACAAGCAACGTGAAATTCCAGGAACATGATACAAGACAGTATTTCTTATGTCATTCTCTACCAAGGATGTCAAGTCCAATTTACTGTCCATAATGCTAAACTGTAATCAAAAAAGAAATTTTCAGAAATTGTCAATAGACACATTTTACATCTCTGAAAGCTTTAGATGAACGGATTAACTTGGCTTATCAAATGTATGAAATTCTGATTTGTAATTGATAAATGAGCAGGACAAATGCAAATAAGAAAAAGGCATTAACAGATAACATAAATACAGAAAGTGGCATTAACAGATATCATAAATAAAACAAGAGCCCAAGTGGGCCTATATCGCTCACCTGAACATCTACATCAAACGAAGCGCGAAATTTGTGCATAATATGTTGAGGAACAAGCATGAAATTTTTCAATGAATTCTGCCCAGTAATTTCAAAGAAGAAGTTGAATATATCAAAAAGTTTACAGACAGACGACAGACAATCTGGTATGACATTCAGCTCAGGTGAGCTCAAAATCAAAGTCCCATAACTCTGTAACTACAAATCAGATGAACTTGAAAATCGAAAGGCGGCTTCCTCTCCACATTCTTGATCTATTGATTTCAGTATATATCAAGAGAATTAAATCAAAACATAATCAAAGAAAAACTTTCATTCTTTAAAGACATACATACAAAGCTACTGACGTGAAAATTTCTTGAGGAGAAAATCACCTGCTATTGTGTCTTGTGACGTGAAAAATGATACAGTATCTTGATCCCGTTTTTTTTTTTTTCTCAAAAATGATAAGGGGAGGAGGTGTTTTTACTTTTTTATGAAAGAACATGATGATTTCATATTTCAAACAATTATTTTAAATCTTAAATATTGAAAATATATCAATATCTGTATGGTTTGCACTTCACTGGAAGAAGAAGTCAATGCAAATTGCAATGATGCAGTAATCTTTCCCCTTTTGCAAAGAATAAAATTTATATAAATTGGCCTGTGGTGGCACCACCTGTTGACGCATCTTAGTCTCACACAGTTCTGAAGATAAAGAAGAAAATGTGAATACCCCCCCCCCCCCCTTTTTTTTTAATTAAGAAAAAATAAAATAAAATAAAAATCTAGAAATTGAGATATTGAGATATTGAAATAAAATTTCTCACTATAAAAGTTCTTTTCATACATACAATTAAAAGAAAAATATATCAATATCTGTATGGTTTGCACTTCACTGGAAGAAGAAGTCAATGCAAAATGCAATGATGCAGTAATCTTTTCCCTTTTGCATCGAATGAAATTTATAAAAATTGGCCTGTGGTGGCACCACCTGTTGACACATCTTAACTTCACACAGTTCTGAAGATAAAGAAGAAAATGTGAGTAATCCCCCCCCCCCCCCTTTTTTTTTTAATTAAGAAAAAAAAATAAAATAAAAATCTGGAAATTGAGATATTGAAAAAAATTTTCACTATAAAAGTTCTCTTCATACATATAATTAAAAAAAAAATTGCTCCCGGTGGGGTTTGAACCCACGACCTTAAGATTCCTTTAAACCTTTCATTACCAGTAATATTACAATCTTATAATCTTCATAAAACATCTAAAAATTAAGATATTGACAAAAAACTTTTACTGTGGCATTCTTTGCCTTTAATATGATTAAATGAAACCAAATTACAGCATCAAATTATAATATGAGGAGCAATAATCAGTAAAGTAACTTGTTTTTGCATTGGAAACACTAAGTCCAAAAAGACAACGAAAAAACTTCAAAAATTTGATTTCGGAATGGAACCAAAAACAACAACACTTCTTCACATATGCCATTTAGCTGAAAAAGAAGTTTGGCAAAGGAGGGTACCCTCTGTGACCTACTTTTGCTTGTGGTGGTGGCGCTATCTGCTGATTGATCCGGACAAAAAATAACAACCCTTGTAAGAAACCATGAGTACTTGCATCCTACCCAGTTTCATCACTATCCTTCAGGTAGTTCTGTAGAATAAGTTGAAAATGTGAAAAACTGTCTTCCTCCCCCCCCCCTTTTCTTGGAAGTCTTAAAAAATTCATAAAAAAATCCAAAAATTGAGATATTGACAAATTCTTTCACTATAATATTCCTTACCATAATTATGATCAAAATAGTCCATAAGAACTCATCATTAGAAATTAACTGAAAAACATTACACTTTTCTGCATTGAAAAAACATCAAAAATTTGATTTTGGAATGGAACCAAAAATAACAACACTTCTTCACACATCAGTCTAGATCATTCCTATGCATTCGGTGTGTCTCTGAAGAAGAAGTTTGTCAAAGGAGGGTACTTTAGCTCATGGTGGCGCTAAGGTTAAAGATGATGACAGACAAACAAATAGAGACAGACAGACTGGACAAAAACAATATGCCCCCGATCTATTGATCCGGGGGCAAAAGATCATTGACCTTGGCATCAAATGAAATGGCTTCATTAGTTAGAATATGTATTTCTTTTCTTTTTTGAAATTGTGAAAAATTATATTCGAGAAAATAAAGATATGCTTTTCTGATACTAAATTGCGAAAGTTGTTACTCGCGAAAAATTTCCGGTTATATGGTACTTTCCCAAAGGTAGTGTACACATGTAAATTTGTCTCTTGGCTTAGAGCTACTTATTTTAAAATTACTGAATTATTCCTCCAACAGTTGCACAAAAATAAACTTGTGTTTACCCAAGACTTACCTGTAATTTGACTTTGCACCACTGCAAATTTTTAGTATCATACTTATAGTCAGCAATATGGAGGCTAGAACTAACTACATTCTGTAAAAAAGTTCAGAAACTATTTCATCAAATTATATAACATGTATTACCATTATACTAAATGCATTTTAACAAAATAGGTTGTATCTGAAAGCGTAGTTCTTAATGTTCTAACTATTTTGCATTAAAGTTTTAATGTTTAGTAAAAGTAAACACTTGAATGTTTGAATGAACGACTGTCAAGCTGACAAATAGAGACATAAATGCTGTAAAATATTCTTTATATTCTTCACTCTTTAATCGTGATGTACCACCAACATCAAAAAATGAACAACAAGAGCTATGCCTAGTGTGGCATAATACATGTACGCCCATTGCTTGGGGATGAAATTTGAAGGCATGGAAACATTCCCCCTTTGACCTTGAAAATCTATAGGGTTCATCCACCAGTCATAAGAAATACCTTTGGAAGTTCTAGCATAAACAGTCTGGTCTGTATCTTGTGGACAAGTTGCATTCATAAAAATTTGCTATTTTTGCCCCCAAAATGACCTTGACCTTTGATCTTGATATTGAAAATCAATACAGTTCTTTCTCATGCTATAAGAAATAAGTGTACCGAATTTGAAAGTCCTAGCCTTAACGGCTGTTTTGTGTTAACGAGGTGCGAATAGACCCACAGCCCTATACCAGAATACATCTGTTTAGGACAGGTGTATAAAAATGGAACTCACAAATATCCTGCTCTGTTTATCCTGCTTGGAAGACTCTGATTCCATGCTGATATCTGCCTCTGTAAGTTTATCATCTTCCTCTTCCCCTTCTTCCATTTCCATAGCAACCTCATCTTCTTGATCTATATGAAGTAACGAAAATGCTTATACATATCAAATTAGTATAATTTGATTAATGTTAATGGTCAGTTTTAAGTAAAGGCAATGTATTTTTTGCAGAAATCTTTTTTTACATTATTATCTACATGTATTCTTGTGGTATTTTTTATTCAAATCATACAAATTTCATATAGAACTTTCCACCTCTATTCATACTTATGTCAAATTTATACATGTATGTAAGGTTTTAATATAAACACAGTTTAAATCATATAAATATAGATTGTGATTATATTATGGTACATATATATATATATATGGTATCTCTTACTATACATTCTCTTGATTGCTTTCAGGATAGGAAAACCAGTTCTGGTAAACACAGACGATATCTAACATAGCAAGCAGTTACCATAGCCTCATCACAGTCATGGGGTTATCCATACATAAAGTATATCACAGTCATTACTTGTTTGTTAAGTCTCATAAAACCAGAAAGTACTGACCAACTCTTCTAACTTAAGAATTCAAATAAGAAATAGATGATTGATCACAACTCCAACCTAGAAAATTCCAAAATGAAACAAAGGACTGACCAGCTACATCTACAATGGTGGGAGGATTCTCTTCCCCCTCCTCCTCATATTCTTTATCCTCCTCTATCCTCTGAAGTTCCTTCTGTGTAGCTGCATCACCATCTCCCATCTCACCATCTGACATATCATTATCTTCTGTCTTGTTCTGAAGCAGCTGATTAGCCTGCATTTCCTCTGTTGGTCCTCTTTGGGGAGTTATAACAGTTCCTGTAGTCATTAACCTATGAAAATGATAACATTTGATGATAACAAATGTGTTTTATCCAATTGTTTTTATATGAAAAAATTGTGTAGTTGGAACAACTCAACCCATCTATGTTGAAATACAACCACAATTAAGCCAAATCAAATTAAGTAAATGTATAAAGAATTGATTTTGAATAAGCTTTTTTCTCTTTGTCAATTTAATGTGTAACTTTAAGTATCACATTTGTACTTTTAAACAGAAGTGATGGAATATGCTTCAAATTTTGACCTGTTGCAATAGACATGCGTTGGATAGTAAACCACACGTTCTTGACAAGACAAAGATATAAAGATTTAAAGCTGATGTGATTCAGTGGATGAGGTGCTCAGCTCATAACCGAGGGGTTCTGGGTTTGACTCCTGCCATCCTGGTATCCTGTCTTTCGGATGAGACAGTAATTAACACTGAGGTCCTGTGTCACGGTACGCGTGGCACATAAAAGATCCCTCACTGCTTCAGGTTGTTCCATTGCAAAGGTATAAATTTCTATACAATGCATCAGATAGATGCCATCACCATATATGTGAAATAATCGTGAAAAGATGTAAAACAATGATCAATCAGTGAATCCTACAAGCTTAAAACTTTAAAAGACTGGTTTCTTAGTCCTGGGTCCAGAGCCACAAACTGAGAAAATACTTAAGTCATTTATTTCATTTTAATTTATTCCATCATCAAACGTTCCAATAAATTGTCATGCAGAATTGTTGAATTCTAATTATCGATAGAATAAAACTCAATAAAATCCAAATCCCAGTTTTTAATTCATTGTTGAACAGAAGAACTAGAAATAAGGACTCAAGTATTTTTCAGTTTATGGCGCCGGACCCTGGATTGATAAGGAAATTGTAATGCTTTAAAATCAATGGTCAACAAAATTGTACTATCCACTATTTATATCAATGATTACTTGTTAAGCTGATAATGTAGGTATTACTGTGACCTAAACAAGTTCTGTAAATGATATAAAGCCTTAGTGATAATTTTTTTCTTTTAAGCATTAATACCTCATTTTTTTAATCTGTGCCATCTTCTTCTTGATGTAAAAGATGAGCAATTTGAAATATTTGGTCTCCATGAAATGTAGGATATATTGTGGTGTAATATTGTACTTCCCCTCATAGAGTTCATGTGGCAGGAAATTAAAACGAATCTCAAAAACTCTACTTCTGTTGCTCATGTCTCTATAAAGAAAAAGAATTTTTATGAGAAAATAATCACAAAGTATCCACAGACAGACCTTTGTATTACAATATGAAGTACAATAGCAAGAATCGACAAATACATGCAAAAGGTATGAAAGAAACAGTCTTACCTTTGTGATCCTCTTCCAATCGAAAGATATTCACAGACCTGGACGTGTTCCAGAACCTGGAGACAGTAAAGCAGTGTTATATTAAAATTCATATTTCTGGTTGGTACATCTTTCATTACATCGGTAACTTATTAATTTTTCAATAGTACCATTTATGAAATTTTCAGACTCTAAATAAGCCTTCAACTTTTCTGCACAAGAATGTGATTGATTGATTGAATATTGTTTTAAGTCACTCCATGATTATTTCACGTGTATGGTGAGGGCATCTGTCTGATGCATTGTATACGAATTTAGACCTTTGCAACGGACCCACCCAAAGCAGTGAGGGATCTTTTCCTTGTCACGCCTACCGTGACACAGGACCTTGGTTTTTACTGTCTCATCTGAAAGACAGAACACCGGTGTGTCCATGGCGGAAGTCGAACCCAGGACCTCTTGATCACGAGCCGAGCACCTTATCCACTAGGCCAAATCGGCTTCACAAGAATGTGACATTTAGAGGAATTTCAATTGTTTAATTTATAAAGCCATAAAGGACTGCACCATCTGTCAGTGAAAGAAGGATGGAGGTATTGGAAACATTAAATTTTGAGTGTACCTCAGATAGCATGACTTTGTTGAGTGTAGTTTGTAGTGATTTGGCCTTTTCCCTACATGCATCAGTGTTGTAAACTGGGATGTCTAAAGCTGGAGTTTTAATGCTAGCACTAGCTACCATCAATATCTCCCTAAGTCGCGGTATACCCAATGTAACATTCATCTCTCCACGACCAGCAAAGTGAAAAGTATTCAACGTCATTTGTGTGGATGGTTCACCTATAGACTGCACAGAAAAAAAGAAATAGAAATGTCATATGGGTGATAATACTGACAGTATTTGAAGTTGAATCTTTTAAATACATCACACCTTATCCTTTTGAAAGGTGTAACATCTTTCAAAAATCTAAATTACATGATAACAAAATATGAAGAGAAAATACTATATATTTTGATATAATCATATGGTATTTTACTTCTATGGTGCAGTATCTGCCTGATACATGGTACAGACCTATGAAACAAATCCACCCATAAGTGACGAATCTACCCATAAGTGACAAATCCACCCATAAGTGATGAATCTTTTAAGTGCCATGTTTAACACAAGAGAGAAAATCAGTTTAAGTTGTTTCACCTGAAAGACAAAATACCAACAAGCAACAGTGAACAGTGGGACTACAACCAACGAACTTTCAGTACAAAACCCTTACTAATTGTGCTTCTGAAAGACAGCTTTTAAGAGTATGAAGACTTACTTGAGCACAGAGTAGACCTACAGCTTCCCCGGGATCCACCAAAGATTTTTCACACTTATCAAACATCACATTCTTCAAGTATTCACCATCAAAAGGAATATTGAGCTACAATATACATAGGAATAATTCATTATTCTAATAACTGCTTATATTATGGTAGTGGGCAGCATGAGAGTAATGACGAAGACAAAAAAAAAGACATTATAGAAAAATTAGCAAACCCTGAAAGTAAATACATGTAAACATTACCCAAGCATTATTTGACGTCAACAATGTTTCCCAATATTGAGATTTAAATTAATCTGAAACTAAATTATGATTGATTGATTAATATTTTACGTCACTCAATGATTTCTTAGAAATGCCAATAGGTTTCTTTCACATTTGGAGATTTAGTGTCTATAATGAATAAATTTATGACAAAATGTTATGCTGATTTAAATTTTGTCATATTCCCCCTTGCTGAATTTCAGAATTGGAAAAATTCTTTTCAAATTAAATTTGGTTATTGTTTCACTATGCTCTATTATTATCATGGTATATAGTGACAGCATCTGCTTGATGCAGTGCAGAAATTTCTACCTTTGGAAGAGACCCATCCAAAGCAGCAAGGGATCTTTTAGTGCCATGCTTACCATAACACAGAAACTCGGTTTTTACTGTCTCATCCAAAATATAGGATACCAGTGTATCCATGGCAGGAGTCAAACCCAGGACCACTCGGTCTCAAGTCACCAACTCATCTATTGAGCAACACTGGCTAAAACTAAATTATGACAAAGACAGACACTAACATTTTAAAGACCAATGTTGCTTTACAAGTGGACCTACATGTATATCCAGAAAGCCCACAAAACAACAGAATTATAGTAATGTCTAGAACTCATTTTGTCCTTCTTTCAAAAAAAAGCAATGAATCAAAGTCATGTCTCATGAAATTCTCCTTACCTTAGGCATTTCAGACTTGACATAGTTTTTTATAGTAGCAACAAACTTTTCTGGCAGGACACCTTTCGACTGGAAAGGTCTAAGGGAGGCCATCAAAGGATCTGGACATCGTCCCAGGCATTCTTTCTGAAATCTGTAAATATAAAAAAAACTCCTACGTCAAGTTTACTTACTACTATCTACTAAAACCTCAGCTGTTCTAAAAAAAAAGAGTCAGACATGATGTTAAGTAATCCTTCTCCTAAAAACAACCAACAATTTACAGGTTACCGTAGCATTACCTGTTCAATCTAACCCGTTCACATTGCTGTCCTCAAACTCTCATATAACCAAAACAAAACATTCAAATAAAGATTTTAATGATAATTTAATAAGAATATAACTTGCAGTTCTTGGTCTTCTTTAGAAATGTCTTTCCACAGTTCAACACATTTGAGGGCAGCTTTCGTATGACCCTTCTTATGGATTTTTGTGTTATCCTTGGTTATGGAGGACATAATTTGTTGACAAAACAAGAGGAATCCCGTTTTTCGTTTCTCTTCATCAGATGGTTTTGCATTTTGCCATTTTTCAATCTGGAATTTAAATCACAGAACATGAATTAAATTCTGTACACCATTAAATAACTTATTTTTAAAGCCTGACAAACTGAGACAAACACATTTTTTTCTCTACCATACTAAATTTAACACCAGCATTACAAATGTCATGTTATAAAAAAAATATAAGTACATGTTCTAAGTTTAGTTTGATTGTTTCTTGCTAAAGGCCATGTCAAGACCACTTTGTTTTTATAGTAAAAACATTTACCAGACGCACTGCACAGAAATTTCCACAACATAAAACACTCATCAAAAGTTGTACAGGATCTTTATGTGCCCACATCTACTGTTACATTGAACATTGGTTTTTACCATCTAATTTGAAGAAAGGACACCATCTAGTCCTTGATAAAGCATGAACCCAGGACTTCTTGGTCTATAGCTATGCTTTCTGCTGTCTAAGCTATTCAAATTTAGTACTAAGCTTAAAGATAGCTCTACATGTATACCATAAGCAATTTACTAGCAGCATTCTATCCTAAAAAAGCCGGTGTGGCCCAGTGGATGAGGTGCTTGGCTTGTCACCTAAAGGTTCTGGGTTCGATTCCCGCCATGGACACACCAGTGTTCTGTTTTTTGGATGAGACAGTAAAAACCGACGCCCCCTGTCACAGGCGTAGCATGCAAAAGATCCCTTGCTACTTAAAGGTAAAAATTTCTATGCGATGCATCAGGCAGATGCTGTCACCATATATGTGAAATAATTGCTGAGTGACATAAAACAATAATCAATTAATCTATCATAAGAATTATTCATTAACCAAGGACCTCTGGGTCTGGAACCATGTTTTCTACTAAATGAGCTATGCCCACTTAATACTAAGTTTGTAGACATCCACAGATTACAAATTACAAATCGCAAATCGATTACAAATCGCAGTTTATCAGCAGCAGCATTCTGTCCTAAAAATCATTTTGTTAACTGATGCTTTGACACTGACACTGTTGGGATGAACAGCTCTATTGAGAGAACACCTCTATCCTTTCCCTAACAGATCTGAGTACAGAATGTAGTTGTTTCAAGTTTATGCTTGGTCTGAGTACAGAATGTATCTGTTTCAAGTTTGGCCAAATAAAATTGAAATTTAGTTTCTCAGGCACCGCTACACCACTAAAATTGGTGCCTCATATGAAATTTTTATATATGGTTTTACAGATTTCCGGTGTCAGTATTTTTTCAGATTGAATTTTTCTCTAAAATATTCAATTGATATCAATGTTGAAGCATGTTAAAGGGTACCACAAATGAGTGTGATATCTGTACACAAACCTTCCTTGGATCATAAGCAGGGGTTAAAGTGAAGGAAGTGATCTTAATCAACTTTACTTAAGAACTGTTGATGGTCGATTTGATTTAGGGAATTGGTATTTTCCCAGTAAGTATAAAACTCATGTTATAAAATTGACGATTAAAATGAAAAAAAAAAAAAGATGTGTTTGTGAAACACAAATGCCCCAGGCAGTAAAAAAGTCCAAATAAGGTAAATTTTTAAATGCAGGTCAAAGGTCACAGTCAAAGCCACTAGTTCAAGAGCTTTGGTAGCAATGTAAAGGACTCATCACAAGGAATGCATATGCAACAGATGAAAGTCCAAACTGTAATAGTTCAAAAATTATGATGAATGTTAAAGTTTTTAGAAATGTAAGTCAAAGGTAACAATCAAGGTCACTAAGTTAGAGGCTGTGTTACCAACGTAAAGGACTCGTCACAAGAAATGCACATGCAAAAGATTAAAAGCCTTACCTGTAAAGGTTCAAATGTTATGACAAAGGTTAAAGTTTTTTTGCCACAGACAGACAAACAGACAGATGGACAGATACACAGGCAGGCCGAAAGCTAGATGCCCCCAAATTTCATTGCCAGAGCATAATAAAACAACATCCCTGTCTCATCATTAATTTGATAAAAAAAACCTGCAAAGCTAAACATTAATGTAATTTGGCATTAATTACTGGTCTGAGTACAGAATGTATTTATTTCAAGTTTCTGCTTGGTCTGAGTGCAAAATGCATGTGTTTAAAGCCGATACTTAAAATGCTTTGTTTGAGTAAACTGTATCTTTTTAAAGTTGAAACTTAATACTTGGTCTGAGTACAGAATGTAGTTGTTTCAAGTTTATGCTTGGTCTGAGTACAGAATATATCTGTTTCAAGTTTATGCTTGGTGTGAGTACAGAATGTATCTGTTTCAAGTTTATGCTTGGTCTGATTACAGAATGTATATGTTTCAAGTTTTTTCTTACCTTTTTGCTCATTTTAACCACCTTTTTACTGAATGGTTTCAACTCATCAGTTACAGACTTGTTTTCTAATAAGAATGGAATCTGCTGTGTGTTGAGGAAGCCAGCTTTACTTATATCTACACTGTCTTCACCATAGTAAAACTAAAATATTAAGTTTATCGAATAAATTTATTGATTTTCTATTGTTTTACCTTATCTATTCTATCTACATGTACATGTATATAAAAAAACAAGAGCAGCACCTAGCATGGCATAATATGTCCATCAATTCCTTTGAAGGGATGAAATTTTAAAGTACGGTATGGAAACATTACCCCTTTGCCTATTGAGGCGTCACTATATTAAAATTTAACCACACCCATAGTTCCATTGTGATGTCATAATTAAATTCATGTTTGACGGGCCATTTATTTATGACGTCATAATGAACAAGTGTGCCACAATACATGTATGTGGTGTTGGACATTTGACGATCACTCAATTATTCAGGACCTCAAGTCGACATGCTTGGTCCTGAACAACAACCTTATGGAAATCCATGAAGGCAATAAGAAGTTGTGGCAAAGAAAATAATTTAACCCCCTCCTCTTTTATTATTTCTTTCTATGTCAAAAATGTACAGAAAAAATAAAACCTGTGTTATATATCAAAGTACATAAATAATTCTAGCATAAATTTAAATTTGAAAGAGTTGGAGTGAGAAATGAATTTCTTTGAATTTCACAATAAACAAAATCAAAGCCCATAATTCTGTACCCACAATGAAGATAATTTCAAAATCAAAAGGCATCATTTTTCATTTTATCAGGGTATTCTGTATAAGTTAAATGAGAATCCATCCACAAGTACTAAAGTTTTTGTGTGTCATAGAAACTGCCATTATTCTATCCATGAAAAAAAACTCCAAAGTTCCTTAACTCTGTCACGACAAAGCCAATTTTTTTTTTCAAAATCAAAAGGGTTCTTCCTTTACTTTATTTCAACATCCTGTATAAGTTTCATGAGATACCACTAATGTTTACTAAAGTTTACTAAAAGGCTCTTCCTCTATTTTATTTAAGCATTCTGTATAAGTTATATGAAAAACCACCCGTTTTCTAATTACCGTATATACTCGCTTATAACACGAGTTTTTGGGACTTAAATTGCTTTCCAGAAGTCGGGGGTCGTCTTATAATCGTAGTAAAAAGTTAATTTCATTTGGGAACTCAAATTTTTCGGAATCTTACACGTAAAAAAAAAACTAAAATTGAAACGTGTGCTACTGGTAAACGTGACTCGAATGATGGTTTTCCAGTATCTGTACGGCGATTCTGGAACAATATTATATATTTTGACTATACCGCCGAGTTTACATCATCCGCCGTATTTAAACTTAAACGTATATGTATATAACGGTGCTTCCATGTAATCAAATTATCACATCGGTTAATAACCTGCTCGATGCTTCACTGCACACCTTTCCCCAAGTAACCCAGTTCTCACTGCCTAGCACGTGCGGCCGCTGAGCGTTAAACAAATAAACGGATGCGATGTCCAGGTAAATGTCACGGGGCTATTGTTTAATTAGTACGTACTCAAAATAATTTGATTATTATAAATCGGAACGAAACAACGCAGTTCGTTTAAATTCCAAGTCACAAACAACTTAGATATAGCACCTATACGCAACAAAATATAACTCCCTCCTTCTTTTTTCTCATGGTTCTGCGATAGTTACGTTTTGATTTACGATTTGAAAAGATTTTAAATAAAATCGATCAATTGTTTCAAGTTTAACCGAAACACATTTCGTATTCGTTAAACATATGACACATTATACATCATGTTAGTTGACAGAATTTTAACCTCGTCTTATAAGCGGGTCAAAGCTAAAGTACTAGAATTTTTCTCTGAATCAGGGGGTCGTCTTATAGTTGAGTCGTCCTTATAAGCGAGTATATACGGTAAGCATTCTGTATAAATTACATTAAAAACCAGTAATGTTTTCTACAATTATCACATACTAAAGAAACTGCCATTATCCTATCAATGTCAAAAATCAAAGTCCCTTAACTCTGTAACGATAGAGCAGATTTTTTTCAAAATCGAAAGAGCTCTTCCTCTATCTCATTTCACTCACGTTTACTAAGGCTATCGCATCCCATAGTGGTTGGACAGACAGACGGACATTGCCTAACCATAATATGTCCCATATATGACGGGCATATAAAAATCAAAAGTCTTCGCTATTTTTCTTTTCAAGTTACCTTCTGCTTGAATGACAATAACATGAACTCTGACATTTTAACTCAGACTGAATGTGGTGTCATTGTTCATGTCTATAAATAATTCCAGTATGAGTTTTGCAGTATGTGTTTTACACTTTTCAAGGGTACTATATGTGATATATGAAGCAGGATTCATATCTAGCAGAATAAACACTAATTCATAAGTAAAAACAGTACATAGTTGTTACAAAAAAATGTGAAGTTTATATTTGATGAAAAGCAAAGGGATAAAAGAGCAATACTCAGTTTTTAATAATGTTATAGGCAGTTCTGTCATTTGATACATGATATTTCATATAATGTACCCATTTAGTGCTTGAAATTTCCTATGATTTACTCATTTGATTCTTGATATTTCCTATGACTTACCCATTTGATACTTGATATTTCATGACTTACCCATCTGATACTTCAAATTTCATATGAATTACCATTTGATACTTGATATTTCATATGATTTACCCATCTGATACTTCAAATTTCTTATGAATTACCATATGATACTTGATATTTCATATGATCTACCCATCTGATACTTCAAATTTCTTATGAATTACCATATGATACTTGATATTTCATATGATTTACCCATCTGATACTTCAAATTTCTTATGAATTACCATATGATACTTGATATTTCATATGATTTACCCATCTGATACTTGAAATTTCTTATGAATTACCATATGATACTTGATATTTCATATGATTTACCCATCTGATACTTGAAATTTCTTATGAATTACCATATGATACTTGATATTTCATATGATTTACCCATCTGATACATAAAATTTCATATGATTTACCTGTACAACACTGCCATCTGTATCTCTCACTGTCATATCATAGCTGACCATGATTCCTTCCAAGTGCTTGACCAGACACCGCTGTAGATATCCACTGCGGCTTGTCTTGACCGCAGTGTCTATAAGGCCCTAAAAGAGATAACAAAACTTGACAAAAAATTAAATCAGTGCCTTCTGTCATATTTTACAGGCCGAATTTCTCTACATCATATTAACATGATTTATTTTGCCTGTTGTTTTCACAAGTTTTTGTTAAGTGTTTAAAATACCCAACCACTGACAGCACAAACAAAATCCTAAACTTTCAGTGTTGGATTTCATGGTTATGAGACCAAGTAAGGATCAAGACAGAGTATTTATGTTGTTTGTAGTACAATTTTCAGAGCCAGACAAGGATTTTTAAAATTCAATTTTCTAGGTTTAATGTTTGAACATTTAGGTCATAATGATGACTAAATTATACCCACTCAAAAAAATCTGAAATGTGGCATGAGAGATATAAAGGTTTAAAATATATTTCTCTTGTCCATTAGAGTATTTTTTGTTTCCTGAATGTACATTTTCAAAATAGGTATTTCATATAATAGATCTCTTCACGATAACTGTATTCTTACAATTTGTGTATGCACAAAACCCGTCTGGACAGCTAGCTTCAAAATCTGAAATCACTGAATATTGATCAGCAATTATAAAGATCAGTTCACTTTCAAGTTTGAAACTAACCATCAAGTGGGCTATTGCACATGCAAGAAGTATAACACTGCAGTTATAGTGAAAAGGTAGGTCTATATTTTGTTTATATAGACTCTCATAAATAGAAACAGCATTTTCATATATTTCATCATACAAATACCTCTCTTCCAGCCATACAATGGAAAAAGTATTCCTGTGGCCTAATACCAGTGAGAAACCTGCCAGACACGAAACCACCAGCTCTTGGAGAAGTGTCATACCCTCGGAACGATGGAAGTGTCTTCCCACTCAACATAAGAGGTGGGCGTCTTCCTTCCAATTCAATCTGCCCTAACAATCCTGAAATCTGCATGCAGTTAACCTGAAATTTAAAACAGAAGGGTGGTAACATTATTTCATCAATATATGGAAATTATTTACTAATATTAAAGAAAACATGAATTTGATTCTTAATTATTGAGTGATGCCTCGATAAGAAACTTTCCACTCACTGACAGCAACTATTCAGCTGTGAAGGAAAAGGCACACTGGGAATAATGATTAAATATTTGGCTTGCAAAAGCAGATGATCCAGGTCTGATATCCTGATTAAGCCACTGTGTAGTAGAGGTTGGTTATCTTTGGCTGTGATGTTGCAATATGACTGTAAAATTGATGAAAGCAAACCATCAGCTGTGCTGGATACACAACTATCAGCTAGTGGCAGATGCACCAGTAGATCTTCCAGAGATCTCATTCAGCACCAGTGAGTTACAATGAATTATATCTCTGCACTTTAGATCATACCACTCAGGAGGACTTGATATGAGAAAGAGGATTCTGTGAATGATTGGTAACCATTTAGTTATACTTACAGAAGATCCTTTTGCACCTGATTGCACCATCAATTGCAAGTTATTTTGGGGGAATAAACGATATAATCCTTTAGGCATACAGGCTCTGAAAATAAAAGCTTAATGTTATTTAAATAAATTTGAGGCATATATCATCAACACAGATTATGACCTATGAATACTTACTTGAAGAAAAATTATATGAATCTATATCTTATAACTAGAATGATAATTAGTACCACGTTACTGACCACTACATTTTTTATTTTAAATCAATAATATAGCTGTATCTTGGCTGACAAATCACACTAAAATTATTCAAAAAAGTCCCTAAATAACAGAATACGTACTGATATATTTATAAATTCATGCAATTATTTTTTAACTCTAAGTCATGCTTTAATGAAAGAACAAACTGGATCATTTACCTAATTCTTATGTACAGCAATAAATTTGATAAGATATGCAACTATAACTTGTAAAAATTACATCTACTTATCAAATGACCTATGTGCTCTGTGCTAATATTTCACCTGGGTGATACCCAGAGTGCATCACTATTCTACAAAATCACTAACTTCCTGCTTCAAGATCTCAATATAGTATGACTGGAAATTTTTTGAAATAACGCTAAACACCAAGCAAACAACATACCTGACAATTTTGTTCTGGATCTCATCAGTCTTTGACTTCATTGATAGATCTAGTTCTCTCAGTCGTCGGTCATCCTTATCAAAGTGAGCATCCTTTAGGGCTTTTAAGACCACTTCATCAGGATCAGTTCTACTGAGCCCCAAGGCATTCACAACAGCCTCTGGTCCACAGTAATTGGACTCCAATATAGACCCTTGTCTCTGGTCATTTGCCTACAACAGTACATGTATACACATCTGTATGGGACATGGCACAGGTATTTTGGGGCATAAATAGAATGTAGTTAATTCAAACAAGTTAAGTGAAATCATGCTTAATTTGGAGTCCTGGCTCAAGTTACCTGAAAAGTCGTAAGTTTTAGTCAATTTCCTGCTGCTATGAGAGGTTTTTTTCTACAAACCCTTAAGATAAAAATGTATGTACCATTAACTTTTGCTTTATGAACTGGAGGGTATCAGCATGTAAACATATAGAAATCAGTCTAATAACTGTCACCCTGTTCACAATAATCTAAACTAAACCTGTGGCATGACTAGAATATCCTCCACTCCTAGAGTGAAACTTCGTAACTGCTGCAGAAAATTCATAAACAGGCGTCCCAGACAGGTCAAAAGCTTCCCAGCACTCTCACCACCATATAACTGTTAACATACAGAAAAGAAAGAGAGTTGTTTACAGCTGCTGAATATAAATCTTTTGGTGCATAATGTATATGTATAAAAATTGTGCATAAAATTTGTATATTTTAAAAGTACAAAAGGGATACATGCTAAATGACATGGGTAAGATATTTATTTAAGAAAGTGATTCACATGTATTTAATGTGGTTCAAATCATTAGAGAAACACTATAGTTGTTTACGTAAGATTTTCACTAAATGCTGTAATGATACTTTGTATAGTATTATCAAAATTGCAATCAACATATATGGGTAGATGAGGTTTTTGAGATCTTCTAGATTGTCCTTAGGTTTTATTAAGTCCTCAGGTTTGTTTATTTGGAAACATATACAGATCATTTTTTTTACCATTCATCAAAACCACTACAAACTACTTCAGAGAAAAGATTTGGACTGGTTTGGTTTGCTTTTTTAGGATAGATATCGCTTTCGACAATGTATCAGTCATATTGTGATACAGAAGCAGATAACAAAACATAGTACATTTAGCACAAATTGAAGATTAAATGGAGAAGTACGCATAAGATATTAATACATAAGATTAAATGGAGAAGTACGCATAAGATATTAATACATAAGATTGAATGGAGAAGTACGCATAAGATATTAATACATAAAAGACAGAAAGCACATCCCTTTTTAGGCCCTAGCAAAAATACAATACAAAAGCTGACTTGTGTGAGTAGATCACATCCTTAATGAACTTAAATCAGGAACAATTTTCTTTGATGAGCGGTGTTGAAGAAGTTGCACTGTAAACATTTATTAGACAGACCCTCTGGCCAACAGACATTCATCATATGATAAGGTATCACATGATAGTGATCAATAAAGCAAACCATTTATCAAAAACTGGAGTCAAATACCGTATTAAATAAAGCTGACATTACAAGTTGGACAGATTAAGCAACAAGCATTACACACTTCTTACCTCATAAAAACAATGTACTAAACCATAAGGTGTGTTTCCGTAATGACCTTTGTCCAGGACACCACAGAGCAATTCTCCTTCTCTAATGATCACATGACTTTCTCCCATGTCCTCTGTATCCCTTAGTAAATTGTGATATCGTGATGCATTCTGGAACCAACTCTGTAGACAAATCACCCAAAGTCATGAGTATTAAATCAACTTAACATAAAACATATATATATATATATATAAATATATATATATATATATATATATATATATATATATATATATATATATATATATATATATATATATGTACATCAATTTGACTGATTTGATAAGAAGGTATTTTACAGTATGACGGTTATACTTTTTAACAATTGTCAGTTATATAGAAGAATTCAAATATTCATGCCATAAACCAAGTTAAATCATCTGACTTAATATACAGTACAAATTATGCTGGGTCTAACTGCTACTCTCATGTTCAAGACAATTTACAGCAAATCAAAAACAAAGAGTAAATATTTACACAAAGTGTCGATGAACTACATGTATATAATATACACTTATATTGATCAAGTTTATTTATATATACTTATAACAGTTACCACGAGTAAGTAAAAGAACTATGATTACCTTTTCTGGAATTTTTGATTTACCAACCAAATTCAAGGGTTTTTTATCTTTTGGAATGAGATTAAGCAGAATCGTTGATAAAACCTGCAGAGAATAGAGAACAAATTCAGTATTAAAGGAAAAGTCTCTAAAACATAGACCGCTCTCTGATGATGAAAATGCCTGTTGATAGCTTTTGGCAATGTTTCTGATAGTGATGTCAAAGTTAGAGATGTTATTTAATTGTGAAAATTATCAAAATGGACTTACAGTTTCATTGTGACATCTGAGAAATATTGTTAATAGCTATCAGCTCAGACATTAAGACAGCCATTTTCAACACTACAAAGTGGTCTACTGTTACTTATCGTACCAAAAGGATCATTCCACCTATTTAATGGCAGCCAGCATTTAGTGCCAAATGTTTATTTTCTTCAGGTGTACAAATGACCTTTACCAAGTGTGTATAACAGGATTATTAAAATGCATAAACTTCATGAAATCATCAATGGCTATTGATATACTTTAGTATGTCAACCAATAAATATGTACTTATCATTTTGAGTAATAAATACATTTTATATAGTGATGAGATCTATAGAGTATATGTAAATGTTGCTCTATGGATGTTACCTGTTTACCAGACCACAACTCCTTGGGTTTGATCATTGCTGGAGGGAGGAGTTTCATTGGACCTTTCTTATCTACAAGGGCAGTGTATACCAACTGACAATAGTCCATCTTGGTGACAAAGCGTCCCCTCATGGTAAGCCATACCCCTGATACCATGTGATCCTGAATCAGACCCGCCAGTGGTGTTCCGTCTTTTGGAACAAGGTACTGGAAATCTGTGGATGCTGTTAATGAGAGAAGAAAGAAAACTGTGATATACATAAGAATACACATTGCATGTTAAAGATTTTATACCTCAACAAATTAATGCGCACCATCCAAATCTTTTTGCGGTGAACTGAATCTTTCTTTCAAAAATACGGCACCGCTAACAGGTGCATGATACGCCCGCATCATGTTTTAATGTGGTCTACAAGTCACATCCTTTCATATGACGCCCAACCTTAAAACCCACATACACAACTACAAGCCACACCCTTTCATATGACACCATCAAAAGTTTTCTTCCCCCTTTAGTTAAGGATGAGAAGCCCAGACAAGGATGGATGAACAAACGAACGGACAGACGACAGCGGTATAGCCTAAGACGCCCACATTTTTAAATGTGGGCATATGAAAAATTATCTTAAACATTGATGTGAAATAATTAATTTCATTCTGCAGGCCCTTTCATGTTGACTGCTGGACTGACATTTTAAATGGCAAAATCATTATTGCTGCCACAAAATGAAAAAGGACACAATATTATATTATGTCATAAAAAATTTTATGGAAAACATACTATTTGCGACTCAAAACGTCAGTCAAAATACAACATAATCTATTTAATTGGCTATGCTGCCACCATTGTCATTAATGTGTTACCAAGCTATAGCACTTTCAGACAATGTGATTGGCTGATAAAACATCCTACAAAATCAGCATTCTTAAAATGTTTTTGACTTGGGAAGCAAGACACTTGGAGTAAGCATTGGAGAAACTTGTGTTGGACTTCCAGACCAGCAAAATACGAATTTCTGTCTGTCCTCGTAAAATCTTGACCTGATGACTGGACTGGCATTTTTGTTAATATTTGTATAATTTCTCAACTTAAGCATAAACATTACTTTTTCTCAATACATGAATGTTATTTAACTATAGAGTGTTTTAATAACTAAACAATGTTTTGATCATTATGTATTCTTTTTTGTTTTAGTAAGCTGTGTAGGTTCCAAGAAACATATATGGATTAGGAAGGCAGTTAAAATACTGGTATAGCAAAAAAAAAAGGAAAAAAAGACAAATGAGGTAATCAGTATATTCCCTCAGGTAGAAGCTAACCTATGGTATATGCCTCTGCTCTTGCTACTTCATTCTGTGGAAAGTGAGCATTCATTTCATCTCCATCAAAATCGGCATTGTATGCCTTACAATTAGCGTAGTGTAAACGCAGCGTCTTCTCTCCAGGTAATACACGAGCCTGAAATACATAGGATTAGCACAATTTTGGTAGTATACTAATAAAATCTATCACTAGGTTCTGGAGGTGAGATCTAGGAGAAGAAATCTACTAATTCAAATGTACATGTAAAGTTAATTCATGGTTTGCCAAGACATAGATAAGTTAACTTGACATGAGGGTAAATGGTTTCCTTTCTATTACCACTAGACCTAAGCAACTATATATTTTTCTCCCATTTCCTTACTTACCATTAATATGAGCTTTTTTTCTTTTTTTTTTTTTTTTCAAGCTGGTCAAATAGAAGGAAAAGTTCAACATACTATTGTGCCAATGTTCAAATTATGTCATATAAACTGAAGCTTTACGATGTCATAACACAATCAATGTCATGTCATTCATTAACAGCAACAGAATGATGACAAAAAATCATTCCCTGCGACAAATATCAAAGAATATTTTTTCAATGTGTACAACTGAAGCCTAAAAAGATTAAATGAAGGACAAGTTTATTACATTCATAGAGCATAAACAGTCAATTGCAATTGATGAACTTCTACTCATATTTCATTTTTTGAAACTAACTACAATATTTGAGATAATTTTGAAATAGAAACAGTGCAAACCTTATGTGCCTGTATACTGGGTCTGTGCAAAGTAGGCTGCCTATTCAATAACAGAACATCTCCATTCTTTAAATGCCTGTATACCTATTAAAACATAAGATCTTTTCAAATTATAAGACCTTCAAACAAGTATCTTGTAACACAAGTCTAAACCACAGAGGAAGATCAACCTTTGACATATATAATGGTAAATTCAGAGGAAAGAGGCCACAAAAAGTTCCAGCTTAATGCTCTAACTCACCTCAACACCTAAATCCCTTTCACATTTAACGGAAACTAATTAGGCAACTTAAAATACAAGAACTTATGATAAACAAATAATTTGCATATAATATAAGCAATACTAACTCTAAGTATACTATTCCTAGTAAAATGATTACCACTTAAAAATTATAATCAATTATTTCAACATATCATGATTATCATGCATATGTTCTGCTAATTGTTGAAATAATTGATTCAATCATATATATATATATATCTATATATATATATATATATATATATATATATATATATATATATATATATATATATATATATATATATATATATTTATGATTATCATGCATATGTTCTGCTAACTGTTATATATGTATATGGAGGTTATATTTTTTTTTTTGTTTGATTATTGTTTTACGTCACTCCATGATTATTTCACGTATATGGTGACGGCATCTGCCTGATGCATTGCATACAAATTTAGACCTTTGCAACGGACCCACCCGAAGCAGTGAGGGATCTTTTACGTGCCACGCCTACCGTGACACGGGACCTCGGTTTTTACTGTCTCATCCGAAAGACAGAACACTGGTGTGCCCCGGGCGGGAGTCGAACCCGCGACCTCTCGATCACGAGCCGAGCACCCTATCCACTAGGCCACGCCGGCTTTATGGAGGTTATAAAACGAAGCTGTCATGTCTCACCTGTTTGCAGTCTAACAGAGCCTTTTTCTTAGATCCAGGCGTGAGCAATTGTTTGGCTATAGCCTCTCTTTGGATCTTATCTTTATGACTCAACATCACCTTGCCCCCATCCTCATTTATCACAAAACATGCTCTGGAACAAATATATGAAGACAATTATCATTTCAATTATCCCATGTTAATCTTATGGAGGTTTTGAAGTGCACCTAAAAATAAGGTGAATACTTGTAATATAAGTCCAGATAATCCAAAAATTCAACATTTCTAAGTTATTAAGCTCTAATTATCCAGGAAAATCACATTCTGGATCTGGACAAAGATTTCAGAATCTACCTTAAAATTGATTCTGTAATCCATAAAAATTTCCGTAGTCAAATTTATGTCCACCATTGTATTTTATTATCAAAGCCACTTGGTCATCTCACACTGTACTAACATTGGTCACTTGTGTGAGGCATGTTCTCAGTACCACTGTACTGACCCAAAATACATCCTTCAAAAATACTGTGAAAAAAGTTCGTAAATTATTCTTAAACTTGGGAGATTTTCCCTCATGTATAGCTCTGCTTAGATAGGTTCTTTGGCTTTTACTTTCAGGTCTATGTGGTAATGAGTGCTCTTCAATTATTTATACTCTGGATTTCCAAAGTTTAGGTCTCGAGCATCACTGAAGAGACATAAGTTGTCGAAATGTGCATATGATACACTAAATTATTACACGAATATGTTCTGATATTTACATGTAAATTAACAACGGTTATTAATTTTAACTTAATATTTTCAGATCTCTAAATCATAAACATGATGCAGTAGTGTGGAAAACTTCTTAACTCAACACGCTTACAGTCAGTGTTACATGCAACACTCGTTTCCTGCCACAACCTGTACAGTATGGTCGCTTTGGAACTTAATTTTTCAACGAAGAAATCAGGGCATCGTGGGCAATAAATTTACCTGTAGATATCCACGCTTTACTGGCTGAAATTTTATTTGTGATTAGCAATTCAGCCGTTTTTCCATGGGCAGCGTGGTCACTATACACTCATCTCATTTAAATAAGAATGCAACCGACAGACAGAGGTCGGAGTTAGCGCTAGCATCAAATGGTGGAATGTTATTATCTTATTCATAAGAATGTCATACAGTTATACATGTCGAAGTTGAAGATTAAACTTTGATGTAATTACGCTTTCACTGAAATCATTATTACATGACTAGCATCAAGAATATAGTAGCGAATGATAATTACAATGTATTTTAAATCGTCTTTAACTTTTAAGGATAAAAGACATAAACGTAAGCTTTTCATGACCAAATTGTTAATTTCAGGGAAGGTAGTGTATTTATCCAGTATTAATTAATTATGGCCTAATCCATGCTGGTGTGCTCCCGATTCGCTTACTCGCTTAAAATTACATCTAATACAATTGGGTGTGAAAGGGGTCCTCATAAGGGGAGTTACTGATATTTACCTGTATAACAAAGCTCCAGAGATCACCATACAACTTTACATAAAATAGATAAGTACACATATTTTTGTTTTCTTTAAAGAATGTACATGTACTTCATGTGCATACAATACTTAAAAGGACGTTCTTCATTTCGATCTTGCACAGAAAACGCTTACCTAATGAATAAAGAAGCCAAAATAAGTTACTCTTACGAGGGCCCCTTTCATGTTACCTAGCGAGAAAGTGTGTTGAATTTAATAAATAGTAAGGCAATATGAAGTTCAAATAAATCATTACATATTCTGATGGCTAAACACATGCTTTTGTCCACCATTCTAAGATTCTTTAGACCCCTTATCAACTATAACTCATAAAACAAATCATCTTGTGTAAATGACCCTGAAATGTCAACACATTCAATCCTTTTTGTCCAGCGCATTCAGATTAGACAGTGACAATCCACGATATAGAAAACATGATAACAGTTGCACTATTCACATCTATAAAGATATCGCAATTTCTTACAGATTTTCATCACTTGTGAAACTAACTGTGAAAATAAAGACTTGTAATTCTTTTTTAAAATATGCAATGAAGTGGTGTTTGAATCAACATGCCATTTTAGACATTTGGTTTGGTATTAAATTTGTGATAGATTTCTGAAATTCCCGCCTATACATGTACAATGAGGTCTTTAATTCACCCCTGTTCACTATTAGTTCTGCAATTAGTGCGTTCAACTGTCTGCCAGCGGCATCGTGGGCATGTAATAGGGTCGAGTAGACAATTTATACTGCCGCCGACGGACTGCCCATTGGCGGCATTGCATGGGCTGTCCGTCAGCGATCGTGGATTTTCCTATTTCCATGCCGACTGTACTGTACCTACGAGGTGACTAATATTTTATTGGAAACATAAAACAGTGAAGTGACTAATACTTTATTTGCAACATAAAACAGTTATGTGAACCTGGTAACCTTCTGCATGATTTAATAAGAAATAACATTGAATTCTGTGAAGTTTATATCAAGTTCTAATGAAACTGACAACAAAATACAGCATTGTTTTATTCATATCTGACATCAGTACCTATAGTCATCATCTGCAAACAGAAACAGTAATGAATTGCCATTTTCAGTAATAAGTCAACAACTGAACTATGCTGATGTCTATTTTTAATAACAGTGACCCTTAAAGTTGACCTTTTGACCCTAAAATCTATCCCACCCTAGACCTTTACATAGGCCAGCGCATTGTATGAAGTTTAAAAAGAAATCAATCATTCTTAACTCAAGTTATTATCTGGCAACCGAAATACAGTGATAAATGTCTTTTTTAAGTAAAAGTGACCCTTCGAGTTCACCTTCTGACCCCAAAATTAATACCACATTAGATCTTTATATAAGCTAACATTGTATGAAGTTTGAAGCAAATTGGTCATTCCTCACTTAAGTTATTGTCAGGAAACCACCCACACAGACAGACGGACAGACAGACAGACAGAGACAAACACTATAGTCCCCTCCAATTTCACTGGCAAGGGACCAAAAAAAAAAAAATGCAGGATTAGAATGTTTCTGAATTATCAACTCATCACTGTGTATATATGTTTGAACATCCATATTTCTACCTTACCCTGGATGTACATTGGGACCATTGATAACAGCTTGTCGCAGTTCCTGAATGTTCCACGCAGTAACAGGCTGGGGATAGGTCAGTTTTTTAGCAAAGACTTCTGGAATTCCAATTTCACAAGTACTGATGCAAGGGTCTGGTGATATAACTGATCTGGCCGCATAGTTTACACGCTTTCCCATCATATGCTTCCGAAACAATCCTTCCTTCTTCTCCAGAATCTTGAGGTACATAAAGGTATCAGTATAATACTTAGTTAAATCTACCAAATTTTTAAATCCTTATAGTCATCTGTATATATGAATCAGGGGTTACCATTCCACTGTCAGAAAAAAAACTGACAGGGTATTAGCAAATTCCCTGTCAGAAACTGAGTGAAACAGATATTTCTGAGAGAGGATTCGCCTATACCCTGTCAGTTTTTGTAAACACTTGCATGGTAGCCCTATTCTTAATTTTTTGACCAGAAAAAAAGCTTCCACATGCTAGTTCTGAAAGATGTTGTCAAAGGGCATGTTATGTCATAGCAAAAACTGCAGTTTTATATGAATACCCTTGCAGTTTTTTTTAAACATTTAACCAATCAGAATGCGTATTGCAACTAGAGTGCATTAAAATTATACAACTTTGCCAGATACATTTGCAGACCTTTACAAATACCACCTGCTGGATTTGAATGGTTCATAATATTTTTTTTAATACACAGATTGAGTGCACATTAAACTTACCTGTTTAATGCCCAGATTCTTGTCCTTGGACAGCTTATCCAAGTCACTGTCCACTACACAATTTACATGGGTCTGCAGATGAACCCAGGCATTTTGAAACTTCTCTATCCATGTTTTCCCAGGCACAATTGACAAAGCACTCTGAAGCAAATACACATCTCAAACATAAAAATAAAAACTTCTACATATTACAGATGCTAATTTCATTAGCTTTCTTCCCACATTTAAAGTGTGTATATATATATATAAAGTAGATGTAAGTCAAACTTAATTATGCCCCTGTCACTAAGGTAAATTCATTTCTACACAACATTTCTAAAATAACAATTCATTCATTTATCAAGTTATCTCATTCCATGTAAATTTACAAACAATAATATCCCTCCTATCAAATCTATAAAAATCATGTCAGAACATTTAACATCTCCACTCCATCAAAACCTGATATATTACTTTAATTTCGTGCTACACATCAGTCTGCAACATCAAGAATGAATCTGGGAATTTTTTTCAAAGTAAGACAATGAAGCTTCTTTTGCTAAGGTTGAAATTACTATTTAGTACTTTGTCATGAAAACAAAAATTAACCATGACATAGAATTAAAGAAACTAAAAATCCAAAGGTGTTTGAGAACTTTGACAAGACTGCCATTAAAGACTACGGTAATACACTGACAATTCCCGATAACTCGAACTAACAAGGTTCATGTTAAACAGCTCCAGTTAAGAAGAGTTCCAGTTGGGGATATAAACTCATACAAAGAAAATAAAGTCAGAATTTTAAAATCTCTTTAAGCTAGCAGGTAATATGAGTGTTCAAGTACACGAGAGTCAACTGTCTGTGTATGTGGCCTAAATAAATTACCGGTAGCATTTCAGACTCTTTTCCTTCCTTGCATTCCTTTCTGTACTGAAGCAGTTGTTTGATGACTCTGCTGTCATCAATAAGTCTCACTAAGTTAGCAGTCTGAGGATTCTCATACTTTTTTCCGTTCATCATGGACACCTGCAAAAACATTCACGGCTCATGAACTTACTGAAAATCATTTTCTGAATCAAATTTTTGATATATTTTTCTTGTCATGAATGCCCAAATACAGATTATGTTTACCGCTGCCATGCTCATTATCTCTTTTTATTGAAGCAGATCAATTCACATACAAATTCTTCAAGATATCTCGATTATCACTAGGAGTTGATACAAATACTTAAAAAAGGGTAACCAAAGATGTCCCAAGATGCTTTGTATATAGACAAACATGTACTTAAATTTCACCCTATAATAGTATTAGAATTTCAAATTCAATCTCAACAGGAACATGACCTAGGACCTACTACATTCAAACACGATACCTTACTATTATGATGGGAAGTGCAACAATATATGTTCACACTGTGCCCAGAGGAGTTGTTATTTTTTTTAGATTAAATACTTAATACTATACATCAAGATAAAGTTTTTCTTGAAGAAACTTACAGGTCTAAATCGTGATGGTGGTACAGCCACTATGTCCAGAAAGAATATGTCTGTAGGGAACTTGGCTTTGCTCCCTTCTAATGACCTAAACAAGGCACGAAGAAGTTGGGCATCTTTCTGCCATAAAAGGCGAAGGTGGTTTCTGGCCTCAGCCACAGTAACAAAGGTAGTAATAGTCTTATCTGGTGTTTTTGGGGTCAGAGGATGCTCCACTGGAACATTTGGGTCACCATGATTCTCTGCATCCCTCCCTGTCTCAATATCATCCTCAATACTACATTGTACAAAAATATATATCACTTGAGTAACAATATTACTATAGATACTCTTCAGCACATAATTTTCTTGAAGAATTACAAAATGGTATTCCGATAGATTTTTTGCTTTTTACATATTAATTTCAGCTCTCATTAAATGCTAATATTTGATGTTTTGCTTCCCAAAATTGGCATAATTGTGTCATTTTAATGAGACGTAATACTCCAAGCATCAATTCATATATGAAAGTTCTACCAAACAAGAAGTTTGTGAGGTAAAATACCCCTTATATCAAGTAAAATATGAAGTTTGTGTATTACAAAGTTTTAATTTTTAACAAGACCAGACAGTTTGTAATGAAACGAAATTTTATATTTTTAAGGTGTGCCATGATTCTTTTCATAAAAATAAAAAGAAATTAAATATCTCAAAAGTCCTCCGATGGGAAGTAACATAAAATAAAGAACAATAAACTCAGCATTCGCTATACATCGGTCTCCTGACCTTCTTCCGGTGAATTTATTGGAATTGGTAGCATTAGCTATGTAAAATCCATCTTACTTCATAACCGATATATGAAAAATTACAATAAACAAAGAATTACGTCATAGCGTATACACATGTATAACATTTATTTTTCAAATATCGGTTATGAAGTAAGATGGATTTTACCTAGCTAACATTACCAATTCTAATAAATTCACCAGAAGGTCTGGAGAACGATATATAGTGAATTCTGAGTTTATTGTTCTTTGTTGTAAAAAGAAATTATTCTTATCTTAAGAATTCAAGATTCATAATACTTCTCACTGTCACTACAATATCATGTTTCACTTTTAAATTTTGAGGGAAACTAAAAACATTATATATTTTGTCAAATCAAAACATAGTCTTACATAACTGGTTATACCTAAGGAAAGAAGAGAAGATACCTACTCAAATGCATCCATTATTCTCAATGGATGCATACATGTACACATCTATTTAGAAAACAAAGCGAATTTCAAAATATCAAAATTTTATGAAAGTTAAGACTCTATTAATTAATAAATATAATAATATTGATTAATAAATAGGCATAAAAATTACATAAACAGTTATGATTCTTGGTGATTCTTGATGTGTTGTTGAATAAAGATGGGAATAACCTGTTTTGTATATTTTCTGTAACCTTAGTGAGACCCATATCTGTGTTTTCATCCTCCTCTTCCTCTTCTTCCTCAGGCAGAATACTGGGCGTAATACAACCTGTCACAAGAAGTTTACTTTGGTGCTCTTGTCGAAGAGTAGCACGCTTCTTTTTACAATGTGGACACTTCCCTCTCACCACAAAGTAATTGGATAAAAAGTCACGTTGAACTGCTGATTTCTCAGCCTCTAAATTCTTAGTGTGCACCTTCTTCGACTGATTAATTCCTAGAAATGGAAAAAAATGAGGTCTTTAATATTAAGAGCTCATGAAGAGATAGCAGCTTAAATTAAAATAGCGCAAGGTATCAATATTATCAATACCTTGATATTACAGGGTAATTGTTAGGAAAAGTTTTAACATCGCTATTTAGTAATTGCAAATTATTTCTTTCTTCGATCTTTTTTGGAAAGGTTTTTTAGAATAAAACAAAATATGGATCATTTCATGCAAGGGCATGTGGTATTTTTTTAATGGTTTCAACAAACGGTGGGTACAGTGAATGAAGTGATAGGTCAAACATTGAGGTACCCATAGAAAAGTCTTGTTACAAGGAATATACAAATATCAAAGCCCTATCTTAAACTATTCAAATATTATGGCCAATATTAAGTTTGCAGACAGACAGACAAAATGAAAGTTATACAAGTAAACTGGACAATGAAGAATGTGATATGACATCAGGACATATGAATATTTCATTTCTATCTACCATAGTTTTGCAAAAAGGAGAGTGTGATAAAAGGCAGCAATTCAATACCATCAAGGGCTTTATCCACTATTTTTCCAACTCTTTCAAGAATGAGGCTTTCAGCTTCAGAAATTTTCTGTACTTCCTCTACTATGCTGGACACAATTTCTTCTACCTCAGTAACTATGGGTAATAAGCCATGTTCTAGGAGAAGAAGTTTCTTAGAGAACACATATGCTGGCACAGATCCTATGGCAAGACGATGACAGTTAAAACATGACCCTTTTAATATCTGTAAAAATAAATCATCACACATCACATAAATATATTAATCTGAACAGATAAGATACATATATATTTCAATAAATATTAAATAATAGTCTCTACTCTATGGTAAATGGGTTTTGAACTACTGCTTTCTGCGTTACATATTTTTGTATCATTCAAATATGAATCAGTCTGATTAATTGATTATTGCTTTAAGTCACTCCACAATTATTTCATGTATATGATGCACTGCATAGAAATTTATTCCTTTGCAATGGACCCACCTGAAGCAGTGAGGGATCGTTTAGGTGTCACGCCTACTGTCATGTGAGACTTCAGTTTTAAATGCCTCATCTGAAAGACAAGACACCAGTGTGCCCACGGTAGTAGTCAAACCCTGGACCTTTTGGTCATAAGCTGAGCACCTCATCCACTGAGCCATGCTGGCTTTATTGAAAATACATCTCCATCTGATTAAAGGCCTCAAAGCATTCCAGCACACTATTTTAACCTAATTGACTATCACATCAGGCCATTCTTTAGTAAAATAAAATTTATCATTTTTCAATTCAAGGACAGAATATTTCTGCAACATGTAACTTAAGGTGGACTTAGAGTGATGCTATGCTACTATAGTATACTCAGCAATACGTCGTTATATTTTGAGCGAGTAGAGGGGATAGGACAGCCCTGAGAAAATTTATCCACCTTTATCATATACACTCAAGAATATCTATGCACTCAGATGAACTAAGAATGAAAACTGAGTTTGTCAGATATTAGAGGCACAAGTGATCTACTTTTCGAGCTCTTACTTTTTGGCAAGAGTGTGCTATGGAAGTTTGATTGTTCGTTTCTTTGCTTAATGTTTATGCCAACTGACTGAAGATTACTGTACTTATATGGTGGTGACAGCATCACCTCTCTCATGCATAACTTCATAATTTTGTCGAATGCAACAGACTCATCCATAGCAGTAAAGGATTTTTTTTACATGTCAGCATGCACTGCGACATGGGCCCTCAGTTTATACTCTCTCATCAAAAGACAGATAGAGAGGGAGAAAATAATAAATTATCTTAGAAATATCCCATAAGACAGCCGGATTTAACCCAATCATACAACTGGAAATCCAGTGCTATATCGCTGGACAAACCTGCCCCTACTCTGAAAGTTCAAAATGAAATGGATGATGGTTTATCAATATTAACAGTTCATCAAAACCTGGCATAAAAATAGATAAATGTGTTTACTATAATTTATATATGGTACAGACACACAGATACAGTATAATAGTACATACATGATACAAAGTTTTGAAGTAAACTGGGTTGAACGTTGGTAATGGTAATGTAATATGGCCCATGTGCCCAGGACAGTAAATGAAATTTTGACCACAAGTTGAGCATACATCATCTTTGTCAGTTGGACCTGAAGATAGAAATTGGTTCCATGATTTTTGTATAAATTATCAGTGTAAATTTAAATTGCAGACAAGGCAAAAGTCACTAATACCAGCAAAATTCAGTGAAAAAAATCTGGAAATTGGACAATATGACTGTTGAACCTTTACATGGAAAGCATTGAAATACTCCCCCCCCCCAAAAAAAAGACAATTATTATAATAATAGTAAAAAGAGAATAGCTTAAAAATACAACACATACCAGTAGATACCTGTTGACTTAACATATACTATACATCTCCATATCCAAACATACTATACCATTTCGATTTGCGTGTTAAAACTTTGCATCCATGAAACGAAAGTGAAAATGAAATTTCTTCTCAGCTCGTTTGCTTTGATTTTCAATCTGAGTATGACAATTTTAATGTACTAGTAATCTGACAATGTGAAATGAAAATAAATTCTTTTTAATTCATTTTTCAAAATGGCAAGTGAAAAAATTGTTTGTCTGGTGAAAATTTCCAATTCACCAGACAAAATGGCTGGTAAAAAATTTCCACTTTTGTGTTGTCTGAAATTTTGAAATTATGAAAATTTAAAGTAATTCATACTTTGTTCTTTGAATGATTAAGTTAAGGATTCAAATCTCATGACTAGATCAGAATTCTTCTTCTTCTTCTACCAGTACAGTGCAAACCATTTAAGTATTATCACACTCTGCTTGATGGGGTGAACATCTATATACATATATACATATCTATATACAGTGCTCAGTAAAAACAATGAAAGTTAAAAACTGGATAAAAACTGTAGAGTCCTCTAATACACAGAGATGTTAAGCAGCTGGGTCTTGAAGCTGTCCAATGCTGGGGCCTCCACTACTTCCAAAGCCTAATAACTTGGGAGAAGGAAATCTTGTACACTGTAGTTCTGGTGTGTAGTACAAAGAAGTTATGGATGTGGCCTCTGGCCCTCATTGTTGACTTCAAAAGGTAGCAATCTGCAGGACTGTCCTCAAGGTTGAAGGCTATCCTGTACAGCATGATTACCTGGAATGTCTCTCTTCTGACATGGAGTGGCTGCCATTGGAGTTGCTGTAGCATAGATGTTACACTGCTCGTGCGCTGGTAATCTCCATTATTTGTGAACTAATATATGGTAACATATTGTATCTGGCAGTATACATCAATTCTACTCATCAGTGAAGTATTTTGAAATTAGGCCATTTCTTGTTAATTTTATGTTTTGCGTCCGCGTGCGGGTAGGTTTTGAATCATTTCCACCAAAAACAACAAAAAATAAATATCATTAAAATTCACTTTAAAATCGTAATTTCACAAAAGTATTTTGTGTGACGAAAAGTTTTTGCGCGACTAGACTTAGACCAAAAAAATTAAGTCTTTTAAACTCTTTTTAATACGACTTTTGAACGTTGCAACAAGTGTCATCATTACACAGAAGATACTTGCAAGGCCCCCACCTCACGTCGCGAAAAAACCTGCTTTTTAGCCCCCAAATAAGGGTGACGATGGCTGGGACGGTAATATGTGTATCACTTTCGCAAAACTCACTAAGCATTCTATCGCCTTATGCATTTACAGCTGAAAATGAGCAAACTTATTCTCAAATACTAGAGGGGCTTTACTTGGCGAGTGCTAGGGACAGCTCTGGTACAAGATTTAAGAGTCCAATAGTTATGTCCGACAAAACATTGATAAAATGTTTTGTATTCATCGGGATCTTTATAATCAAATACATATTGTTCATTTTTTTTTTAAATTTTATTCAAATTTTAAAAATGTTAGAAATGCTCATCTTTATCAGGTTGGGGGCAACCTCTCATTTGAGAGATAATCACTCAAAAGAGTAACTATCACTATTCTTCAGTAATCCATTTTAAGGAATGAACAGAAGTAAACAAGTACTAGAAATGAAATTTTGGAATTATGTTTTGAAATTCAAAAGGGCACATGTTTACAACATACTGAATATAGTTTACATAAAAGTTGACATTTTTAACTTACTGTTTTGGAGTTTATAGCTGCACAAATGTTGCAGCTATAAACTCCAAAATGGTACGTTGAAAAGGTCAACTTCTTTTGTATTTTATGTTCAGTATATTATAAAGATGTACCCTTTTAAGTTTAAGTCAAAATTTTGAAACTTTAATTTTTTAGTACTTGTTTACTTCTGTTCATTCCTTGGAACTGATTACTGAAAACAGTGATAGTTACTCTTTTGAGTGATTATCTCTCAAATGAGAGGTTGCACCCAACCTGTTTACTATCAAATACATATTTTTTTTTAATTTTCTTTTTAATTCAAGCAAAAACATTGCAATGATCTCAAATTCTAGTCATTATACATTCCATTTGTTATTAAATTGTTAATTTCTTTAAACAAATCAAGTTTTTCTTATATTTTATTAAGATGAAGTGTTGAAAATGATTTTTGTTCTTTTTTGTTTTTTTGTTTTTTTCCCTGGCTGGCTGGTAGGTTTTTTAATTTCAAGGTGACGCAAAACATAAAATTAACAAGAAATGGCCTTATGCTAGAAATCTATGGCATGAAAAGAACTACATACCTAAAGCTGGGTCATAAAGTCCACCAATGGTCGGGTGTGCTAGCGTGTCAAATGTTTGTGCATTGGTTAATTCTTTAACGCTGAGATTTAAAACATCTTCTCTGTTATAAAAACGGAATTTTACACTGTGAAGGTTATGGGTTGGTATTTCAAACTCCATCATGCCTTAAGTGACCATCAGCTTTAATAAATACATTTACACATTTTATACAGATCTAAAACATCATTGAAATTGATTAAATAATACTTAAAAGCACATTTGTCAATAGGGTAACCTTTAACATGACTTGATGTTGTTTACAATAATGAGAATATAGAAAAATTGCACCAAAATGTGAATAATGTTTACACAGCAATGAAGAATTAAAGTTGGATACCCTACAATTCAGTATAATTTAAAAAATTAGGGCATGTAAAACAAAAACTGTATTTTTCTTGTAGGGCTAAAGTTATTAACTTTGCATTAATTAATAACATTTTTGTCGGTTCAAACCCTCGGAGATATCAAAATAAAAAGAAAATATTTCGTAAATAAAGAGGGTATTCTATAAATACAACCATAACCTGACTTTGCACATGCGCAGTTTAATCAAAACAAATATGTGGAAGGGAGACTCCAAAAGAAAACAATTTTAGTAAATACTAACTTTAACAGACTTGGATGCAGATTTTTTAAGTTACTCGTCAAGTTAATTTACCTTGCCCTCCAAGATGCGGCTTCCAAATTAGATCATGTTATAAGTTGGTTGTAAACATTCTGTTTACAAACATCGTGTTTTAGACAGTCATATCTCACTTAAAACAATGAATTTGATCACAACATTTACAAGAGTCCTTTTTTAATATGTTTTAGGCTTTAATATATATATATAATCAAAACAATTTATAATAAATTTGCCTAAAATATGCGGTCAGACTACTTTAAGCCAACGAGGGATTTTAAGCCAACCGTAAGACAACCATACCCCAACAGTGTTTGTTGGGGGTTTTATGCGTAAATTTTGTGATAAATCAATAAATAACAATTAAATAAACCTAACTGTGAAATTTTGTTCAGATACATTTAGTATTAACAACAGAAACCGAATTTATTCATTCTTAGTTTCTACACAGCATTTTCTTTTGGGCATTTATTTGTTACATGTAAATGGAAATTAACGAGAGCAGATTACTGATAACAAGCCAATAATTGATGTTGCTAAAGAAAATAATGATGAGTATCTAACGAGATAATACTGTGTGTGTTTTTACATGTAACGACCCTTAATAAAACACGTACAGCACACATCGCTATAATAGCATACATGATCGAAAATTGCATCAGGAATTTTTCAGTTGTTTTAACAAATTTTGATGACCTATTATACCAATTACACATTCTTTGAAGTTATGTGATAAATTCTAAAGATCAAACAAAGCAATTTTATTCAAATGAACCTATGTTAACCTGTGTGCACTACCCGATCGCCCAATCGTCAAATGTAATTTCATAATTGAAATGGCTAAACATTTGAATACATGAGTATCAAGTTGGCGAATACTGTATTCACTTGTGTATAATACGCACTTTCTTCATAAAATTTGACTTTGATTCTCCAGATGTGTATTATACACGAGATCTAAAACAAGAACTTTTTTCCAGACGTAAGAATTCATATTTCTGCAGCGATATTGCAGTAAATGTCCGCTGACAACTATAAGAACATGACTATTAGACTTTGGGAACCATTACTTGACCACTGAAATGGATTTTAGACACTTGATAAAGAGATTATTATTACAGTATTCCCTCCTGTGTTGAATGCTTTATAATATGCACTGAAATGAAGATGCTTTTACAAATGAGACTAGCATAATTTAAAATAAAAAGGGCCCATGCAATCAAATTATCTAAACATCGTCGATCAAAGTGAAATGGCTTCACGGTCAAACAATCATCCATTACCTTACACCCCGCTGTGATAACTGGTTGTTCGCATTTCTTCTACCTTTACTGCTGTGCACTACACTAGCGAACATAGGGTATGCAGATTTAAATGGGGCAGTGATGATGTAGCCTCCCCCCTCAAAAAACTCCACCACCGATGGCTCAAAATGTAAAAAAACAAAGCAGATAGCAACAAGTCAGGTAGAGGTACATTACTGTAGTTACTAGTGGGGTTGTACAGAATGATACTGTGTCATTTAATCTCACACAAGGCGAGGCAAAACCCTGAATCACACCGTACAATCACACCAGGTGGCCATAGCTATGTAACTAGTAAATCATAGTGGACTATACGTAGGTATTACCAATGTATATAGCCTACTGACTACTGTCAATACTGATAACCTACCACTAACTGTACTGCAATTATTTTTAGTGGATAAATGGAGGAAATTTTTGCAAATTTTAGAACAAAATAACAGTAAGAGTTGCATTTATAATACATACTTATTTCTTATGTTTAGTCATATTTTCCTTTAACCGTTCTGCCAAAAATATAACTTGATCTTTCTAACCCACATGTTTTCATCTCGATGTCAACAATACGCTTTGATAGTTGTAGCAACCAAGCACATATCTTCAAACGCAATATCGATCGAAAAGATTTCTGGATTTAAAAGAAATCCGAATGGTAACGGTCTGTAAAAGACGAATCTATATGTATCCGTTACGTTGAAGATACCTGCAATGTTGGGTTTTATCAAACGGTAATAGACCGAGAACAGGTTAAAAAAACCACCATATTTTACATTTCTTACCCCAAAATATAACGAAATACAAAAAAAAAAAAAAAAAAAAAAAAAAATCAAGGAAATCACATGGAAATAAGTCTATTAAACCAAAAAAAAAAAAAAAAAAAAAAAAAAAAATTCAAAGACAACAACACTACTTTTTAAAAGACCTTCCAGATCAACACTACTTAAGAAGACCTTCCACATCACTCTGATCATCTGGGGTCGAAACTTTAACCACTGGTTAAATTAACCAATGGTTAAATTTAACCTGACTATATCTTTGATATCAGAAGACATTAAATCATAGTTTGTGTACTGCTTTGTAGCATATGAAACGAGTTTTGTAAAGTAATTTAGATTTTTTATACAGAAATCTCGTAAATTGAAGTAATTGTCTCTCAAACTTTAACCAACGGGTAGATTAACCAGTGGATAAAATTTCGAGCAACTGACCCCTGATCTTTACTTCTACTTTTACCCAGAAAACAGTATATAAAGAAACTTACCATATACAGTTAAAAAAGATTATTCGGTTAGTGATTCCACTTATATCAATGTAAAGATGATGGATATATATAAATACAAACCATATGTCCGAAAATCCTGAATCCAAAGAACATAAAAAAAAATCAGTGAGAATGAAAACCAAATAGAAAACATCAAAAAATTTCTACTTGAAGAGCATATATGAACCCCCATGATGGAGTGAGATCAGGTGCCCAGACAGAGCGAGTCCTGCTTGCTAGCAACACCCGTCACATATACCCAGTAGAAAGAGTCAAACTAATTTTGCAAAACTAATTTTGCAGTACCCAAATTCATTACTTCGAAATGTCATTATTAGGACAAAAAAAAAAAAAAAGAATCATGCGGCAGGTAAAATGCAAACAAGTAATTTTCCTCAGCGGTAAATGCCAATTGTTAGAGAATGAAAACAATTGTTTTGATCATTGTTGATAAGATAATTGCTATTTTTAGCTTTTCATCTCCATAAGTTCCAATTCCTCATTGTTCTTCATTCAGAACAGATAAAAGGTCGAAATTATTTTTGCAGCATGTTAAATTATTAAATAAATTTTAAAGTAGATTTAACTTTTTGATCTATTAAATAACAAATTCGAGTATTCATGTGGAATTTTATACGAGTGGCGATTTAGTGAGTAATTCAATCTTTTGTGTTTCGTTGTGTCTATTGTACCTCGCATATGATTTCCTCATATTTAATATGGGAGTGAAGCTGATGATCAGAACAGCCGACCGTGAGATATAAGAGGTCCCAGAATGAAAACCAGGATATTTATTCGACCAAACAAATGATTCATGGCTGGCCTCATAGTTACCACAACCACGCATGTCCAGGCTCGGTGGATATTGACGGCATTGGACGAAAGAGTGGCATGGAGTTCAAACCTAAAACGTCGTAGTGCATTGTGACGGATTAGGGAAGGCTAATTAATGGATAAAGAAATGCAAAGTATCATTGAGAACCGATTAAGTGCCATGGCAAGTGGTTTGATGATAGCTTAGGAAATGCTTACAACAGGAAATATGTCTATGAACATATAAAACAATGGATGTAAGGCATCGCAAATACTATATTACTTGGGAAATTCCAGATCTGGATCTATCAGTATGGGTCCTGCACCGGTTCATGTATGTATGTATATATGAATCCCAGCATCTACAGCAGAGACGATGGAGTTGTGTGGAGAAAGTGGAACAATGGCCCACATTCTTAGCAGTTGTAAGGTAGCCATGTAGCAAGGAAGACACAGATATAGACATGATCAAGTGCCACGTACGCTAGCTAACACCTTGGAACGGGAGAGGAGATCGACAAAAGCCAACATCTATATAGTTTGTGAGATCTGGAGAGAGTGCAAAGCCATTAGCTCGCAGCAACAACAACGTAGTGGATGGAAAATGGAGAATGGCATTTTCCAGTAGTGGTGAAATGCAGAGGGTTCCCGGCATATGTCGTTTGGAATCAATATCAAAGAAGTACCAAACCGTTAATTATTCTCAAAGTCCAAGGACAGATACAAAATCGTGTAAGTTTCAAAAAGGAACTGTTGTGAACCCCGAAATACTGAAAAATTCCGAGGTGAGACTAGGTGCCCGGGGAAAGTAAGCGTCTCCTGTTTGCATGTATCGCCCGTCACAGCAGTTCTTAAAGATCATGTCAAATCAAGAGATTTGGTTTCCTAATTGTACATACGAAAGTACAAAACTGGTATACAAAGTCATATTTGGTGTTCACTGAACAGGTTATTTAGTCGCATTCCAGGATATTATCAATCATTCTAGAAAGAGGCACATCATATTTTCGTACAAGATCCCCATAGCGACCATAGAACTTCCTCAGTGACGATTTCAGACGTTCTTTAACATATACCTGCATTAGGAACTTAGTGGCTAGTCGTTTGGCCCTTGGAATAAAACCGTCGTATAGAGAACAGACTCTTGCGTACCTTATAAGTTGAGATATAAAAACTTCATAGTCAGGTGAGGAAACTGTTTAATGATATAGGAATGCGTGTTAGGCGGATGGCAGTACAAAATTAGAGAAAAGACAGAGAAAAGTTCACGTTGGCTCTGGCAGATGCGAGAGTTGAAAGAACAGAAATCACAGAAAGACACACAATGAGATCATCGCCACTTCAGACCTACCAATTAGAGAATATTATGGGTTTGAATGGTTGAAATACCAGTGACAATTGGTAACCATCTGATGATATCAAAGGCGACTCCCACACAACTTCTAGGAAAGAGGCGACGAGCCATACTACAGCTGAAAATAAGATGACCTAAACATAACAGAATCAGAAATCAGTCGGAGAGAAGCTGATCAAAGAACTATAGCAGAAACAAGATACTCTGCCATTGTGTCCCATTATATACGACTTACTCTACGTCGACTTAGTTTATTTGTGAAAAATTAAAGCTAATATTTCAGCGAAAGCGAAAAGTTTTGTATTCTAACCATGTCAAGTTCTCGTATTCAACAAATAATTGTACAGAACATGTTGCATGGCAAACTCGTCAAGAATACATTAACCATAATGTACCCTCATTCAATGACGTCTTAATGAGAACTATCTGCTTTCATACGAGCACGTGGTAGATGGAAATGAAATAAGTATTATTAAAAATATGAAAGTAAATGGTGTCACATGGCTATGACACTAACATCAATGTACCACAGTGGACATTCACAAACCACTGAAATTCAGAGGGGAGGCCAGGAGTGAGCGTCTCCTGATTTGCTAGCCACACCCGCTGTGAATGCCTTTAAATACTGACGAAACAAATATAATTCAGCGCTGTATGTATACATGAATGTAAACAAACACTGTGTAGAAAGTGCCTCAGCCACACTGCATCAGGAAAAAGGTATAATAACACTTAAGTCAAATCCTCCGCGGATAACTATTTTACGAGCACCACACTGCAAAGGAAATAAGTGTAACGTTAATGTAAAATACGAAAGTGTGAAAAAAAAAACCCAAGTGTGACATTAATGTAAATTACTACAGAATGGTCATAAGATGATATATTAGAAATGTTGTGTTAATTTTAACAATATTTCGATTTTAGCATATTTATGTTTACATCTTTAAGCAAATTAATATATTGTGAAAGATCCTTGAATAATTGCTCTCCCAAATAGTCTCCATATTTAGCTGATTTCTGATTATTGTAGTTTTAATACCTACCACACGTGTTACTAACTTCTTTGTGTAGTATACCGTCGCTTGAACATTACTAAATGTTAATTAAGTATACAAGCTAGTATTACGACGATTTTGATAGGCATTTTAACATGTAATTTAAAACGATGGGATTGTTAATATCATCCTTGACACAGGTGTACTTTGCTCATATATTCGTAGGAATTGAGGTATTTGTCCCCTTTTAAAGTTATAATATCTATGCTATGTTAAAGTCTGTTTCATTAAAGAATCAAAATTAAAATTCAATTAGACATTCAGGTTAATTTTAACATGTAAATTTTTATTATGTTAAAGATCAACATACTGTATTAGGTTCAAATCGCTTTCAGCGTATGTACGTAAAGACTGGCCTAATATCGAATTTACTGTAAACATATATTTATCAATAAATTCAAGACATTGAAATATACATGGTCTCTATAATGATCTCCAACTATATTGTAATATTCTATTCTAATTCTATAATCATCAGCTGTTGAATTTGAGTTATTAACATCTTTCAGTTTCATTTACCGTTACAATTGGATCATATTTTCGTTCGAAGCCCAAAGAACCCAAAGAATACGTATTCCTCTCCACTTCTGATTGGTTAACTTTTCTATCATTATGAAGCAAAATCTATACTAAGGCATGTCAACCGAAAACAGACAACACATATTATTTCATCTTACAATGTAGATAATGCTGTATCATTAAACAGTTCTTGTACTAGTACCTCAGATAAAAAAAAAGAATATATCAATAAAAACTAGATATAAGACACAAATTAATCACTTTATTTTGCGACATATCTTGATTTAATTATAGTCGTCATTATGAAAGTTTGTCAATCACCAAAATTTATGACAAGAGAAAACAGAAGACATCTGACAAAGCTGTATGACACAAATCACCAAGGACCTGCACACAAAAAATGACAACAGCAGAATATACACGGAACAACATTACAAAAATATTCGATTGTGCTGAGGTTACGATACCGACTTAGGACGGTCAATTGAAGTAACAAACGTCACTCAGTTGGTGTGGTTAACCGATTTACGAGCTCCCACCTTCTCACTCACCGCAAAAGCAGCACAATCAAAGGATATACATTTAAAAATTTATAAATAATCCTCCATATAGAGGACAAGAATCAAGGATCAAAAGGTTTCTCAAGGAGAAAGGTCATAAAAATGTATTACATACGAAACAATTATGGAATAATATGTTGCTATCATAAATATATAAGGAGACATCAACATAAGTAAACCGTGTTCTGCCCGTCTGTAAGCGAGCTCAGATCCTTGATCAATAGGAGTCCCGACGTGTAGAATATGTATTTTTTTGTCTGCTTAAGAATTCTAGGATATAATTCATATACATCAGGCTTTTTAAAACCATTTAATGATCCATATTTGGAAACTATGTAGAGCGTTTACAGAGGCAATACCTCCATGCTCCTTTTAGGACACTTCCTACGAAATAAATGTAACAGTTTAGGAGAAATTTGTATAACTGCATTGCATCGGATTCAAATAATAATAAGACACCACAATTTATTTTGTATTTTTTTTAAACAATATCCAAAAACTTCCCATAGATAGACATATTTGGCAAATTTTGTATAAAAATGCAATTATTAAATTTCAATAATTTATTTTGCATAAAACTTAATCCAAGGTGTTTATTTTGCTGAATCTAACATCAGTTCTAGCAAGGCAGTTTCTACGATAATCATTGTTCTTTGATCGTTGTTCTTTATATGGATTATTATCTATAATTTTTTAATTGTATGTCCTTGACTGTGCTACATTTAGGATGAGTGGGATGGTGGACGACCGTAAACCGGTTCCATACCAGTTGAGTGACGTTTATTACTTTAATTGACCATCCTAAGTCGGTATCGTAACTGCAGTACAGTCGAATATTTTTGTTATGTTGTTTTCTGTGGTTTTTTCTATTATCATGTTTAGGTGCATGTGCTTAGTGATTTGTGTCATACAGCTTTGTCAGATTCTTCTGTTTTCTCTCTCATATTTAAATCTATCTAAATTCATAGCCATATTATTATTAGTTTTCATCCTACATGTATATTACTGTATTCAAATAAAATTCCAACACTGACAAATGCCATAACAGTATTTAAATATAAAGTCAAGTGCATCCCAAATGTAAAATGCAAAAGTATTTTACCCCTATCCCCAATCCAAAACCATTCCATTTTTAGATATTTTGCATAATTCAATTGCACATGGTAACTAATTATAAATTAATACTGCATTTGTCTGAATATATATGCAAGCTGGACACACTTTTGACACAAAACAACAGAATATATATTTAACTATTGGAAAATGACAATTCAGATTGAAAATTACCCCTACCCCGTCCTTTTATTCATACAATAAAAGCGCGAATGACGATGAAAATGTCTAAAAGGTTGAAACGTGTATCATAGTTATTTTTACAATACAAGATATGCTGCTGAATAACAACAATGCCAGTAAAATATTAAAATTTGTTCCTCAAGTAAATATGGTCTATTTTAATATGTAAAAATTTTCTCCCTTTGAAAATTGACAACGTTCCTTATTCAAAGGTATTTTCTTTGAACTATGATCCGCCTTGGCCGTTGAATTTTGATCACGCTGTTGAATTTTGACACCAAGTAAAACTTCCACGGATAAAAATCCGCAGACAGGTCATAATTCCACATAGAATTATTACCCTCGGTCATTATTTAACATTGAAAAATGACCCGGTTCATAATTCAACGTGGAATTATGACTCTGCCTACCTGTTCTGTTTAAGAGGTCATTATGTACTTAAAACGTCAAATCTTGCGAAAAATATTAACCTAGATATGACATGGATCATAATTTAATGTTGAACATTGACCCTGGTTTATTATCTAGCGTAGAAAATATACTCTGGGTCATCATTTAAGGTTGAATTAGGACCCGTGTCGGGATTTAACGTTGAAATGTGACTCTTCCTATATGTAGATGTTAAAATTCAAATACATGTACTACAAGTCGAAAACGGAATTGATTTAAACAGTATTTATTGTGAAAAAATATACATTAATAAGATATATAAATATGCATCAATTTATGGATTGAGCAGCAAGCAGATAGCTTATATAAAGCTCTCTCCATTTGTACAAAATTTTAATTACGTTTATGATAGGCCGACGTGAATAAAGTATTACTATTTATACAGATACAAATACACGTAGAAACGTGTAAATATGCAATCACTAGTAAATACAAGTATAAAAGTGATGGTAAACCAGATTCCAAATACAGTACAGAAATACATTTATGTATATAAACAGTTATACATAGGTACATATGTAGACATTTGTAAGATATAATTAAGTCTGTTTGCCATGTATACATAGCATGCTACATCACATATGTACAAATATGAAAAAAAAAATGTATAGGCCTATATGTAGACATATATATATATATTCTACAAATTAACAATTATTCATATGAACACATATACTAACACATACACATACATGTACACATCCATGCACATATACATGCATTCACACACACTTACACATACATACACACATCACTGTATACATACACACATATACATATATTCACATTCAATTATATTCATATGAGTCCTGAACTTATAATGGAATAAAGTACATTAACCTAAATGGAGAAAAAAAAAATTGGTTGCAGAGCAGATAGAGTATTAATCTACTAAGTAATATTAGAAACGTTTACTCTTTATAATGAAGTTGTGCACATGTTTGAATATCTCCTCGTTTACATCGTTATTATACATAGGGCACCCAGATAGTAATATATCGATGTTTGTATTAACATGTATAGCATGGATAGTTGATGACCGAATGTTGTCATATAATTTACAATCATAGAAGTAATGAGCGGCTGTTTCTGCACCTCCACATATACAAATATCATTATCTCTCAGGTGGTTTTTATATAAGTCAGAGTTTAGAGAGCTGCATCCCAATCGTAGACGAGTATGGTGTATTTGGCACCATCTATCTCCTTTGTAATAGTAATTTGGAATTTTGATGCGGTCTTTTTCTAATTAACCTCTAAAGGATGATAACGAATCTAGTGATCTTGTCAGTTCAGGTAGTGAATTCCAATCAGTTGCTGTTTTGTTAATGAAAGAATTTTGATATAGAGTAGTTTTACATCTTTGTATATGAAAATCGTTTCCAGTTCTGAGTACGCGTTGGCTAACCTGATGAACACTTGGGGGAAGCAAAGAATGAAGATAGGAAGGGACATCATTGTTGACCATTTTATAAAACGCAAGCAATCTATGATTATTTCTACGTTTCTCAAGGCTGTCCCACCCAGTCTCCTTTAATAGTTTGGTACTAGAACAGGATCGCGTCGCACCAGTGACTACATAGGCTGCTGTGATTTGAATTTGTTCGATGTTTTATTTTTCGTACATGGTGCAATTATCCCAAACAGTGTCCGCATATTCTAAAGTTGGCCGAATAAAAGAAAAGTAGATGATTTCAAGGGTTTTCCTGTCTAGTTTGAAATTAAGAGATCGAAAGACATTTATGCGTTTCCAAGCTTTGGCTGTGATTTCGTTTATGTGGTCGTGCCAAGTACATGTCTTATTAAAAATAAGTCCCAAGTGTTTATGTGAAGTTACATTTTGGATAGGTATATTATTCATAATCAAAGGTTGATGAATGGGTGACACAGTCTTTCTGGTCAGCAATAATTCCTCAGTTTTGTTAGGGTTAAAATTTACCAGGCAAACTTTAGACCAAGCATGTATTTTTTCTAGATCAGTGTTCATAAGGTCAGCTGCTCTTTGCGGCTCGTCTACGATTAGGTAGAGGGATGTGTCATCTGCAAAAAGACGTATATTTGAATTTATACCTTCAATGATGTCATTGATATATATATCAGGAACATTATCGGCCCAAGTATACTCCCCTGGGGTACCCCGGCCAATATTTCCTTATAGTCAGAGACACACCCCTCTAATGCAACTCTCTGGAGCCGATTCGATAGATAACTTTCAAACCAAGAAAGAAGTGGACAAGATATGCCTATTTGTTTTAGTTTAAAAAGTAGGCCTCTATGCCACACTCTGTCGAAAGCCTTACTGACGTCACAAAACACCACTCGCACTTCTTTACCATCATCTAAGGCCCGACAGAATGTATCGAAAACGGAATTGGCGTACCGTTTATTATAGAGGATGACACATGATACAAAATTTGCCGATTGCGTAAAATTTCAAAAATGTAGACATTAACATTGTAAATTGGCATCGTAAGTGAAATTTTCCTGGATGTATTTAAAAATTACTTGCACAATAAAAATGCGACACCTGACAAAGCTGTATGACACAAATCACCAAGGACCTGCACACAAAACATGATATAGTAGAATATACACGGAAAACGACATCACAAAACGACACAAAAATATTCGATTGTGCTGCGGTTACGATACTGACTTAGGACGGTCAGTTGAAGTAATAAACGTCACTCAATTTGTGTGGTTAAACGGTTTAATGGCGCCCACCTTCCCACTCACCGCAAATACAGCAAAATCAAAGGACACACATTAAAGAAAATAATAAATCATCCTGCATATAGAGGGTCACAATTCAACATAAAATTCTGTGGAATCTGTGAATCACAGCCCATTGAATTTAGACCGGGTGGGTCTAAATTCAATAGCGTAAAAATTCATTCCTACACCGAAAATATCTATAACTACCGCAAGTCCTTCCTTTTTTTCTGAGTATGCTGCAACTGGATACTGTAAAGTTTTGTCTAATACTGCCTAAATACTTAAATCTCAATGTTGAATTATAAGCGGAGATAGTGATTAGTTGACAGGGGATCTTAATGGTCACCTAATCTCATTATCGTTTGTTCCGTTCAAAAATTTATGAAGAGTGGGGGAAGACAAACCCTGATGTTCAGGAGGAGTGAACGCCAACTTAAAAAAGAAACTGATGATATAAAACCTCACATGAATCCTGGCTAACACTCAAAAGACTAAAATGTGTCACAGTCGTGCAATATTGAAACAACGTTACAATAAGACTTAGGTACAATTCTCGCAATAAATTTAAAGAAAGTGGATATTCAACTTCCGTGGTATTCCCTAAGATGTTGTTTTCACGTGTAAAGCAGAAAACTGTCTATTGATGACAAAACCTTTTTATTTGTCTATTATCATTTCCATCAGTACAAAACTTACATCTTTTGGTATATAACAACATTCTAATATTGTTTCATAATGGGTTAACGTTGCTTTTAACTATTCATTAATCATATAATGCGACATGGATCCAGGTGTTTTTCAACGTTTCAGATACATGTATAGTGCCATAACGATGAATCGAATCAGGATGGCTTGCGTATGATAACTTCCCCACGGCTGCCCTTCTTACCGTATCTTTCAATAGTAAAACAAAAAATATCGACGTATGAGATATCAAGCCATCCATCGATTTGTTACAAAAGCAAGGACAATAAGCAAATACGGAGAGAGAACCGAAATGTTTAAAACGAAAGAAACATGCATTTCTGTGATTCTCACATTATTTCCACACTGCAAATTTAACGCAGACTCAATAAGGTACAGAAAAGTGGTTAAGACAGATGATATCAGAATTAGGTATAGTAAAATATTAAAAATAAAAATAACAAAACAATATTTGCGGTTTATTACATATAAATATTATACCTGATTATTATCTATTGAAAATCAATCAATTTCTGTGAAACATATGATACAAAGTTGACAAGACATATAAATACTTATAATTCTAATAACTCTTCATAATTTTGAAGTTTGTTTAAAGCGTCCAAGCCGGAATGGGTGTAAGTCTGTGGATAAGGGCTTTTCCAGTACCATTTCAGAGATAAGCTTCCCGATCACAGGGCCTAACTTGAAACCATGACCTGTACAACAGACAAAAATAAGTTTAATGCTACTACTGAGTATCCAAACAAGGATTAATATTACAGTGGTGGTAATTGATAAGTAGTAAAGGATGATAAACAACAAGATGGCAAGGGATCCCGCTCCATCACATGATCCGATCACATGACGAGATTACATGACAGAATCGACCCCAGGAAAGACACAAATAATCTAAAATAGATAAAGGATGTCACACAAATATTACATTACGTTGCAATCGTAATGCCAACTTAAAACGGTCAATAAACATCCGTGGGTTAACTGGTTTGTCGGTCCTACATTCACACTTGTCGTAAAAGATGTGAAATGGACATTCTTTTAAAAACAAACACTTAAACACTATTCTGAAATCGACTTGGGACTAACGTAATAATTCATATGAGTGGTCTTTAAAAATTATGCACTTTCATTATGTGCACTACGGATAATCAGATATTTCTCCGCAGATTCATGCTAATACAACGATCATTACCTCTACAGAATATTGTCCCTAAAGGTATACAAATTGTCCTCACCAGAAAAACCGACGCCTATAACAATATTCCTCCATTTCGGCAATCGGTCAACTATGAACAATTTATCTGGGGTCATCTAAAAGCATAAATATTACAAAAAATAAGAAAATGAAGACAAATGCTTGATAACGTCACAGTTCAGTAATGTAAATTTGTAAGCTGAAAATTTTTCGATAAAACATTTAATTTTGCTTTTATTTCACAATCTTAAGAAAAATTATTCTTCTGAATTTGCATTCCTTGCCTATGTAAAATGATTTCAAATGCAAAAATTAAGTAGCATTATTCATTACTTACAGTATACATACAGCTTTCCGCAATAGCAGGCGTGTCATTTAATCCTGGGAAATGTTTTGAAACATAATCCTTCATTAGATTTATAACTATTGATTGGTCAGCGACGTCACGTGTGTCCGGATTGGTTTCTGGTCCGTCGTGTAGGCATAGCTGTAAATGACATTTATGATGTTTACGAAGATCGTAAATCGATAATTTAAATTAAATTAAAATTAAATAATTTTAATATATGTATCATATCATTATTTTCTTTTTTTGATATCTATAGATATATGTGTAGCCGGTGTTACATAGTAGTTTTTGTCCTTAGCCACCCCCCCCCCCCCGGAAAAATGGCTATATGGCAGTTTTCCCCCCGGAAAAAGGCTATAAAGTAGTCTTCCCCGGGGGAAATTTGGCTATATAGCCATCCCCCCTCTTATATCCATTTTCCCCCGGGGAAACACTACTATATAATGAATTTTTCCCCCAATGTTAAATTCCGGATTTTTTTCACAGATACATAAATCCAACTTGTTACCTTGTTAACAATAAAAAGATTTCTATTTAAAATAGAGATATCTCAACTTTTGATAAGGAGATGTATCCAATGAATTTAGAGATATTTCATTTTCTTAAATAGAAATGTCTTCAATTTTAATCTCTTTTCCAAATATATATATATAGATTAGAGATATATCTACTAGAATTTCATTCGAGATATCTTTATTTAATTCGAGAAATTATATACAAACGGAAAAGAGAAAAACAAGCTCGTTTTTATGCTCCCGGAATGAAATTCGGAAGCATCTAGTTTTTTACCTGTCTGTGACTCTTACCCTGTGGCAAAACATTGACTACATCGTTTGTACGAAAAGGTTCAAGACTTTGAAACTACACATATAAATTCCTTGTGATGAGACCTTTTATTTGGGACATAATTTTTTAACTAGTAACTTTGACCTTGGATTTCGACGTTTTTTCAAAAACTTAAACTTTGGCTGTACCCTTTATACCAAAAGGGTGGGGGTTGGAACCTCATAATTACATGGATTACTTGTGATAAGATCTTTCATTTGGGACCATGACTTTGACCTAATGACCTTGACCTTGAATTGTGACCTTATTTTCAAAAACTTTAACATTGACTATATTTTTCGCACAAAAGAGTGTAGAGCTTTGAAACTTAGCATATAGATTCTTTGAGATGAGACCTTTCATACTTTGCGTAAGGGACAAGAAAATCACATTTTTGTGATCATGGTTTACAACATCTGCAACTAGACAAGCCTTGTCGTAAATTGTAAATCGTAGATACCTGGGTGGAATATTCTCATGTTCATCATGTACTCTGTAAATGATGCGTGATATTGTGATATATATAATGCATCAGTCTTAATTCATTTAAGAATTGAATGTGAAAGGAATTCTTACACGTTCAATTCTTATATTTATCATTGGAACCTTTTGATTGATAAATTCCTAATTTACTTATGATGTATTACGAAAAGTTGCCTGGGGTCGAATCTTGAGTCATAGCCTGACGCCATGAATGACATCTATACGCAGGTAGACGACAATTTTTACAATGAAATAATAGGAGAAAATATCATTCTATGGTAAATATATAAAAAGAAGGACTTGTAAATAAATAAATAAATAATTTAAAAAAAAACAAATAAAAATGAGCCCCCCCCCCCTAAAAAACCCACTTAACAGAATATAGAAACCCCTTAACCATAACACCATCGGTTTGATCCACAGGCTATTACTATAACTAAATATAAAACATATAAACCTTCTAATTTTGTGCTCCATAATACATTTGTATTTTAAATGTTATCTGATTGATACAAGAACGAACGTATACAATTTCCAAACCGTTACGTAAGGGGGAAAACTACTAGGGGGGAAAACTACTGTATAGCAGGTTTTCCGCCATGGGTGAAAACTATTATATAGCCATTTTTCCGGGGGCGGGGGGACTACTGTGGGGGGAAAACTACTATATAACACCGGCAACCGGAGATGCTTACTACCGACTTATGATCTTCACTTACTTTTTACAGTTTCTCATTAAAGGACAGTATAAGGTCCCCCTGATAAACAGTTTGTTTGATTTACAATTTTTGCAAACTTATCGGCATTTTATTATGCATAAGGAAATGTTGGTTTATTAAACATTCTTAATATTTACAATTACCAGATTATCAGATCAGCTGAAGGAGATTGTTAACTGGTATCAAGTGTTCTTTGTATAATTATGAAATCTCAATATTTGTATTTTGTATAATCGCGTTATACATAGATAGTTAGAAAATTGATATTTTGTTCTATGACTGTCTGTCTGTCTGTCTGTCTGTCGTGTCTTTGTTTGTCTGTCTGTCTATGTGATATGGATTTGTAATGTATGTCAATTGAAAAGAATTAGTTCAAAGTCAAATGTGAAATAGGTATAGTAAAATTAGGAAACCAACTTAATTTGAAACATGTCTACGAAATAATAACATACCACTGTGTACTGTCTTGGATAAAGTAAATAACCGGTACACCTTGTACCGTTGAATTCGATATATGTTTTCCATCAATAACAAAATAATTTTCAATGGGGAAATATATGAATTATTTTCAAACCTTGACAAGCCCCTCATACTCGTAACTTCCGGAGCCGAAAACAGAGTATGGACCAATAGCGTTTTCTTGGAAAAAAGTGGGAAATTTACTGATACTGTATTGTCCTTTCGTCTTTTCCTTCCAATACAAAACTGGAATCTTTATAACCTGATTTACAAAGTGTATATTTTCATTTTTAAATGGTGAGAAATATAATTACAACTATGTTACATATTTGTCTAGTATGCTCTGAAGACATTCCTTAGATCATATGAATTAGAAAGGCTACAAAATTACATAAGTCAAGCATTTACCGAATGCCCCAATATTCGATATATAACAAAAAGTGGTATGTATGTACTTAATACATGTATGATATGATAATATAGAATACATATATGTAAGATTCTACTGATGTACTTGATAATTAAACAACCTGTTGATTAATGAATATAAAATCGAGTAAGTCTGTTTCTCATACCCATACCTTAAGTGGAACATTGATGTGCAATTTAGATAGAAGTGGTTTTGCCCAAGCACCAACTGTGAGAACAAGATTTCTGCAGAGATAACGCCCCTTGGAAGTGATCACAGTAATGGTATCTCCAGGCACGATATTGGAAACTTTTTCTCCGTCGAATATTTTTCCACCTTTGATCTTTATCAGATACTGTAATAGACACTTACAGGTAAACTACAGGACTGGTAACTTAGTGGGTTAAATGTAAGGTAAACGTTTAATTGAGGATTAAGGTTCAAAAATAACTTTGGAAAATTATGTACAACTAGTTTAGATCTATCATTTACATAAAGAAAACTGACTTTCCAGCAATATGTGTCTTGTGTCTTGTGTCTTGTCTAAACCATCGAATTCTCTGACTGTTAGTCGGAAATCCGAAAGATCAAGGACCTAAGCTCACTTTCAGACGGACAGATCACGGCTGCCTCATGAATATGTGTCTAAATATTTTGGTCCTTGTTCTCTATATGTATGATTATACGGAAATTTAAAAACATTATGGGATTTTTTTTTGTTATTTAGAAAGTAAGACTGTAAACATGTTAACCATACCACATGACTGACGATTATCATATTAAATTAACGTCCAATGTCGGTATCATAAAAATATTACCATCGAATATGTTGTGGTATATTTTGGAGCGCTTATTCATTTATTGTCTGCATGTTCGTATGGACTTTTCTCATTCAAATGAGTCAGGTGTGTTCTGATTGATTGATTATTGTTTTACGTCACTCCACGATTATTTCACGTATATGGTGACGGCATCTGCCTGATGCATTGCATACAATTTTAAACCTTTGCAATGGCCCACCTGAAGCAGTGAGGGATCTTTTACGTGCTACGGGACCTCGGTTTTTACTGTCTCAACCGAAAGACAGAACATCGGTATGCCCAGGGCGGGAGTCGAACCCGGGACCTCTCGATCACGAGCCGAGCACCTTATCCACTAGGCCACACCGGCTTCGTTTGTCCTGTCCTTTCTTTTAATTACAATATTGCATTCATTCTTTATTGATATTTAATCAATTTTCTTATATGCAATTCTATCTTGAAGCGACTATACCTGCAATACAAGTAAAGATTGGTCTGCATGAAGAATCCCCGCGCTAATATCTATCATATACGTAAACTCTTGTGGAAAATTAACCATCGGGAACATAACTTTCTTCTCCTTATCAGAAACTACTTTATAAGGCATGTCATATTTCTTCATGCATCGCATAGAATCTCTGAGTGAAGGGTTTTCTTCTTTTCCCACAGTTAACATGCTTGCTTTACTGTGAAATAAAGAATATTGTGTGAACAATGACGTTTTTCTATACATGTATTTGACTTTCTTTCTTTATTTTTTTAATCTGAAAATTAAACAAACGGATTGTAATAACAGATATTTATACATAAAATCCATGAAATATCTACCACTTTAATGCACATACATGTGCACATTTGTTACTTTATGTTTCCTCTGATAATTTATTCTGGGATAGAAAATTGGTACGCCAGTCAAAGAAGAAGACATAATAATTTGCTCCACATCTTTATATAACTGTTTTACGGAAATTTTAAAGAAAATATATATAAAATTTCCCAATATTTCTTTAAAAGTGATACATTGAAAAGACAGCTTACACTTAATGCACAGCTGAGTTACGGCACTGTGTAACTTATTCTTTAAAAATAAATGACGATAAGTGCCACGTTTTAAATTGCAAATTAAATCATATTTCTTTTTTTGTAAAGCATAAGAACTGCATATTAGACATGCCATAATTGGAGATGTCAAGAATGTTAACAATGTAACTTTCCGCTAGTAAATTACCAGTGACCCTTAATTTAGAGAGCCCAAATCATTTAATTAACGGAACGATTAATTGTTCATTATTGTAATGAATTCCACAGAGGTTTATTCCACAAGATGTGATAGGCACGAGGACGTGAAATTAGATACGTTTTAGGAATGGGTCAAAAGTGTTCGTTGTTTGATAAAATCGTGTATTAGTAAGATAAATGGAAAATACTTCTGCATTTGATGATACAAATATAATGGCAGGACTAGATAGCATACAAAACGATTACGTATTAGTGCCGCCAGATAGAACCTCAAACAATATTGCATTTGTAATGAAATCCTTGAAAACCATAAATCGGTATTGACTGCCTTTGATATACATTTGATATACATGTTTACACTAAAAGCAGTAAGTTTGAGATACCTTGTTAATATTGGATTCGTAAACTGAATAAAAGTCCATACAGGTATATTGCAGGATCCAGGAAATGCTCCACCAAACCTCTCTCAGCCCTCTTTACCAAAACACTATCTAAATACTAGCTACAGTTAAGGAAAAGCTTTTAAAAGTAATCGGATATTATCTACTCTAATTATGCACCGTTACTGGCCGATTTGTTTCTTATCCGTACGAACCGAAATTTACACAAAATCTTTTGTTTCAACATAAAAGCAATAGGGAAAGCCTAAATTTAACATTCGCACAAAGGCGCTGCGTTACATGAAGAGTGCCTTTTAATTATCAAAAGCCCTCTATATCCCTCTACTATAAGAAATGACAATGCAGATGCTTGGACCAGTAGATGTAAATCCGTGTTTGTTGGCGCTTTTAACCATGCTTTAATGAAATTTTGAGGACAAATATTTAGGGGTTACCATGCGAGTGTTTTACAAAAACTGACAGGGTATCGGCGAATACCCTATAAGAAATTTCCGTTCACAGCTCGGCTAACGCCTCGCAGTGAAACTCAGTTTCTGACAGGGTATTCGCCAATACCCTGTCAGTTTTTGTAAAACATAAGCATTTTGTAACCCCATTCTAATGCATTTGACAAAAATAATTACAACTAGAGTCACAGACTTATGGTTTTCTGAGCCAAGTCGCTAATCACAGTCACATCAAAAACTGTAGGGTATCGTGACGTCACAAATCAGAAACTGCAGGGTATCGTAACGTCATATCATAAACTGCAGGGGTATCGTGAATACCCTTGTAGTTTTTTTTAAAAATCGGACAGCCAATGAGATCGCGTGTTACAAACAAGATGCATTAGAAAAAGCGATCCCATCTCTTGTTCTTCCAGATAGCCTATTGATATTTGTCCAATATAATGGATGTTCTTGATCACTACCGCCCGTTATCTCAGCATTTACCACATATGAGATAATAATAAATGCATCAACATAACTTTCAATGAACTGGCGCAAACCGAAACTTACAGATACACCTAGAGCTCATTTATGATAATTAATTCAGCAAGCAGCGTATATACTCAGACTACATGTAGATGCATAGTTTAATAGCATGTCTTAATGTAATATTTTCTTGAATCTGTGCACAAAATTGTATAAATTGATATATTGCATGACTGGCGTCAATTTCGCACAAGAAAAATAATAGATACGCACTTAGGACACAAAAGATTGACATTCCCTAAACTCAAAATAATAAACTCTTTGTAGTAATAATATTCAACCTGGGGCAAACAATTTTATAAACCAAATATTTCTTTCTGCCTTGATTATAGCCATGTTGAACTAATAGATGATCACATTTAGAAAAATAAGTCTTTTCGAAGTCATATTGGAAAAACATAATTTAAAGACTTTATTAAAATGAATCTAAGTGTATTTATTGCTCAAGTATAAAATAAACTTTATATTTCAATCATATTGATTTTTGTTGTCTTTATTCCTCGGCAACCTAATTATGTTCCCAAATAATTAAAATGATGATAACCACACTCAAACACATGATCAACCTCGTCCCCTGCTTTTCCCGATCCGATGTCTATACATGTTTATAAATGAAAGTGCATTACTTTAGCCACTATTACTAAATATCTAAATATTTGGCATGTCTTAATTACTCGATATACTAAAAATAAACTTTGTTGTTTAATCGAATGAGCTGGATGGTGAGGGGCGGTGGTCATTCACATTTCTTCATGAATTTCATTTATGAAATTCTGAATCATATATATTTACAATCATTAAGGAGTTTGTGAAGCTGTTCGATTGTGTTTGTACTATTTTCCCTGACGAATCAAATTGACATAACCTGTTAACCAAGCTTTAATTATAATAATCTACAGTGAGACTTAAGTTGTATGAGGGTCATATAAAAAGGAGTGATAATTGTTCATATCAAGAGTGTTTTGGATTTGTGAAGAATATTTAGTATATTGTTTATATTTGTAAATAACAAAAAAAAAAAAAAGAAAAAAGAAAAGGAAAGAAAGAGAGATACAAAGACAGAAAAAAGAAAGAAAGTTGTGTCTTTTTTATTTTGCTGCGTTTTACGTTTTAGAACTGAATTTTACTACATGTATTATTCATTTATTAGGGAAAGCAAGGTGTTCTTAGGCCACAAGAAATGAAGATTTTTTGCTTTTATTTTATGTCCCTAATACCATATTTCTACTGTATCGGTTTAATGATATGAAAGTTGTGTTTAGGGGCATATTTACTTTTGAGTAAGACTTCGAAAATATGTCTCATCAAAATACTGACATACAAGAACATTAAAATGTCATATAATCTTTAAGTAGAATAACTTAAAGAGTTTTATATTTAGAGATATGCGTATTTCCTTTGCTTATTTTATTTGTTGAATTAGAGTTGTCTCTCTTGCGCGATGACCAGGAGGGTGGCATGGTCGGACTATATTAGGAGGACGCGATGAAACTGGTTGCAACATCCAATCAAACACTTTCCCAGCTTAGTACATAGGGCCAAGCCCGCGCTTTCGGCACTTTCGCTTGGGTCGTCTAAAGATTCGGTAGTGCTTTATTTGACCGGAAAAATTTAAGTTTTAAAATTCCACTCCTGAGATATATTTTGATCTCTGCCGGATTATCATTTCCACATGATTTTCCTGGAGTTTTTGCATTCACAGTCTCGCTGTGGGTGTTTGTACGTTTGTATTTCCTGAGATATATTTTGATCTCCGCTGGATAACACTGTGCATTCCCAGTCTCGCTGGGGGTACATGTATTATTTGTAAGCTTGTTTTTCCTGAAGCATAATCTTTATCTCCGCTGGATTATCATTTCGATATGATTTTCCTGGAGATGTGCACTCCCAGTCTCGCTGTGAGTACGCACGTGTACATTCGTAAGGTTTGTATTTCCTTACGCAAGTCCTTTAGATGTAAGTACTTAATCTTCACATTAGCATAACAATTTTCTCTCATCCTTCATGGATTATGTCTTACTTAAACTCATGATAAATGCCCGTATTTTAGCACAATGTCATCTAGTGCATGCACAAAGTGCACAACTCAAGCGCTGTGTATTCCGGAATCACTTAGTCCGGTTTTGGGGTTTTTTAATTAGTCTGCCAATTGAAATAGGAAACATGTTTCACATTTTAATTTTAGGGCAAAATGCGCCCTATGTTGCTACTTTTGTAGAAATGGCACCGAAAAGAAAACGGATTGTGACTGGAACAACGTCTAAAAACGCTACCAAACGGCCCAGGAGAAAGGCACATTCTTTTGACGATTCTCCTGCTGTCTCTGAGGCGAGTGTGAATCCAAGTCAGGCTTGTGGCAGTAATGTTGAACTGATCAGAACAATAACAGACCAAGTAACCCAAAAGGTTACTGACACTCTGCGAACGGAGGTCACTGCCTTGTTTCAGCAGCTTATGCCGTCTCAGGGAAGTACTGTTTTAAATAAAAATAACTAACAGTAGTAGCAATGTCCCCACTAATCAAAACAGTAACAACATCCGGGTAGACAGGGAGGTACTTCAAATAGATCAGGTAAACCTGCAATTATCAGATGAAAGTGGACCAACTGGCCCACAAACATTGAGTAGCTCTTCCGAAGATGCCAATCGGATTGTTGAGGATTCTGTGGTAAACCACGTAGGAACTATTACAGGTAACTACCGTAGTACGGCTAATAATTCTGGTTTTGTTAGCACAGCTGTGCCAATACAGGCAAAGGTGTCAGACAGAATTAAAACCAGAATATGGTCTAATCAGTTTGTAGAGATGTCATCACTTGTATCAGATAAACCTAGTAAACAAAGTAGGTATGCCCTTCAAATACAAGAGCAGGATGAATCAGGGGGTTTTATAATACAACAAATTGAGTCTGCCAGCGACAAGCAGGACTCTACTGATTCAAACACACTGTATGATTGGATCACTGCATGGAATAGGTTTTCAGCAATCTATTGCACTAAATATAAAGACCATCATCTGAAACTGGCCAAACATATGGAAACTGTCAGGGAAATTGCTAGAGTGAAAGGGGATTGGAGACTATATGATAAGGAATTTCGTCACCTTATTGAACAAGGCCAAGTGGTTTGGGGCGATATACACATGGAGCTCTATGTCAATGCACGTCTTAGCGTTGTAACTAGTGCCAAAGCGGAAAAATCTAACAGTTTTACTAAAAAACATAACCCCTTAATTCCAAAGGGCACCTGCTTTAACTACCATTCAGGTAAGATCTGTAAGGCAGGGATTTCCTGCAAGTACCAACATTCCTGTTTCAACTGCGGGGCTTTCCACCCTTTTTCAACCTGTACCAAACCTATCCAACGGCCCTTTCGTGTCATGGAAAGGTTTGTTAGAAGTGGCAAACATAACCAAGCCAATGAAAGAGCTCAACAAGAAACAACTTTTAATCCCACCAGCAGGCCCAACCCCAATAAATCCAAGTAAATTAGAAAGTTGGCTAGAAGGATACGAAAGCACATCTTGTGATTATTTGTTAAACGGGTTTAACAAGGGATTTTACATAGGGTTTAGTAAACAAGGTAAATTTGAATATCAAAACTGCATCAATTTACCATCAGCATTACAACACCCAGACATTGTGCAAACAAAAATCAACAAAGAGTTAAAGTTGGGTAGAATAAAAGGCCCTTTCCCAACTAAACCTTTCCTGGATTTCCATTGTTCCCCTCTTGGCTTGATAGAAAAGAAAGAACCTGGCGAATTCCGCATGATACACCATTTATCATATCCAGAGGGGAAATCTATTAATGATGGCATCCCTACTGAGGAGTCATTTGTTCAATACTCATCGGTGGAGCATGCTATCAAACTCATTAAACAATGTGGCAGTGGTTCATTCTGTGCTAAGACAGATATCAAGGCAGCATTCAGAAATATAAATTTAAATCAATCACAGTTCAAATACCTAGGGTTTCAATGGCAAGGTCAATATTACTTTGACTGCTGCTTGCCGTTTGGTTTAAGCTCTTCATGCAAAATATTTGAACAGTTTAGCACAGCTTTACAGTGGATAGCAGAGAAAAAGCTTGGAATTCAATATATAACTCATGTTTTAGATGATTTCATAATTATAGAAAAATCATATAAATCTGGTAGTATAAAACTTAAAGAGTTCCTAAGCATGTGTAAGGACATTGGTGTACCATTAGCAAAAGACAAAACCTATGATGCATGTCAAGTCATTACGTTTTTAGGATACGAACTTGACACAGTCAAAATGGAAGTGAGACTTCCTGTAGATAAGATACAGAAGTGTAAAGATACAATCAGCCTCTTTTTAACCAAAGAGAAAGTGACACTTAAACAACTTCAGTCTCTGGTTGGGTTACTTAACTTCGCATGCAACGTTATCATACCTGGTAGAACATTTTTAAGAAGGTTGATTAACTTGACTATAGGGTTGACAAAACCTTACTACAGAATTAGATTAACAAAAGAGGTCAAGTATGACCTTCATGTTTGGTTAGAGTTTTTAAATAGTTTTAATTGCAAATGCATGTTCCTACCAGAGCAATTCATCAGTTCTAGTAATCTTAGGCTATATATGGATGCTTCTGGAACCATTGGTTACGCAGCCATCTTCGGTAGCGAATGGTTTTATGGGGAATGGGACGAACAATGGAGTAACCAAAACATTGCCACACTAGAACTTTATCCAATTGTTTTAGCAGTAGAAATATGGTCAAAATATCTACAAAATAAATGTGTTTTATTCAACACCGACAACATGGCATTGGTTCATGTTATAAACAAACAAACATCAAAAGACCACTGCATTATGTACTTAATAAGGCGTTTGGTCCTTACATGCCTTAAATTCAATATTTTATTTAAGGCAAAACATTTAACATCTAAGGAAAATTTACTATGCGATTGTCTTTCTCGTTGCAAGGTACAGCTTTTCCAACAATTGGCTCCTTGGGCAGACGACAGGCCAGTAGCGGTTCCACCCCTACCACCTTTTCCGCATTAACCAAGGTTCTGGATAACTTATTAGGAGCATCTTTGAACAAGTCATCAGCGAAAAGCTACTCGCGGGCATGGACTCTTTTCAGCAACTTTGCAGCAATTCATGGCTTATCACCAGTGCTTCCCATTAAGACTCAAGTTCTCGCACTATTTATCTCATATCTCTATTCCAAAGGATATGCAGCCTCAACTATAACTTCATACATGTCCGCAGTCAGCTATATACATAAGATGAACGATTTACCCGATTTTAGCAGTTCATTTTTAATACAGAAATTATTACATTCATGTCGCAAACTCAAACCTGCTCAGGACTTTAGATTGCCCATTACTAAAAACATTTTACACAGTATCTGTAATGCAGTATACCATGCAATTTCTAATGCATATGAGAGGGTCATGTATAAAGCCATGTTTTTGCTGGCTTTCTATGGATTTTTAAGAATAGGGGAAATAACGTCAGGGTCCAGTAACCAAAATACATTGCAAGTCAATCAGATTCAAACCAACAGGGATAGCCTTGTCATAACTTTCACCAATTTCAAGCACCATTCAGGTAACCCCATTCATCTAACTATTAAGGCAGCTTCAGATGTGTCCTATTGCCCTGTACAGTGCTTAAAACATTACCTACAGCTTAGAGGCAATATGCCGGGCCCCCTCTTCTCAATCGGCCCTTATTTACCTGTAAGCAAGTTTCAGTTTGCGACAGTCTTAAGGAGATGTCTGTCATTTACCACATTCGATTCAACCCATATTAAAGGTCATTCTTTCCGAATAGGCATGGCCTCACATTGTGCAGATTTGGGAATGAGTGATAGTCAAATTCGTTTGTTAGGTCGTTGGAAGTCGGATGCATTTAAATCCTATATAAGGAGTACATGATATTATATAAGGTTTTTGCCAATAACAGGCCGTTTGCCAGCGCTTGTTATATCATTATAGATTTTGACAAGCTGTTTGACAATGCTTGTACATGCAGTAGTATCTTTGTTAACCTGATGCTTCAGATGAGTTGCAAGCTATTTGACAATGCTTGTTTAACAATATGAACCATATATTTCACTCCAACTTTACAAGCCATTTGACAATGCTTGTACATCCATTTCATTTCATTTTGTACAGTGTATATATCGGTAGGACATGCAAGCCATTTGACAATGCCGGAACGTTTTTGTTTTTAATTTTTAGCTAATTCTAGTTGGTTTTCAGTTTCTGAAATACTTTTCATTCGTAAAGCATAGTTTTAACCAGTCAAGTGCATTGCCCTTGAGTGTATGTTTTGGTTTTTCTTACTGCTTTGGGTCTGAACTTGCCTTATGTAGAACAGTACATAACGCAAGTACTTGGCGGTTTCAGACCACAAAGATAATTCTATTAATATAGCAGTCAATTTCATAGGGGTTATTTCCCCTTTTTATTCTTATATGTTTTGATAAGTCATTGTTTTATGTTACTATCTATTACCAGAGACATATATACACAGAGACTGGAGACTCGCCGCTTCGTCCGGCATATGATGCACGTCCTTTTGTTATGCTAATTAGGTGACCGCGCTCTACAATACACCGATTTTAACCGTCGGATATCGCCCGGGGACGTATAGCGCAGTAGGTGTTTCCTGCCGACGCACCTCAGTTCAAATTCTACGGGCACTTATTATTATTTTTTTTTCTTTTATATTTTTTTGTTAATTCTATCGATGTGTAGAAATAATATTCTCCTTTTTCTTTCTAACAAAATCGAGACAAACTTGTATGATTAATCATTATAAAAAATATTTTTAAAACCAAGATTTTTACTGAGACGCCTCCATTTCCTGCTTTTTTAAAATAATTATTTCTATTTATATATTAATTCATTTTAAACAGCGTTTGTTGCCATTTACGAGTTGTTGATATATGCAATCAATGCCCCTGCCTTTACTACTGTTTGTTCACCACCCCAGGGGAAGCACCAGCGTCTATCTTTGTCATTCATTGGCAGTAAATAACAATGTTGTGTTTATTTAAAAATTCAGATGGTAAATAGCAAACAAAATAATGTTTTATGCACTGTTGACGTGGTATGAGCTGTTTTACTCCCTCCTATGTAAAGAAGTAAAAAGAAAATGGCGATCCAGGCGTCTAAAGAAATTTCGCATTGCAATATGTCCAATTACGTGTTGATAACTTCTTCAATTCGTACTTAAATGGCAACTTTAATTTGTTAATGTGTCTGTGCCCCCCCCCCCCCCCCCGCACTTATTATTTTTATGTATTTATTTATTATTTTATTTTCTAAACAGCACTTGTTGCCATTTTATAGGAGTTGTTAAGGCTGAGCAATCAATGCATCTAGGAAGGTAGTAAATAACAATTTAATGTTTATTTTAATGTTCAGATGGTAAATCATAAAACAAAATAATTTCTGTACCTGTTGTGCACACTTCACGTGATACGAACAAGATTTACTCCTTTATAAAAAAGAAGAAAAAAAAAACCACACAAACAACAAAAACAAAATGGCGACCCGCCGGCCACAGAAAATTTGCATTGCAAGATGTCCCCTTACGTGTTTAAAACTGCTTCAGTTCTTACTACAATAACAACTATGACTTCTTTGATGATTATAGTATGACTTTCAATATAAAAACAATATATATATCGACAGGTTATATGATTATTTTGCTCTATATGGTATGGTATCGGTTTTCTTGTTAAAAACGATTGAATATTTACCGCGTAGATAAAATTGGATTAAAATCAAATAACGAATAAAGTCTTCTACACCCAATGATATAAAATGTGTCTGAAACCTTTCTTAACACACACGTGTGAGTTTAGTCATGTAAAGGACATTAATTTTTGTTGTTTTAACAATTTTTCTTGCCGTTGTCGTTTCTCAGCGGGTTCGGTAGTGAGGAGAAAAATGTCGCGAGGTCCTCAAATACGACCGGGTAATTATGCATGATTTACAGATATTTCATATGAAAATTAAAGCACTATGACTATAATAAACATTGATGGTGCTATAAACGAAAAATGGTCGCATGTGCTTCAATATTGTGTAAATGTTTTGCATAAACCCAAGTGAATGTTTTCAGAGGTCTATCACAACTAATGGCTTCTGATCGGGGTTATGTCTTCACATTGAATAGATCATATATGAAATGTTTTATGATTCAAATGATTAGTATATTGCTTTTTTTACTTATCTGAACTACCTTTGTTTAAAAAGCGATGAAAATTCCCCTTCTTTGCAAGCTTAATGCTTTCAAGCGAATGAATGCCGAGAACAATATGGCGGACTTCCGGCTTATCGAGATGCCTGTCGGGAAATGTTACTTATGTCAGGGAGCTATATAGCTTTCAATGGGAGTTTCCAGTCTCTGTGTATATATGTCTCTGCTATTACATAAATTTATGTAATGTTTAATAATTAGAGAATCATAACAGTAGATTTTTATCTGCTGTACTTAGTTAATAAACAGTCACTTCAGTGGCAATGCACAACAACTTACGTAGTCAGTAGTTTTCAATTGGATAAAAAACACCTACGAATCCTAAGTTTCATGTGTGCAGGAATTGAAGGAAAGACAGTTTTGTGGTAATTGATTCAAACCTTTAAGGTGTGTGCGAAGATCACTGGTATAGATATTTGGCACTAGAGATTCGAACCCGGACTATTTAGAACAAGAGCAATTAAAAAGAATACATAGGGAGTCATAGATTCGAACCTAGTACGTTGTACAGATGAAAGCTATTGAACGGACAACAAGGTATTTGGTGGTATAGCAATCGAACCCACTGCTTACCGATATGTGGAACTATATAGGCCACCATGATGGGTATATATCTATATATAAATACATTTATGAAAATTAAAGTACTTTATACTTGAAAAGTTTAACATCAGCCTCTTCCTCTAAATCACTCCATAATCGATATGCCTCTTTCATCATTTTTGTAAGATGTTCCAGATCGGCATAGGCCAACCGGTTGATCCTTGTCGGTCCATGAGAACTTCCGCGACTATGTGGAAGAGGAAACTGAAACGAAGTTAAGTAATTAAAAAGAGACTTCATTGTTTAAAATAGTAATAGAGTACAAACAGAATTAAGGAAATATACTGGATATGCGTGCATTATGAAAACATTAATAATAGTCAGATCTGTTTCAAGTGACTACCAAATGCAAGGCGGGAAAATAGTCATTTGAGAAAAATGGCTTCTCAATACAGGTTTGATTTTGTGTAGACAATTAACAACAGAGAAACGGAGAAGGTTGGGAATTTTACCGAAGATTTAATTGTATGCTATTCATAAAACCAAGCAAAATATTCATGAAATGCTTGATGTCTATATCCAATAAGTTATTAAAGTTAAAAAGCAATATATACCGTTCTCCAATTTTACGTAATGTAAGGGTATTTGTCATATGATGTTTTTATTATTATTATTATTATTATTATTAATAATAATAATAATAATTTCTTATTTTAGTTTAACTTTTTCATTTTTTTTAAATTTATCTATTTACTTACTTATTTTTCTAATTTTTTTTCTAATTTTGTTTTAAAAATCCATCATATCGCTGTGCTGTCGCAGTCATTGATGTCATAAAAATCCCGACAAAAGTAGTTTGTCTGGAGTCAAGCCCCTTACGTTATATAAAAATCTAAGGGATGTGTCTAGCATACAATAAGATATTTGTGAATTTACTGTCCTGCAATGAAGAATATGTTAATAAAAATTCATAAAATATATACACTTGTTTTCAACAACAAATAATTGCATAGTAAAGTATTAAAATTCCATAAACTCAGTATAAGTTTTGAAAGAAATTTTATGAACTTCTATACAAAATTTAGAAATACGTGCCTGTCAAAAAGATAAGTACCAGATCGGCGATTTACTTAATCATGTTCCTTAACACTTGTTGAAGTGTAATACTATTTCGGCTGATTAAATTTACAATATCGTGAACGTAATTCGAAACATCTCATATCAAACTTTTGACTCTATATAGAATAGATAGCGTTTTAGATATGCTATATTATATTCATCTTCGCAAGCCAAGGCTTCATTTCGCTTTGCTGACCATATTATTAACTCTTTATTTATTAGTTGTTGCCTTCATGTATTTATCAATTTCTTTTAGTATTTACTGTTATTAATTTTTTGTGTTATTTATCTAGTTTTAATTCTTTAACGATATTCATAGTTGGCGTCTGATTGGCTATTAAATTCACCATTTCATAAATACTTTGTTTGGATGAAAGATAATTGCTAAATATTTGTCACAAAAGACATGCACGTATGGTCTATGTCGCAAGTTTTTTCAGCGTTTAAGGTGGTAGGGTATACATGACGTCATGGTAATTTTAGGATGTATGCAAAGTCATAAAAAAGACAAACTATATAGTGGGTTTGATTGAGTATTTCATAGTATTGTTTATATAGAAAACAGAACTGAATTCCGTTGTCAAATACGTAATTTATGACGTCGCAAATAGTGCTAGGAAATGGACTTTATTCAAGTTGTTTCACGTTAGTTTCAACCTTCGCAGCATATCTTAAATACGCTGTACCCAATATACTAGATGAGAAATGTAAAAACTGCACAGAGACACTGTTCATTAATGTTCTATTACTATTGCTGTTCAGTGATGGCCAATATTTATTCAAACAAACAATGCAATACATAAAAGTATCCTTTTAAACTGCGTAATATTCTTAAATCTTAGATTCAGCATTTTACAATATTATTCAAAAATTGGATGAATTTTTTTCCAATCACAATAATGTAGTTTCTAGATTATAATATTAATATGATTTTTGTCGCTATTTCACATTAAAAACGCTTTGATGTCATCCTCGTTTGTTGATTATTATGTATAATTTTGATACTTACGTTTAACGCATTTTGAGCTATGGATGTGAAGTATGGGGCTTCCATGAAGCAATAGATATAGAAAAAAGTTAATACATATTTTTGTAAACGTGTTGTAAAATTAAAAAGAAATGCTTCTAATTATATGATTTATTGGATGGATATTGGAAGAATGCCACTCATATTGTACAGACAGTTGTGTATAATAGAATATTGGTTGAAAGTTTTAAATGACCGAAATTGTATACTGAAGGGTTTATATAATTGTATGTATGAAATACAGATGTCTAACATTGGCTAAGAGATGTGAGAGATTTATCAAATACTTCAGGTTTTGGACATGTCTGGACATCCCAATCTGATACATGATAAACAATTACATCTTACATGAGGTTAAACAAGGTTAAATGATATTTTTATTCAGGAAATGTATGAGATTTTTTAGTCATTCCCAAATGTATAATTTTAAAAATATTTACCTGATACACATTTTCAACAATATTACCTTAGAAAATCAATTCCAGATACCTTTATACTGGTTTTATCCAACTTAAGATTATCTAACCATAACTTGCTTAATGAGAAAAGCAGGTATCATAATGTTGATAGAAATAATAGAATGTGTTCTAAATGTACTGACAAAGAAATAGGGGATGAATACCACTTTATACTTCTTTGTCCTATGTACTTAAATCTAAGATCAGTGTTCATCAAACGTTGTAATTGGTTTATAGACCATCAGAGTTTAAATAATTTTAATTATAACAGTTAAAACCAAAACCCTACTTTGTAATTTGGCTAAATATTTCATTAATGAAAATTGATTTTTGTCTTACCTCTGTTTACTGTATATGCAATGTAGTACTACATATTGTATTATTATAGCACTTTAATTTCGCAATGATATTGCACTGTTGCTAAAGATAGATGAGTTTTTTTTTCAATCATTGATCTAGGGTGTTACCATGTTAGTGTTTAAAAACAGATAGAGTATCGGCGAATCTCCTTGTCAGAAAATCCGGGATGTGAATAATTAGAATATATTATATCTATTAATATCATAGATATTATTCCCTGGTTAATTTTACACATGTATTTCCTTTAATTAACTATTTCCCAATAAGAATAGGTTCCCGCGCTTCTTCACATAGCGTCATTTTTAATGAAACAGTGTACCGTCCGAATACTGAGGTTTCGTTCCGAACGGTAAAAGTACAAATCATATTCAACTGAGTATCTTGAAAATTAAGTTATTTTTACCAACGCCGAACAAATTTTGTTCCAAGGGTCTCTTTCTCTTTCCTACTTCTAAACTGTGTCACCCATTATCACCCATTATTTTCTAGTACACCAGGTACGTATTCATGAATGTCTCCTCAAGTTTCTATTGAAATATCTTGGTTAAATACCAACTTGTAATACTTGGTAACAAGTGGATTCCCTTTCCACTTTTACCTTTAAATCATATCAAACATACAAATTACATGCCACCTCCTATGCTGAATCTCTAATCAACCTTGTAATGTTCGTAAGCCAGACAATTAAGTCACCGGTATGGTATTTTGGGGTATTTTGTTTATCATATCAACTCAGAATTCTTCTAACATATTTTTATTGATTATAGTAACATTTATCCGATAATTCCATAACCTGAATATCAACAAGTGTGTCGTACCATAGTATTTCTTGTTCGCACATGTAAATTTGATATACGGTGTGGTATTTCATTTCTACCATAAAGATATCTGTCTTTTTTATTATTTCAGAATGCATTACATTACAAAATTCAGCGACACTAATACAACCCCGAATGTCAAATGTCATAAAAGCCACTGCGGATGTCACTCACCTATGATAACTTAAGCTTATGCAATGTTAAAAATGCATTTTAAAAACGTACTTCGATGAATCTTGTGGACCATCAGGAAACAAAAATTGCGACCAGTTTAAAGACATTACAGAGATCGGCAGATTTGCTTCATAACTAGATTTACCTCTGTATATTGATAGGAATGTTCAGTTACACACCTCCCATTATGACAAACTTGACCATTTCAATTCTCATATTACTATTTCGCCTTTCCTGAGAAACAACATCCTGTATCCTCCTGCCAGTGGCATTTTGATTCCACAACGTGTATGTTATGTCAGAGCATGCTTCTCTTATATTTTTCTGATGACAAGGCCACCAACAAATAAACTTTTCATACGGGGCTGCGACATTGAACGCATAAAATCGTTAATGAAGAATTTCTATGGTCAATACAAAGATGTTGTTGGACAGTATGAGGTTCCCTTTTCCAGAAAGCTGATTGATATTCTGGTACACTAACTTTCACCTATCTGACATTACTTTAACATTGACGACTGTTGTAAATTGTTAGCAGGAGACGCTCACTGCTTCTGGGCACTTGATCTTATCCCATTTATGATGTGCAATTGTGCTCGTTGAAACCATCATCACTAGATTTGCAGTTTTAACTGGACACCGCATGTTAATCTTTCTGGTTTATACTTTACCATCGAATACAAGAGTTTGTCTATGATGGGTGCAAACACAGCCCAAATTGATTGATAATGTTATACTTATAGAAGGTCCTCTATAGTCACATAATTTTAGAACAAGATTTAAAGTAACACCCAAACCATCTGCTTGAATATTTTACAAGAAATACAACACACACACAAACAACTAAACAAAAATGAAAGAACATACTGTATAATTGTTTCATATTATTCCATAAACCGTTTCATCTTCAAAATCTTATGACCTTTCGTCTCGAGAAACCTGTTGATCCTTGTCCTCTATAAGAAGGATGTTTTATAAATTTAGAAATGTGTTTCTTTTGATTCTGCTGCTTTGCGTTAAGTGGGAAGTTGGGTGCCCGTAAACCGGTTAACCACACCAATTGAGTGACGTTTATTACCTTAACTGACCGTCCTAAGTCAGTAGGTTAACTGTAGTACGACCGAATATTTTGTAATGTTCTCTATGTTTGTTTGACTGTTATCATGTTTCATGCGCATTTCCTTAATTGGTGATTTGTGTCATACAGCTTGGTCACTTGTAGTTTGTCTTCTCATTTGAAGTTTTAAAATATATTAGCTTAATAGAACATTTAATACAAACCATAATAAAGGTATAAACAATATATTTATCCCAGTTTAACAGTAAAATTTGTCCCAGATTTCATATAAAGTTAGTATAACTTCTGTAGAAACGGATCATAGATATTTTTTACTAAGGTTATGTTACGATGATGGATAAAGCAAAAATTAGTAGTTAAAGAATCAGGAAACGAAAGGCATACAGTTCAGCAAAAAATATCATACAACATTATATGTATGGATAACGAGATTTATCTTATCATACGATATGATATATATCGGTTTATGAATGATATTTTGGACTGAGGTTTTTATCCAACTGTTTTGAACAATGATTTTGACACATACTCTTCTCGGTATTTTCCGGGTTCAACAGTATGACTGGACTCAGTAACGGATATTGCTAGCAAGCGAGACAACTCAGACCGTTTTGAAGAGTATCAATTGCCCTGATGTAGATGTTCTTGGGGAGGGTGGTCGATTTGTTTTTCCAATTTTTATGCCCCTGTCAGATATGGCAGGGGGCCTTAAGTGTTCGTTTTGCGGTCCTTCCGTCCTTCTGTCATTATAGGTTTTTGGATGATAACTAATTACCTTTCAACATATCGAGCCAAATTTGAGTGGAGGTCACAGCTGATGAAAATAGACTGTAATTATTCGTTTTTTATGAATACTCCAGTACATTTCATCATATTCAAACCAAGTTTGGATATATCCTTATTTATAAAGAGAGGAAGAACTCAATTGATTTTGGGTCAGAAAGGTTAAAGGTCAAGGTCACAGCTGATAGAAAAGGCTGAAATTATTGGTTTCCAGGTGAATCTCCTATTTCATCATATATTATTAAATGCTTTTCGGAATTTGATCATATTTTACTTATTTTACAGGTCAAGTTCTTTTTAACAGAAGTAATTTAAAATCTTATTAAAAAGGGAAGGATGCCTATATGTTTGAGAGTCAATATGTCAAAAGGCAACTACTACACTACTGGTAATATATATATAATATATATATATATATATATATATATATATATATATATATATATATATATATATATATATATATATATATTTAGGAGCTATAGCCCATGAAACTTATAATTTAGGAAAGTTTGTTGCTGCTATTAATTAAGCCCACGCGAAGGCATATGTTTTACAAACATGCTCTAGTTCTCTTTGTTTTTATCCACCATCTTATCATTGTTTCAAGAAATACGGAAATATTGTAAATAGCAATGACAATCAAGAACTCTATAATTACTATAATAAGTGTATTTGTTTCCTTTATTTGCAAGTGGACTTTGCAGGTTTTCTAATATACAACAGAAAATAAAAATGTAAACAAAAATGGAAAGAACACAAATGAAATTTGCAAATTTTATACCTCTTAAAAATGTAAGATTTTTTTATCACATAGCGTAAGGTTCATCTATATTTTCCTCCCAAATGTCGTATCATAGATAAAGTGATTCAGGAAAATTGATCAAATCGTAAGTAATACAATATCTGATTGTATATACATCGATTCTTTAAACAATCAAAATAATATCAGTTTCATTATATACTGTCGACATTTATTTCATTCGAACCTGTATACTTTCTTTTGTAATTTAGTTTCAAAAATTTTCTTGATTCAAACTTACTTGCTCAATAAGAAGTGTCCGAGCACCGGACTTGATCAAACTATATGCTGCAAAAGATCCTTGGATACCTGCCCCTACCACAATACAATCCCACACAGGATTCATCAGTGTTATTGTCTGTTCGAAGTCTTTGCTATCTCTGAGGATCAGATTATGATGAAATGCTTTTTATGGAAATACGTCGACTTTTTTCAGTGTCAGGCGTGCATTGCTTTAAAATATCTTCTATCTTTATTGTTAGTAAGCCAAGTTCACTTGTAATAGCACTGTAAAGAATTGCAGTATAGAGTTATATGCATGTTACGGAATGCTGAATAACTAGTACGACCCTCAAACAGTACAATTTGCGATTTAAATAGCAGACATTTGGTGCTTGTCATGACTATTGCATAATCTTGTATCGCAGTAGTTCATAAAACATTCGTAGCTTGCTTGTCTCGGGCCTCGAGATGTCATATGACACCACTGATAAAAAAGACGTTTAAATCTAGGGCCTGTGTCAGAGCAGACGTTGGCATATGAAATATTCTTCACTTCTTCTTAAATTTGTTGTTTCATGTCTCTTAAGCATCAGTTAAATTATATATACTTTACATACCATAGATAAAAGTAGGCCTTGAGGAAAGGGATTCCAAAATATTTTGTCCAGCCATCAGGCCATAATATTTTGTACACACAAAGTGCAAGTCGGTTTGAGTTTTTTCTTCCTGTGCTCACCCGTTTTCCCAAATTAAATTAAAAATTAACGATTGCTCTCCACGCGATATGTCTGAGCTCATGATATATGCGTATATATACGTAGTGTATATGTTACTAGGCTGAATATAGTATTTTACAAACTTGTAGACTCACCGAAGAAAACATAATAATCACAAGGACAAATATTTAGTAATAGACAAAATAGATTAAAAAAACAAAGCTCCAGTCAGAAATAGGACCAACAGGCAATTCAAATTGAGAGGTCATAGAATATATATACACGGATAGCATTATGCTACAAATTTGAATATACGCGGATAGCATTATGCTATAAATTTGAATATACAGATATACAGCGATATCAAGAAGACCTAGTGTTTAATGTACTCTATCCCACTATAGGCGAACAGTCAGACAGACAGGGTTGAAGACCCTATCTCCTTTGAAGTTTAGACAAGATCTGTCATAGGTTTTTGCTGCTCGGTTAGTCAGGGTGCAGGTATCAATTAAAAGTCTATATACAGGGCTGTAGATAGAAATATAGTTCTTACGGTGATCTTAGGTCCATATTTGTGATGGCAGGGATACTTAATTATATTTAACTCGATGAGACGAAACGTAAAACTTATCTACGTTTGTGTATTACATCACCGTAGAAATTGGGTTGAGAAATTCTACAAAACATACTTCTGAAATGTAATAATACCGAATGCGCGAATGGAACACTAAACTGATACACTTATGTATGTTCTTATAACTGAATTTTCGAGACAACCGCCGTCATGATGACATGTAACGTCGGCTCTGACTGGGCAATTTCAGTGACGTAGTTATCAATGCGCCTAATTCAAAATATTCGTATTTTCAATAAATATTGCAAGTTTCACAAAATTTTTGTTTTTGTTTAACAGGCAATTAAATTATAAGAAATAACATTAATGCTTTATTTTTCTATGGCGATATATAAGTAAAACGACAGTTTGTAAATCGGTTTTACTTCTATGCCTCCATAGGTTCATTCCATTCATTTGATATTTACTTAAGCTCAAAAAGATTTCAACTAAATTTCTTAACCACGCATATAAATCAAAATAAAAGGATAATTAGTGTTTTATCTCTGTGGCGTGTATAATGACAGCCATTGTGAACATTAATGGCCGTAGAAATCACGGTCAGACTCCGTGTTCCTGAGGAATAGCATTCACTCTCCTGTTCATTTAGCCTTACTGGCCATGAATTCCCAAAACACACAAAGACCATACAAAATATTTTTAAAGTGCAGGAAATATGATCTTACAACGAAGGAGTGCTATACCTAAGTATTCGTCAATAGCATTTTGGGGAAACATTTCATAAATATTACATTTATTATTTTTAAAATAAAATTATGATTCACTTATCACCACTTACTTTCGTATTTTGTATTGATGTCAAACTTATTCCCTTTGCAGTATGTAGCTCGAACAAAAGTTTCTCGTGGAGGGTTGACTTCAGCGTTATTATACTTTTTTTCCCTTACGTTGTGTGGCAATGACACTTTACATTTGTTTCTTCCGTATGTAATGGCATTCATGGCGGGTATGGCTAGCCATTCAGGAGAGGCTTACTCCTCCCGTCTCATCTCTGAATTTCAGGGGTCTGTGAATGTCTGCTGTGGTACATTGTTGTTAGTACCATAGACACTTGACACCAATTACTTTCGTATTTTGCATCAAAAAGTGTGTAGTCCACCCCAACTCCTTTCTTCCACCTAAACCCATTGTCTTCAGGGTGGCTAAATATTAATCAAATTTACACTTTGCATATCGTTTCATAAAGTTTTTAATTGCATAAATATTAATTTGTACATATGTGTTTCTCAAATATTATTCCTCCGCTGAAATAAATGATCAGGAAACGTGACCATCTGCGAGTTCTTCACACATATTTTAGTGCTTGGTAAATCGTCTGGTTCAAACAATACAAGACTGGTGTCTGTATGGTCTATTGTTAACATCCCCCTTTGTCTATACGGCAACATGGAAATTGTATTATGTATAGTCATGACTCACTCTGCCTTTTTTCCCTCTGTCTGGTAAAAGATAACCGTTAAGTAGATTGATGCGCAAGAATATAGGTAACTGGGAATGTAGATAATAATTATTTCAGTAAGTTGCGTTAAAAGTAACACTTTTATGTCCATTTTATCATGATTCGCGTGTGCAAAATGACAATACTGTAGTAGATACAAATAGTGCGTTTTGCTTATTTCAAAGTAATACCGTATACAAAATACATGATACACATGTATTACAGTTTATACTTTGAACTTTGGGGCAGGCGTGGTGTAGTGGTTAAGCGCTTGACCTGCGGCGCCGACGATCCGGGTTCGATTCCCGGGTTGCGCCACTATGTTTAAGAGGTTGGTAACCTCCTGCTTCCATGTCGCGATATAACTGAAATGTTGTTGAAAGCGACGTAAAACACCAATCAACCAACCAACTTTGAACTTTAATACGAAGATGAAATATCAATCTCATGCCGGAGGGGTGTAATTTTGCGTGGCTGTTAAGGTTAACAATGTATCTACTATTTGAACATTATTTTTATTTACTGATGTCCTAAAATCCTTTCATCTCATGACCACATATTCAAGCTACATACATGCATGGAGTAAACTGTAACTTTTACACATTGCAAACACATTCAATTTTGTTGAATTTAATCTATTAATTGATAATTGGATCTTGAATTTTCAGTTTTTGATCCTATATTTGACATGATACTTTCTTGGGAAAATATATATTTCAAAATTTTCTGTAACTTTGACCCTATATATCACCATGAATCAATATGATATTTCCTTACATCTTGCAATTTTTAGGCTGGATTTCATCATACTATTTTCTACAGTTTCCAATGGTCTCGAGCAAATTTCAAGTTTTGGTCTGCTACTCAACACTATTGGTAATCAATCCTTACTTCATAAGCAATAAATGTACAAAGTCTGATGAGCATCCATTAAATATCAACTTAGAAAGACCCTTTAGTAATTTTATTGATTCCAAACTGTAACCTTGACCTTTCGTGATAAGTTTTTAAATTCCATACAATTCTTCCTCAGGTCATAAACAAGAAGACAACATAGATCACCGGAAGGACATTGTCAGAGGAAAAGCGTGTATTTTCAATGTTTCTTTAGTTCAAGATCAAGGTCAAAAATGTTGGTGCGAACAGAAAGGTCTACTCATAATGAACACACGTGTGAAGTATGAAAGCCTTACCCCTAGTAGTTGACGAGTTATAAGCAAGGTTAAAGTTCAGAAAAGTGGGTCAAACTTCCAGATCAAGTTCACTGGGTCAAAAATGATGGTACTATTTATAGCAAGGTCTTGTCACACGGAATTTTGATACAAACAGAAAGGTCTACTCGTAAATGTACACAAATATGATATATGAACGCTCTACACCCAGTTACAGAGGAGTTATGGGTAATAAAGGTTAAAGTTTTTAGAAAGTATGTCATAAGGTCAAAATTGATTGATTGATTATCGTTTTACCTCACTCCACGATTATTTCACGTATAAGGTGACGGCATCTGCCTGATGCATTGCATGCAAATTCAGACCTTTGCAACGGACCCACAAGTAGTGAGGGATCTTTTACGTGCCAGGCCCACCGTGACATGGGGCCTCGGTTTTTATTGTCTCATCCGAAAGACAGAACACCGGTGTGTCCAGGGCAGCAGTCGAACCCGGAACCTCTCCATCACAAGCCGAGCACCTCATCCACTAGGCCACACCGGCTTCTCAAGGTCAAAAATGATGCCAAGGTTTTGTCCCATGGAATGTACAAATGAAATATGAAAACCCTATGTTTAATAGTTTTGAAGGTATGGTCAAGGTTAAAGTTTTTGTCTATGCTGCCAACGCTTACACTAGGACTATGACATTAGCTCTCCGGACATTAGTCTCAGTGAGCTAAAAATAAGTACACCAAATATGATGACATCAGTTGCAAACTGTGTTTTCTAGAGTACAAACTAAGTAAGCTGGACAGATGCAAGAATAAATAGACAAACCAACTGCCAAATGGACATACGACTGTGTTACTACATGCCCTTGGCAACATGTTGCATCATAGGATAATGAAAACTGAGCCACATATTGCAGAACAATTGAGGAACACTTAATCATTAATGAAGACAACAACTGGTTAAACACTTGTCAGTCTCCCTTCACCTTCCCTTGATTATACATTATAATACCAAAGTATCTACTAGCATCATCATCTAAGCAAGAAAATAAGTTTAAAACTTTTTTTATTGATCTCATAATACCAGCAATGATAAAATGATCAAGAGGGACTACATGAGTTATGAATGCATGGTTTATTTTATTTCGTTACTTGGCACATTTACAAGACATTACAAACAACAATTCACATGAATACAACTTAACAATGAAATATTTACAATTGACAATAGCGTAAAAGATGATGACTGAGAATAATAAGAAATTATACCTATAAATAATATCATGATAACAAATTTTAAACAAAATATTAGTGAAGCTGTTTGAAAATACTATTGAAGCAGTATCTCTTCAAGCAAAAAAAAAATAATAAAGACCAATTTCTTTCATTTACCTATTTTGAAACTCTATATTTCAATGGTTGTAACCATAAAAATAATTCAGGAATCACTGATTGGACTTTTCATAACTTCTGTTTAAAAATTATTTCATATGATAGCAATTTTGTCACTAAAGAAAAAGTATCAGACTTCAAAAATAATTTACCATGAAACTGCTAGCCAATGTTCAATGGTAAACCCAACGAGATTTCGAGAAAATAAATTTGGAACAATTGCTTTATTCAGGATTGTTTCACTTGAATCATGGTTGCTGTTGATTAGTGAGACAGGAAAGTGGAGAATTCGGAGCAAAACCACAAACATATAGTTGGCGGATGAATCCCTGGCTACTTAGAGCTGATACGCTAGAAGTTTTAGTACAACACTAACACCAACTCAGCCATATGGAACATAAATAATGAACTTCTACTATGACAGTAGATATATGTTATGTGATCAACTATAATATTGTGTGTATAATATGAAGCTACTGATACAATATTTCGTGTGAAATATTGCAAAAATTCAATTTCTAATTCAAAAACATTTCATACATAGAAATAAATAGAGAAATTATAAGTTAAAATAATGTCTAGAATAAAAACCATTAAGTTGGTCCAACTCCTTTCAGCACTCACAAAATTCAATAAAGTTTCCAATATGGGGACTACCAGTTATTGCACAGCTACTAAAGTAGCCTAATGCAAATATATGTAAACATAATTTTAGATAAGTTAGAATTCCAAAGTATAGTTATTACTGTGACAAAAGCACATAACTCAACATGTTCTGAAATCAATTTTATAATTACTTTATGTGTACTCATTTCAGTGGGATTCATAGTTCATCAGAATTAAAGCTGTGTTTTGTGCACTAATTCATAACTTTGCTAATACAAAGGCTTTCATAGGTATTTTAGAGCTATACTATACACTAATACATGACAAAGTGCCTCTTTTCAATTTTTTGAGCTGAAATTAATTCCTGCTGCAATAAGTATATGTACAATAAAGAAATGTTTAATATATACCAATCTTTTTCAATATAGAAATCTCTTATACTGTTTTACAGTTAGATGTCCCTATTCAAACCCCAAATCAACTATTGTAAATAAAAATTACATACCACTTTAGCCTTTTCCGGCCATACATCTACATATAATTAGATGCAATGTCATATATACAAATATAAATATATTCAGTACATATCAATGTTTTACCTATCATGTGTAAGTTTACAGTATTGCACAATACATTTGCATGTTTAAATGTCTACTATGCTTTAAACAATCCAAACTTTTTGTATGTCCCACATTCGTTGAAATGAACACTTATTCTTTGTTTCATTCTCGTTATGTTGTAAAACAGGATGGTACATGTACAATGTTTGCCTCATAATAACATTGTAAAGGATGATTCCTTGTCTCGTCATGAAAGATATGCATTTTGTACCACTTCCGTGACACTTCTACAAGACGTGAACTTTATTAGGAGTACCATAGTACCATGTACTTTCACTGACAACGGCATTCACAATCCTCTTGAAATCATATCCTTCTCAGACTCTCGCGTAAAACAACTCTAAAGACAAGATGTTTGATTCACATTTGACACTAACAGTCACCTGTTGACAATACTCAGAAATATATTATCTAATGAAATAAATTACCTAAGGCATTTTTTTTTTAATTCTATTTACTTCAGTATACTTTTTTACTGAAGGAAAAGAGTTTGCTGTATCAAATAATAATTACCAAGGAGTGAGTACTTTTTAAAACACAGAAATAATTCCAGTGAAAAACAGATTCTAGAGGGTCTGAATAATTGTCAGTGATGACTAGATCAAAAGATTTCCACAAAACATGCAGCTTCATAATATTGCAATATATTTACGATGAATTACTTGTCCAAACAAAGTGATTCACACAGAATGAACGACATTGATCTATAAAATACTTATGTTTTATGATTTATACAAATGTTAAAAACCATATACTCAAAAATATACTACACACTTTGATGTGTCATCATCTATATCTACTATGTAAATGGATAGGATACTGTATATCACATGCTATCACTCATACACTGTGATCCGTTATGTGAAGGGTTTATCTTCTCCTGCCGAATAAAATGAGACTGACCCAATTAAAAGACGTCATAAAATGACATTGTAATCATGGAATGTCCTCAAACAATCAAAATTCCTATTTCCTAGATAAAATTATCTACTGTTGAGTGTACATCATTTCCAGAGATTTGTGGATAGGGTTTGTCCATTGTTTGTGTTACTTCCCCAGTTGATTCCTGCTGCTGTTCCCACTGGTTGTCCAATTATCCCAGTGTTACCACTTCCTAATCTCATCTGAGACATCTGTTGCTGCATCTGAAGTTAGGAATAGATTTGATGAGTAGGCATACCAACATAAGAAAACAAATTTACATTACCTTCAAGTATGCACAACTAGATCTACCATACAAAATATGATTTTCCATTTTTATAGTAGTCCTTGAAGAAATTTGTACTTTACATTATATGAATAAGTTGGGGTCTTTATCAATAATATCATATTTCATAAATACATGTATCACGGCATTTTTTTTTTAAAATGTAATAGAGCACATAGTAATATTTTCACAAATACTGGGTAAAAAATTGCACTCTTACATAACCAGAAAAAAAAAATCACAAAACTTATGTACTCGGCACATGTACAGAAAATGCACATTATGTTAAACAGTTTTGCAATTGAAATGCATTTTAAATACATGTATAGGGAAATTTGAAGGAATGGTTCTTGAAGCACAAGTATACTAGATCATATTCCATGATTTACCTGTTGATATTGCATTTGTTGCATCTGAGGTTGCTGTGCATACATTGCTGGTTGATTCATTCCCATGCTTCCTGGCATACCTAAGCCACTGTACATATTGGGCTGTAAAAACAGTATCACTTAATGAAGTACCTAACCACCAAAATACATATACAACTTAAACTTTAAGTCAAAGTCAGCAGATCAAAGCAAATACTTCGACTTAACCAGAATTCAAGATAAACAGCAAATCTCTTTAATGATCATTATGAATCTTAAGGTAAATGGATTTACCAAGTGTCTTACTCATAGCGCATGCATTTGTCAAAATTTTTACTCATTCATATATTATAAACTCAATTAATCAGAAACAAAAATTACTTTTTACTTAATTTATGATACAAGAAATAAGAGAAAGAAAAAAGAAGGACAAAATAAAGACAGCTCGTCACCAATCGTTCAGTCAATTACCTATTATCTGAATAAAGACATAGGAAAAATCTTAAGTTTTGGTGACGTATTGACTCAATAAATCGCGAAAATTTAGATTTTTCTTACATCTTTATTAAATTAATTCATCACCAAAACTTGGATTTTACACACAACTTTTCATTTCTTCCACAGTCTTCACTGATATTTCGTACAAATACATACAGATTATTTCTCAACAAAGCTCAGAATTTCCCTTCAAATAGTAACTAATCACCAAAACATTGATTTTTTTCCCACAGCTTTTAGTGATTACTCTCTTTCTGTATACATTTAACATGGTATGATAGAAAATAGATGTATCAGAAATTCCTAAGTGTTTGTGACGAGTTATCTTGATTAAGAGGTGAGAAAAAGTTTTGGAGTTGTCTGGTCAACTTGTCACCAATTACAAAAAGTCACGTGTCATCTTGCTTTGGTAATGAGTTGTTGTTGCTATGAGTTAATTCGGGACAAGTTGTCCATCAATCACAAAAAGTGCCTTGATGTTTCAGCTGCTCTAAATGACTTTTAACAAACCCTTAACAAACACATTTTAACTTTAATTTGAGACAGAGAGATTCATGGCGACTTTGAGATACTGAGCTTCAACTGCATTCTGTACTACTATATATAAGAATATTTGCTTCATGTTTTATTTCTGAGTAATGAAGCACACTATACAAGCTCCAGGCTTTAAGCTATGAGTCATAAGATAATCCAGAGACAATACTGAGAAATACAACTAGATATCCTTATAACTTAGAGATGGAAATCAACCAAAACAATGCTGCAACATTTGCACAGACATCTTTAGACAATTTACGTACAAAATGCAAATGGCCAATACAGGACATATCCGAAAGTCATAATGATGACTTACTTGCATTGCCATCATGCCCTGCTGATTGTATTGCATGCCTGGATTCATCATTCCTGCTTGTTGTTGTACCCCTGGATTTCCATACATTGCCATATTTGGTTGAGGCATGTACACGCCACCTGTGCAAAAAGATGTACATAGTATGTAAAGAAAGAGATTAACATTACTGATCTATATACAATACAGATAAAATGTTCTTTGTTTATTAAATTAAGTATCAAAATCAAGTTTTCTACAGGTTTGCTCAGATGAGTTTGTCCTTTTCCAAAAAATCAATGCAAATTTAATGTCAAATTTAATGTAGGTAGATTTAATGATCTAGGATATCCTTTTCCATCTTTTTCATCAATATTCCTAAGCACTGAGCTATTTCTATACATGTGTATGTCAAATTTTGTTATGGTTTTTTTTTTATATTTATGTTCTAAATCAAAACAGGACAATTTACCTGGGCAAACCTCTACATCACGGTAAAAATCATCAAGTGACTATTACACATAATCAAAATTAAACTTAAAATGTCAAGCTTAAAGAAGAAGAAAGAGCAGTAAAAATTCAAACAAGGACTTTTATACATCAGATGGAAAGATATCCTAAAACAAAATGACAATATATCAATAGGAGCATCACAACAACCCATCATAAGAAATCTACAAATATGTCAAATCCGCTGTACCTAGTACTGATGAGAGAAATGTCAAGTTACAAACATATCTAACAGCAAAGGCGTACCTGACTTTGAAGAGCCTTGCTATGGTACCATAAAAACACTAACATGAAAAACTGAGTCAGGTCTGCTAAGCAATTCAGATGTTTGGGCCATACAAGATTTCACAAACTGCCTATAGTTTCGTTTGTTAGGGCTGTATGTTGCTTACAAAAAATTGTTCAAATTTCAAATTGGAAGCAGGAGGTTACCAACCTCATAAACAAAGAGGTACAATGCAGTACAATCAACCACAAACAATATCTCTACTCTTCTTTATTCAATACATGCTTGCCCTAGTCTAATACTACTTTTAATTATTTTAGTCCTAGGATTATACGAAATTGAAAATTGTTTTAAAATTGAATTGTTCCTCCTCATGCAAAGAAACCTACAAACTTTAACTCAAGCCCATGCTTCATGCAACAGCATATTAATCACATATTATGCAGAGAATAAAATGCAGAAAGCAGATTTTCTATCCAAACTAAAACAACATATATATATATATATATATATATATATATAATATATATATATATATATATATATATATATATATATATATCTGAGAATGTAAAAAAAAACTTTGATTTGTCCCAAGACACATATCAATTCCCCATGTGAAATTAATGTTATTAAAAAATACCAAGACATCGCAAGCAGTCTGCTACTCATTCATTAGAGTCATTACTGGTAAAAAAAAAAAACATGACAAAAGAAAACCCAACAAAGATGTTTGGTAATATATCACAATAGTGTACATGGTCTTAAGCGGGCTAAAGTGCTGCACTAGAGTTCACAATAGCCTCTCAACTATAACACCTGCATTAAAGCCCACGTCAGTGCAACTGGCGAATGGGATGTTTACCTGTGTACCTGCCAAAAGTGGACAGTTTCTCCAGATAATCCCTCTTCCTCCATAAGCATACCATATAGGTGAATTAAACCTAGTGTGGTACATGTACTAAACAACAAGTAAACAATGAAAAAATATCACTATGGCATTGACTTTTGTTTAAGCTCAACTAAAGACACTGATAAAGTCTACCGGTAATTATAGCGACTAAAATGTGAACATATCAGACATAAAATCAAACAAGCCCCAGGAAATAGAAGAAATGAAAATCATGCTTATAGAGGACTGTAATTCTACCTGTTTCAAACTGACTAATCATTCCCAGATCTCCTTGTGATACGTATGAATAGGACGTACCACCTGAAAAAAGCCATTCATTCATCAGTTTTAAAATTCACTACCTTTGTTTACAGTGTAGCCCTCAATGCTTGTTGACTACCTTGAAGATCAGATCCACACTGACTTCAGTGTACTGATTTCAAGTGGCATTAAAACATATTTATTACACATGTTGTTACTCTGTGTTTGCATATTATACAGTTTAATCATTTTCTTCAGTCTATACATTCATAGACATAAAAAATGTTAGTTAATTATAATTTAATTTCAAAATCATAAACAAGAGGCCCAAGTGGGCCTATATCGCTCACCTGAGTACCTAGATGATCAGTCATGCATGAAGGAAGAATTCATTTATTTTTGCATTAATGTGACTAAGTCAACACAGATGTTGAAAATATGTCAAATTTTATTTCAGGCTAGAATAAAAAACAACACTTTTTTGCACATCCATTCAGGTGATTTTGATATTAAGCATTTCCTTTGTCTCTGCAAGAAGTCATTCAGGGCAACAAGTTAGTCATTTTCTTTAGGTGGGGCCTTTTGTTGACTGATTTCAAGTCTGGGTCATGAACAACAATTGTTTCAAATATTGTCCAGATCTAACTTAAAATTGCCTAATTTCATATGTTGAGTGTTGAGAAACATCTAAAAACTTATTTAGATGTGTAAAGAAATGAAAAAAAAAAAATTCTCCATATTTCAATTACCAAGTGGTATATGTACCACTGTGAGAACTGCTTTTTAGACATGGTGGCATTATCTGCTAACCAATTTGGATGAAATTTACCAAATTGATAGAGGACCTTTAGTACTTCATGTATTCCTTGTTTCATTAAAATCTTTCATGTGGTATAACAGCAGAAGTGAAAAATGTGATTGAATAGTTCCTATACACCCTCATTTGGAAGTCTTTTGTGACCTACTTTTGACTATGGTGGCGCCACCTGTAAAGAGGTCTGGACGAAAACAACAGAATTTGAAGAGGATCATAAGTGACTTATTTCTATCAAGATTTATTAAAATCCTTCACACAGTTTTGTAGAAAAAGTTGAAAATGTGAAAAATGGCCAACCCCCCCCTTTTTTTTTGGAAGTCTTAAACGTAAAATTCCTAATTTCATATGTTGAGTGTTGAGAAACATCTAAAAACTTATTTAGATGTGTAAAAAAAAAAAAATTTTTTTTGACCACAGCTGGATTTGATCCGCTACTCTATATTTCAAATACCAAGTGGTATATGTACCATTGTGAGACCTACTTTTTAGACATGGTGGCATTATCTGTTAACCAATTTGGATGAAATTTACCACATTGATAGAGGACTTTTAGTACTTCATATATTCCATGTTTCATTAAAATCTTTCATGTGGTTTTGTAGAAAAAGTTGAAAATGTGAAAAATGGCCAACCCCCCCCCCCCCTTTTTTTTTTGGAAGTCTTAAAAAATTCATAAAAAATCCAAAAATTGAGATAATGACAAAATTCTTTCACAATAATATTCCTTACCACAATTATGATCAAAATAGTCATTAAGAAATCATCAATATCAATTAACTGAAAAACATGACACTTTTCTTCATTGAAATGACTAAGTCCAGAAACACGTCAAAAAAGCGTAAATTTCTATTTGACGGATCTTAACCCCGAAAACAATTTTTAATAACCCATCTTTATAGATTGTTGAAATGCAATTAGTTTCCCCATTTATGTACTGGTTCTGGAGAAGAAGATGTTTGAAGAGGGGTACCCTTTTGGGCACTTTTGGTCCCACCCTGGATCCACCCCTGGGGGAATCTGGATCCCGAACACAATTTTAATAGGGGACCTTGAGTACATCATTTACACAAAGTTTGATCCAAATCTGCAATGTAGTTCCAAACAGTTTTGTAGAAAAAGTTGAAAATGTGAAAAATGGCCACCCCCCCTTTTTTTTTTTGGAAGTCTTAAACGTAAAATTCCTAATTTCATATGTTGAGTGTTAAGAAACATCTAAAAACTTATTTAGATGTGTAAAAAAAAAAAAAATTTTTTTTGACCACAGCTGGATTTGATCCGCTACTCTCCATATTTCAATTACCAAGTATTATATGTACCATTGTGAGACCTACTTTTTAGACATGGTGGCATTATCTGTTTACCAATTTGGATGAAATTTACCAAATTGATAGAGGACTTTTAGTACTTCATGTATTCCATCTTTCATTAAAATCTTTCATGTGGTTTCGTAGAAAAAGTTGAAAATGTGAAAAATGGCCAACCCCCCCCCCCCCCCCCCTCCTTTTTTTTGGAAGTCTTAAAAAATTCATAAAAAAATCCAAAATTTGAGATAATGACAAAATTCTTTCACAATAATATTCCTTACCACAATTATGATCAAAATAGTCATTAAGAAATCATCAATATCAATTAACTGAAAAACATGACACTTTTCTTCATTGAAATGACTAAGTCCAGAAACACGTCAAAAAAGCGTAAATTTCTATTTGACGGATCTTAACCCCGAAAACAATTTTTAATAACCCATCTTTATAGATTGTTGAAATGCAATTAGTTTCCCCATTTATGTACTGGTTCTGGAGAAGAAGATGTTTGAAGAGGGGTACCCTTTTGGGCACTTTTGGTCCCACCCTGGATCCACCCCTGGGGGAATCTGGATCCCGAACACAATTTTAATAGGGGACCTTGAGTACATCATTTACACAAAGTTTGATCCAAATCTGCAATGTAGTTCCAAACAGTTTTGTAGAAAAAGTTGAAAATGTGAAAAATGGCCACCCCCCCCCCCCCCTTTTTTTTTTGGAAGTCTTAAACGTAAAATTCCTAATTTCATATGTTGAGTGTTAAGAAACATCTAAAAACTTATTTAGATGTGTAAAAAAAAAAAAAATTTTTTTGACCACAGCTGGATTTGATCCGCTACTCTCCATATTTCAATTACCAAGTATTATATGTACCATTGTGAGACCTACTTTTTAGACATGGTGGCATTATCTGTTTACCAATTTGGATGAAATTTACCAAATTGATAGAGGACTTTTAGTACTTCATGTATTCCATCTTTCATTAAAATCTTTCATGTGGTTTCGTAGAAAAAGTTGAAAATGTGAAAAATGGCCAACCCCCCCCCCCTCCTTTTTTTTGGAAGTCTTAAAAAATTCATAAAAAATCCAAAATTTGAGATAATGACAAAATTCTTTCACAATAATATTCCTTACCACAATTATGATCAAAATAGTCATTAAGAAATCATCAATATCAATTAACTGAAAAACATGACACTTTTCTTCATTGAAATGACTAAGTCCAGAAACACGTCAAAAAAGCGTAAATTTCTATTTGACGGATCTTAACCCCGAAAACAATTTTTAATAACCCATCTTTATAGATTGTTGAAATGCAATTAGTTTCCCCATTTATGTACTGGTTCTGGAGAAAAAGATGTTTGAAGAGGGGTACCCTTTTGGGCACTTTTGGTCCCACCCTGGATCCACCCCTGGGGGAATCTGGATCCCGAACACAATTTTAGTAGGGGACCTTGAGTACATCATTTACACAAAGTTTGATCCAAATCTGCAATGTAGTTCCAAACAGTTTTGTAGAAAAAGTTGAAAATGTGAAAAATGGCCCCCCCCCCCCTTTTTTTTTGGAAGTCTTAAACGTAAAATTCCTAATTTCATATGTTGAGTGTTAAGAAACATCTAAAAACTTATTTAGATGTGTAAAAAAAAAAAAAAATTTTTTTTGACCACAGCTGGATTTGATCCGCTACTCTCCATATTTCAATTACCAAGTATTATATGTACCATTGTGAGACCTACTTTTTAGACATGGTGGCATTATCTGTTTACCAATTTGGATGAAATTTACCAAATTGATAGAGGACTTTTAGTACTTCATGTATTCCATCTTTCATTAAAATCTTTCATGTGGTTTCGTAGAAAAAGTTGAAAATGTGAAAAATGGCCAACCCCCCCCCCCCTCCTTTTTTTTGGAAGTCTTAAAAAATTCATAAAAAATCCAAAATTTGAGATAATGACAAAATTCTTTCACAATAATATTCCTTACCACAATTATGATCAAAATAGTCATTAAGAAATCATCAATATCAATTAACTGAAAAACATGACACTTTTCTTCATTGAAATGACTAAGTCCAGAAACACGTCAAAAAAGCATAAATTTCTATTTGACGGATCTTAACCCCGAACACAATTTTTAATAACCCATCTTTATAGATTGTTGAAATGCAATTAGTTTCCCCATTAATGTACTGGTTCTGGAGAAGAAGATGTTTGAAGAGGGGTACCCTTTTGGGCACTTTTGGTCCCACCCTGGATCCACCCCTGAAGGAATCTGGATCCCGAACACAATTTTAGTAGGGGACCTTGCGTACATCATTTACACAAAGTTTGATCCAAATCTGCAATGTAGTTCCAGAGAAGAAGTCGAAAATGTGAAAAAGTTAACGACGGACGACGACGACACCGACGACGACGGACGGCGCACTATGACTATAGCTCACTTGAGCCTTTGGCTCATGTGAGCTAAAAAACACAAATTATATGGGAAAAACAATTTAATATCTCGAAAAACAATTTGAATAAGAGCTAAAAAAATTCAAATTTCAGCACAGGGTCACTTTCAGTATAAAGTTACTACATAATCAAGACAGAAATATACAAAATAAATCATTACAATTTACACAAAGAATAAATGATATCTTTATACTTTTATTCTTTTAATAAAAATCCCATATTTTTCAGAAAAAAAAAAAAACTCAAGAAATTAATTGGAAGACGGAAGTGTAAACACTGAGGCCAAGGCCCTGAACAAGCATTAACTCTTGATCACATGATATTTGTCTATTCAGTGATAGACTACTTGGCATCCTGTACAAAACAGCACTGTATATAAAATTACCATAAACCAAATGAAAAGAGATATTATAAATACTCTACAAGTATTGCTATACTGCTTCACTACCAAATAGTAAAAGCCATCTGATTGTCTACATATTATCAAATATCAACACGAACAATAGTATTTTCTTTAATTTATGACAAAGTATAAATGTGATATCGAGTTATGCAGTCCAAAATTATCTATCCACAAATATAAACTATAGATTGCTTGTAAAACATATACCCCCTGAGTCAGTCAGTGGCAATTCTAAATTTTTAAATATTTTCAAAAAAAGTTCAAGATATTCCAATGCTAAAAAGAGGCACCATAAAAATGTTTATCGGTACGTTTAATCTTTTTACAATACATATAAGTTCAAATTTCAAAAGAGACTACAACCAAAGATAGAAATCTCATTTCCTCGCCTTTTGATATGTTATTTTTTTAAAGTATCTATATATGTACATCCAAATTTGGTTTAGATAGGATGCAAGGAAGTTTAGTTATCATCCAAACACCAATTGTGTGATGGAAGGACAGAAGGATGGGCAAACCAAACTCTTAATGCCCTAAGCCATGCCTATACCAGGGGCAAAATTTTTTTTTTTCGATACCAGTTCACATATATGCAATGTCTCAAGCATCAATGGTAGAAGCACTGTTTTAGTAAGGTATCAAAACATCAGGACCAACCATGCAGATTAGTATTTTTTACCAAATTGGATTGTATGAAATTATATCAAAGAATAACTTACCAGGAACACCAAATTGCTGAGGCATGGACTGTGAATTGGAACTTCCAAATAAAGCCATTATAGAGTCTTTTGTGTTCTTTGTCTGTTCTTTACTGTTTGTAGATTCTTCAAATAAATTTGGCTCTGATGTACCATTTGGTATCTAAAAAATGAAAGAGTAGAAGTTATTGTTTCTTTACACGGCATATCTCTGCATGTTTGTCATACTAAAGTAATTTTTTATTTGACATAATTCAGAAGTTTTGTTGCAAAAATCTTTTCAACTATATGAATGCGAAGAGTGTGTGACTATAAGGCTATCTTTCAAAAGAAGATTTGTAAATTTCTAGTCATTCAAATAGCACTTGAACCCACAACCTCTTGCTCTAAACTCAGACACACTACTGATAAAGCTATGCCAGAGAGTGACAGAATATTACTCTGATATAATTTGGAATATTAAAAGATTAACATGTTGGTTTTCTGCAAGTACCACTATATGAGGAGGATCTCGGTACCAGCAGACATACCTGTTGTGATTGCTGGGTATGACTAGTTTGTGAGGTTGATTCAGGGGTCTGACCAGCTTGAGTTTGACCAGAAGATGTTGGTGCACTCAGGAACTCCAAGTCTCCCAATAAATTAGTAGTGCCAGATGAAGGTACATTACTACTGACTGAGGAAGATTCTGGAATATAAGTACAGAAATTATCTAATTACCTTACATGAAGTATCCCTTAGTATTTAATAGTATACTATAGTAGTATAAAACAAGATGTGTTTGTGAAACAAGAATGCCCCCAGCGGCAACAAAGTCCAAATAAGGCAAATTTTGAAATGTAGATCAAAGGTCAATGTCACAAGGTCAATGATTTTAGTGTAATATGAAAAGGCTTTATTAGTGGAGTATGCATGCCAAATATGGCGAAGGTTAAAGTTGACAACAGACGCACAAACAAAACAAACAAACAGACAGACAGGTATAAACCAACTTATCACCCACTTGGCGACAGTGAAATTCATACCAAAATCCCCCCCCCGATTTTATCACATCCTATTTGATCGATGTCATTGAGACACTCTATCATTGAGGGTTACAGTATACAGTCATTGTTATGTATGTCTACAGACACACATGCCAAATATGAAGGCCCTACGACTTACGGTTAAACAGTTATATTGAAGTAGATCAAAGTTCACGGTCAAGGTCACATGATAAAAAATTCTGGTACCAAAGGGAAGGTATTGCAATTGGGGACACACATGCCAATATGAAGACCCTACATCTTATGGTTAAATAGTTACATTGAAGTAGGTCAAAGGTCACGGTCAAGGTCACATGATAAAAAATTCTGGTACCAAAGGAAAGGTATTGCAATTGGGGACACACATGCCAATATGAAGACCCTACATCTTATGGTTAAACAGTTACATTGAAGTAGGTCAAAGGTCACGGTCAAGGTCACATGATAAAAAAATCTGGTACCAAAGGAAAGGTATTGCAATAGACCATATTCCGGTTTTGATAAATGACGACTTTTTGTCCGAGCTAATACCTTTTGGCGTTGTTTTTCATAGTAACGTTATAATGAATCTATGTCATGCATTATGACGTCACTAAGAAAAACAACGCCAAAATGTATTAGCTCAGACAAAAAGACAGCAATTATCAAAACCGGAATAATGTCTATTAGGGACACACATGCCAAATATGAAGGCCCCACGTCTCACCATTAAACAGTTACACTGAAGTAGGTCAAAGGTCACAGTCAAGGTCACATGATAAAAAATTCTGGTACCAATGGAAAGGTATTGCAATTAGGGACACACATGCCAAATATGAAGGCCCTACATCTTATGGTTAAAAACTTATGACCAAGGTAAAAGCTTTTGTGACAGACGGATGGACAGACGAATGAGATTTAATGTCTCATCGCTTTCGAGAAAAACAGGGGACAATAAAAGCTAACATAGAAATATGAAAAACAACTTGAAATCAATAAAAGAGATATATATTTAGCAATCTTCAACAAACTGTTTGGCAAATGTATACCAGTTTCATGTAAAGCAAGTTTATGAAATGGCTAAATTCTTCATTCATTAAATGTTTCAAGAAAAATTCATCAAATTGCTACATCTAAATATTTTAAGGCAACATGAACTCTACAAAGAATTCAAGAAAGAATGCATACAAAACAGACCTTCAAAGATGACCTTTAGTATGCCAAATTTTAGTTGAACATTGAAACTCTGTATAATTCATTATACACATGTACAGCTTACCTAGTCCCAGAAGATCAGGTGCATCATTTTGTGGTTTGCTTTCTGTCTTTTGTGGAGACTGAGACTTACTTTGCTGACTGTCTGATGCTACTGGTTTCACTTTCGGGACCTTAAATGAAGTATAACATGTGCTTTTTTTTTGGTTAATGGACAAACACACAGCACATCAAATAATAACATCCCACTAAAAACAAATACAAACCTTATATAATTACACAAATTCATGTTGAAACTTAATTTTCCTTAGAAATATCTAAATACTCTAAAAAAGAAAATTTTCCTTATTTGTTCAAAAGTAATTAGAAAGTTTTATTATTGGGAAATTAACATTAATACTAATATCCAATACATTATGTCATACATTTATCATTTGCAACACTTATACTTTCATCCCATTTAGATTTCAATCTTTGAACTCGTTATCTATTTAAACTTACTGAGCTTAATTGTACTGCTGACTGTTTGGCTTTCTTCTTTTTCTCAAGTTTATCATCATCTAATAACTAATGTAAGATAAAATGATAGACAGTGATATAGGTATGAAAATATTTTACAGTATTCATTCTGTCAAAGCTGCCAGAAATAGCCTACGGACCCTATTACTTTTGCCTACATGTAAAGTCAAGAATACCACTTGTAATAAAAATTAAAATGTACCCTGTGCATTCATGTACAGCTACGGTCTGACTTTCCCATAGTAATCTATTTGCAGCTATGGTAAAATTTGCCATAAAAAATCAGCATACATACATTGCCATGGTCAAACTTGCCATGAATAGCTTACATACATGTGATATAGCTGTAAACAAACTCATGATAAAATTAACAATGGACAATGGTCATATTTACTCTTAATCTAAATAAACTGCTTATGTACAACTTCTGTAAACCTTATCATGAGTAGCTTACATCTAGCTTGGGTCTGACTTGGCATGAATCTACTTCTACATGCAGCTTTAGTAAGATTTGCCATTAGTAGACTACAACTACACATAACCTACACTTATGACTTGGCATTGATGGTCTAAATATAATTACAGAAAGGCTTGTTATAAATTTATATAAATATACACTGTTGACTTGACATGCCAATATGTAACGGCATACCAGAAATCATTTAATGATTTATATTTCATGATTTTATTTTCACAATTATCTCACAATGGAAAAATCATTTCATGAAAAGCAATAAACATGTTTTAGTTTCAAACTTTAAATAACTGTCATATCAGGGGAAGCCAGGACTTAATTTTAGCTTGGAGTCATACGTCCAAAATTAGGTGAAAATAAAGTCTTTACAAATCAAAGGTGTTTAATAGTATTGCAATGGTTAAATGGAAATGAAGGACATTATATACTCAGCAAATATTCGATCAAATCATAAAAAATAAATTAACTACATATTTCTGTACCATTATTTTGTATACACACTTCCAGAATTTAAACCAACACCTTTCTATTTCTAGAAATATATATACCACTGTACCAGAAAGCTAAAAAGATTTTATGACCAGCCTAATTATGTTTTATTTCATGCCTTACTGCAGCAAGTCCACCACCATAATAAGCTTATTTTACATACTGGTCCTATTTTTTGTGCAATGCTATTAAATATATATATATAACAAAACATGCAGAAAATATGTGACACTACTTTATGAAATTGGTGACTGCCAGGATTTTGATACGGTCCCTGCATCTACATTTGTAATAACTGTATAAAAGTACGCTTATACTTTACAGTAATAGATACTGATTCCTTCTAGATATTGTATCAAAATCTGAGCATGGACTAGCTTTTTCATTTTCACTTCATTTGAAAATTTGATCATCATAAGGAATAAATTGGATACACTACTGAAACTTGAAAGCAAATTGTCAGATATACGTTTTCAGGATTTACTTCACTACATTTCAAGTCTTTGTGAAAACTCAATTTGCATATTAGTCTGAGTTAACGCCTTTTCTGTTTTACAGTTTTACGTGTTAGTTGATCAAGGATAGTAAAATTAAATATGGTACATTACAATTGTTAATTTATTCTACATTTTGTTAAACTTTTATATCTAACACTACTACAGTGGATTCCGTTTAATCTGATAGTCTATTTGTGTGAATAAAATATCAGATAAAGCGGGCTATCAGATTAGACGAAATTGCGAAAGTTGATGCTTTATGTTGTGCAACATGTTATAGATGTCTATTCATATGGACGTTTGATAGCGGTTGTTTTCATTTAGAGATATACGACCGCTAACATGTTGTTAAAGTACCTAAAGCCGTCAATCAAACCTACGCGGTGTGAGATACGTCTATTGTCTGTATACTGTCTGCTTCCCGTAGTAAATGACCAAGGCGATAACAGGAGTAATGTCTACAGAGTGCTATTCAAAAAGAATACAATAGAAGACTTGCGCTGTGTTTATCACGACAGTGGTTTCTGATTAGCAATGTGTATGGATGATATAGTATTCTAACCTTAATTGGTTAATTGATGGTTACGCAACAGGTGAAATTACTTGACCGTAACGGCACGATCATCGGCAGTGTGGCTTACGGTCATAAGAATGTTAGATCAATTTAAGAATTGTATTCAATTGAACTATGGCTGCTTATAACACTCGATTCATTCATTCTCTCTTTATGATGTCTTCACCACATGTGCGATACCCGCGTACAGTTTGTGTAATGTATGTGGACACGCACGTTCATTCTAACGTGAAAAAAATGAAACGGTCGTTTGGGACGAGGGTTTAACTACTAGTACGGTAGCAATAGTTAAGAAATTTGAAGTGTATACGAGTTTGATCGTACATGAAGTGAATAAGAAAAAGCGTTGATATCACACGATGAATAAAGACTGGTCATTCCGCGCCACTTTTGATAATAATTTACGTAACGCGATCTCATTGTGATAGAAATACGGCAAAGCAACTGACAACATCAACGATTAAATGACAGGAGATACACAAAAAGACAAATCACTAAACATCAAAACAAAATCATATACACGTGCTAAGAAATATCGATTGCGTCTCGCGGTCTTGCTGTTTCATTACGAAATTGACATTATTCTTTTGATTTTTTCCCAGCATATTATTCACGGAGTTAGACGTTTTTTTTTTTGTGATTTTTGAGGTCATTTCTTATGTGCGTATTATACTCGGGTGCGTATTATATCCGATTATTTACGGCAAATCTACTCAATTTTGGTCATCAACATATTTCATTAATTACGAATGACGCTACAGCGATCACTAATTAAACCTGTACAGGTACTTTAATGAGATGTCAATAGCTGTGTACACAAACAATCAATTATTATTCCTAGTCGTCGTCGTATTGCCGTAGGTGTTGTTATATGCCTATGTTGTCACGGCTGGGTGGTTTCACAACAATATCCGGGCTTAAAATAGGCTAAATTCGGGGTGAAATATTTTTTCAACGGTGAATTTGCTATCAGATAAACCGAAACTTGGACTTTTCACTATCAGATAAAAAAGACAAATTATTACAGAAATACATAGAAACGGTTTGGTGTTTTAATATCATATCAGATAAAACGAAATATCAGATAATACGATATCAGATTAAATGGAGTCCACTGTATTAAAATACATCTGGACTAGTAAAAGTTAAAATACTGATAGATGGAATTACGGAAAAATCAGTGAGAAAATCTTCAAATAGTTATGGAGCGTAGATTTTAAGATTGATAACATAATCAGATTAATTGATAACTGATACATGTAAATTACATAATCGGGTAATATTAGTTGTTTTTTTTTTAATTTACAAAAATTCATCAAAAAACATACATACAAATTAAAATAAAATGAACTTGAAAGTCTTGATTTCTTGATTATTGATAGAAGATTCGACTCCAGTTTTAGATATCTTAGTTTTGTAATTAATCAAATGCAATGAAAATCAAAAAGTCTGACTGCTTTTACTTAAAAAGATTAGCCTAGGAAAAAATTACTCTTGACCATTGAGTTGTTTATTCTTATGAACTGACCAGTAAAGCATTTAGCACTTACTGTATGGCTCATAATCTCACCTCGGCCAGACTCATCAGCCGTACACAAATGCATGTGAGTAGGATTTACTATTACTTCACCACAGCACCAGGGCATTAAAATGAGAGCAATAGAGGTAAGGACAAATTCTAACAATAAAGCATCTTACCGAGTCAGACTTAAGCTGTTAAATGAATGTTTGCATGAATAGTTATATCTACATAACAGATTAAACAACACCACAAAACAGAAGTTACAAGTAGGATATTAGGCTAATTTCACAGTGATAGAAAGGTGAGACCTCCTCTCACTGCCAAACTTATATATCTCACTAACACACACGAACAAATTCAAAAGCTCCTGTATTCACTAGACAAAGGAATAATCACTAGCTAGTATCATTCAATTGCATATGATGTAATGATAACTAATATTCTTATTTAAAGTATTTTCGATGAAGTATACCAAATATATATGGGATTAGTCTCACTCTTCCTCAATAATATGTACATATAACGTTTATCAAACTGATGGAGCTGCTCCCTTTTTTTACAGTTATTTCTGAAATACACCTACAGTTACTTGACAGACATCTGGAACCTAAGTGATGATTAATACTATGTAGTGGAACAAAAGCTGTCAGAAGACTACAGATTTCACCAAAAAGATTAAAATAAATGTAGATGGGATGGATTTGATGCCACGAGGAATTCTACTATGGAAGCTGCCTGCCAAACATGAAAGCCCTGTATCTTATCATTCAAAAGATACTGCTGAAATAATAACTCTATTTTTTTTTTAAATCCATTAGATTTAGTATTTTACTTGCAACAACACACAGATGTGACAGCAGTATCAGCTTTGTACCTTAAATTTCAGTCGTCAAATGCATTCAAAGCTTGCAACAGGATTTACACGTACAGTTACTGGTATCAACAAGATTTCAGTTTGTAAAGAGTCTCACTAGTTGCTCCAACTGCATATTTCCATCCCAAGGTCCCTGATACTCATATTTTTTTTTATAATGAGCTCTTGATTACCTAATGCCTAATTCTACCCCTGATACATTTGAGTATTATTCAAACAATGATCAGCACAGTCAATAATTATTCCTCTATCACTCCTTTCCTATGGTTCACACAGGGTCTGAAGACAAGATCTATCATTAGCATGCTTAGCTTAAGACCAAGAAGACGGACCAGGGTGGAACCCTATTGGCAGTTCAGAAGTGTCTTATCTTACAAAGAATACACTAAACATCAAAGTCCTGTGTCACCGTAGATGATGGCACATGAAGAACACCTCACTACTTCAGGTGGGTTGATTGCATATGTCAAACTTTCTGTGTCATATATCATGTCAGTGAAAAACTCATGATGTGATATAAAACAAAAAGCACTCAAATCTTACTACTTCCAAGGACCTTTCCTACACCTTGAATAGACTAAGAACATCCAATAAAATGTTCCACACATCAACACAAACATCACTTAATGTCATCATTCACAAGATTATTTTCAATTTGTTAACTGAGTACTGAAAAAGTGCAAGTTTTTAATACAATTGAAGCTGATTATGGAACAAAACTGATAGAAATATGTATCACAAAATCATTGTTGAGCATTTACCTGTTTTGGTATTGTAGGCTTTGGTGGCACCCATTCTCTTGCTATATATTTCTTTTGTTCATACTTTGCTCTAATAAAAGCTTCTAATGCACTTTTATCTCTGTTAAGGAAAGTAAACAATACAGATACATAATGAAAACGTAACAAAAATTACAATAAGTATATGAAAATAGAATCTAACTAGTCAAAATAGTTTTCTAACTTAATAAGAAAGGAATATTTATTTCAAAATTATAAATCAAAAACTTTTTTGTATAGTACTAGACACTAGACCCGTCTTTTTTTCACTGTTAAAGTTTTCTTAGGGATACAAAATAAGGACACAAAAAGTACATGTAAATAAAATGTTCAGACTTACAAGTTGAAGAGAATACAGTTCTTATCTTGTATAATTGCAATTATGTTTTACACCATCATTTATAGTACTTATAACACCACCCTTCCTTTCCCCTAATAAACAATCAATTCTTATGTTAAAATAGGATACGAGTCTGACTGTGGTCTTCGAAAGCTGTCTGGGATATTGGCTTCATAAACTGCTCTTGCTCGGCTATTTCCAATCTCCATCATCATCTGTGGAGAATTCAAACAATTAATAAGTTACTAATGGCAGATCTCATATAGATTTAGTAAAATATCTTTATGGATAGAATTCTAGCACAATTATCCTCAACAAAATTCTTAGTTTTGCTTTTTTCAACGATCAAAGAAATTTCTTGAAATTCACACAGAACAATACATGTACAGGCACAACACAAGAACATGTCTATCTATCATTATATTCTGCGTGTATAATGGTTACAAATAATTTTTAATGTGAAATTTTTTTTCTCTAAATTCATTTTATAAAAACAATCATAATATTTGGTCTAGTATACATAAATCTGACATTTCTTTCAGCAATCTGATAACTATATCATCATTTGTCTATTGATTTAGTACATACCGCTACTTGTTCTGCAGTCCAAGAATCTAAATTTACAGATTTTACTTTGGAGATATGGACACCAAGATTTCTGTGTATCCCAGCACACCTTATACATAAGAATATTCCCAAATTCCATGATGCCCATCTTGGACCTGAATAAAAAAGCCAATTAAAAAATTTCAGTTTTAAGATATGAAAGAAAACAACTCCAGTAACATTATTATTTACTATACTGTTCAAACTACATACATGTATACAGTACAGACCAAGTGTTTTCGAGAAATTGCACAAAACTCAGTGGGAAAAACACTCAAAACCACAGCCAGAATTCAGGAGTAAATTTACCTACACGCTTATAAACACCTTGGTGAAATACACAGTGTATTGTAAATTTTAGTTTTGAAATCGCACCTGGATGACACCCAATGTGGCAGGTTGAAAAAGTACAAACACCTGGACTGTATTGTATTTCATAATAATACATGTCTTATACCGATATAACAGCGCTGTATTTACCAAACCATATGCATTACCGTATACATACATGTACATATACATACATGACATCTTCAATACTTTCATAATTTGAAAATATATATCCATTTGTAATAAACAAAACACTTGTACTTTTTATTTTAATACAATGTGTAACAATAAGTGACCATCACTAACCATCCTTCCAAATGAAACGTTTCTTCATCATCAGTAAAACTAAAAACAATCAAACCTGGACCCTATATTAAGACAGTAATTGCTCTCAAAAGTACAATAATAAAAAATTCAAATGTTATAAATTACCCAAAGAAACAATGCAATTATACTTTATGGGCTACTGGGGTTAGGCCTATAAAAAGTACCATTAAAATTTTATTCAATTTCATGCTGAAGTGCCTTTAACAAGAAAGTTGTCTGTTTTGGCAGATACAAGCATAAGGCTTGAATCTGGATTTTCACTACAGAGCAATTAAATGGTAATTTTTAAAAACGAAAGCTTGAATTTTGGTCAAAAATTCAACAGAACAAATCTTTATGGTTAACTGAACAATGTTTTGTTAAAAACATACATAAAGACATTTTTCATCAACTGTTATGAAGTTTTCAGCTACTCAAATATAGGGAGAGAGTTGGGGAGGGGACTTACAAAAGGAAATTTACCTTTAAAATATCATAAAGATGTGAACGCTTTAGCTATAAAATATATTTGTAAATTATTTGAAAAATGTTTGGTTTTAAATAAAGAAATTCACCAGATTGTCTGGTTAACAGAATTAATTGAAACTATTGTAAAACTTTTGTTTTTACTTTGATTGAATAATCAAAATATATATATTTAACACACATTTTGTATTGCTGATTGTATCTTCAAACTCAATCAATGCCATAATACACCACATGTGCCGAATACCCCATGTACCATAATCCATATACGGAATTTCGAAATCTATACTTTAATAAACCGTTACCTTGTAAAAGTTTCGTTTACTCTGTACTAAATGTATGTATATAAATCAAGGGTAGAGAGTACCCAATTCTCCGCATAAACACTAAGTTACAACCTGGAAGTTATAATAAATAAGGGGAGGATACAAATAAAATACATTTCTCTACACAATAATGAACGTGTCAAACCTTTGGCATCACAATCTACACAATATTTGTTATCATCATCCTTCAGAAGATTGGACAGAATGGCCTGAAATTTCTCTTGTTGGGCCTTGGCTCTTTCTTTTTCTGCTTTAGACATGTTTTAATTACTGTTTTTCTTTCTCTGACGATGACAGGTGACAACAAACCGGATGACACATGCATTAAACGGAGAATGTGTACGCGTAGTAATCTACCAAAATGAAACCAAAATTATATATCTCAAGTGACACATAATTCTTTCAATATCTATGTTACTTGATAAAATTTAGTCATGATGCGGATCAGAATAATCATTTATGTTATGTTAATCCGAAAATGATATATTTAATCGGACTATTTTCTATTCGTTTTCTACGACCGAGAACTCTCGGGAAAAAAAATCGGTTTCGTATTTCCGGGGGGAGTGAATTTCCTGAATACAATATAACCATAGACCTAAATTTAAATAGATATATGATATAACTATAGTCATAACCAGACTAAAGTAATATTATTTGAAAATAGATTTTTTATGAGAGGGTACAGATTCCTTCAATTCGGCATGACTCGAGCAAGAGATTCTGGGTCCGGCGCCATAAACTGAGAATATTCTTATGTCAAAAATTCATATTCCTCTGTTCATCAATGAATTAATAACTGGGATCTGGATTTTATTTAGTTTTATTCTACTGATAAATAGCATTAAACCACTCTGCATTAAAATTGAAATGAACGTTTGATAATGGAATAAATTAAAATGAAATTTCAGTTTAGGGTGCCGGACCCATGGTCATACCGCCTGAAGAGCAAACGTTACTGAGGAAGACAGATAGACTCCTTTACAGTGATACTGGATCCAAAGCGGAAATACTCAACCAGCAATTTCATTCCGTCTACACCAGGGAGAATATCACATGGATGCCAAACAAAGGTGCAAGTCCTTATCCAGCGATGCCTTCAATCCAAGTCAGCCAAGCAGGAGTCCACAAGTTACTCAGGAACATCGACTCCCACAAAGCAACAGGACCAGATGGAATCAAAGCCAGGCTTCTACACGAGTATGCAGACCAAATTGCTCCAGCATTGACCAAAGTCTTCCAAATCTCATTGGATTCAGGCACCATTCCAGACGACTGGCGATCAGCTTCTATTGTTCCAGTATACAAGAAAGGTGATAAGCATCAGGCCTCCAACTACAGACCAGTCTCACTGACCTCCATCCCCTGTAAATTACTGGAACACATCATCCACAGCCAGGTAATGGGCCACTTCGACCAGCACTCTATCCTCAGCAATAGTCAACACTACGTCAGATCCAAGCGTTCCTGTGAAACTCAGCTAGCCACTACCATAGACAGTATTGCCCGCACTTTAGACCAGGGAGGGCAAGTTGACATTGTTCTGCTAGACTTCTCGAAGGCATTTGACAAGGTGTCATATAAGAGATTGCTACATAAGCTGCAGTACTACGGTGTACGAGACAACACCGTGCATGCTATGGATTAAGGACTTCCTGAACAACAGACTTCTAGACGGCCATGCCTCATTTAGTGCAGATGTCCTATCAGGAGTACCACAGGGAACAGTACTTGGTCCGCGGCTCTTCCTCACATTCATCAATGACCTCCCAGAAATCACCAAGTCAGAAACCAGGTTGTCCGCAGATGATTGTTTACTGTCCCGCCCACTCAACAACACAGAGGACAGGAACAGTCTACAGCAAGACCTTACAGCACTTGAGAAATGGGAAGAAGAGTGGCAGATGTCCTTCCATCCGGAGAAGTGCGTGGTCATACAGATCTCATTTAAGCGGAAAACAATCAGTGTAGACTACAGACTACACAGCCATAAGTTAGAAGTAGTGGACTCGAGCAAGTACCTGGGAGTTACAATCAGCAGCAACATGAAGTGGAACAAACACATTTGATGCCATCACAACGAAAGCCAATATGACTTTGGCTTCCTAAAGCGAAATCTCCGAGGTTGCAGAACATCAGCACGGGTCAGAGCCTGCAAAGCCATTGTACGTTCAACGCTGGAGTACGCTGTCTCCATATGGGACCCTCACACTAGCGGACAGATCAACCAGATAGAGAAAGTCCAACGTAGAGCGGCACGATTCGTTACAAGGAACTACTGGGATAGGAAAGCAGGCAGCGTCACCAACATGGTCAACTCCCTGGGATGGGATCCGCCTTCTGTTGCTATTCAAGATCCAGCACAATCTAGTGGCCATTCCAACAGAACAATACCTAATCCAGACAGACACCAGGACTAGGGGACAACATACCTTTCGCATCTCAACAGCAAAGAAAAAAGGATGTACACTGGTTCTCCTTCTTCCCGCGTACCATCAGGGATTGGAACAGACTTTCATCAGCAATGACATCAGCATGTTCCTTGGAGGACTACCGGACTGCAGTGGACAACATACCACCTGCCCACTTCAGCTTGGGATGAGGATCAAAGATTTTAACATTTTAACTGCATCATATTGCCCTGTGAGGCTTTTATCTTGACTGCCACATGAAGTATAACGCTCAACTTTTGAGTACACTTCATATTGGAAGAAGAAGAGATTATTGTCTTGAATCTTTTTATCATGGCATTTAAGAGAATCTATAATCAAAACAAGTAAAAAACAGCATTATAACCACCGTACTAACAGTGAGATATTTCTATGGCGATTTCGGTAATAAAACAAAAATTTCGAATCAAGAAAGTTATTTCATAAGTTACTGACGCAATGATATGCATGCCAGAGATATAGATCTACGCCAAAATTGAGTTTGAGTCATGGGTCATAAAACTATAGGATCATTTTAATATAGATGGTGGCAGTACCTGCTCAATATATATGGTCTAAAATACAAGACGACATCGTGCTTGGTGCTAGTCTGACTCATTTGCCCTTTCAACATTGAGACGGTCTTCTATCGATGCCAATTAGAAAAACGTCTTGTTGAAAGGAGCTGATGGGTCGGACTACCGACTAGTCGGGCTTGGGTCGAGACTCTGTTTGTGTATGAAAGAGAGAGAATTATTTTCTGAAAATCGTACGTCTACTCGACTTCTCCGGAGGAAGAATTGGCTGAAGAGTGTTGAGACAAGGAGTTGAGGGAGGCGTCGTTAAGAGGGGGGTGGGTTGTTAGATACCTCCCCTAGCTGTGACGTGTCTGCTCCTTTATTGCTGGTTCAGCGTCCATTTTTCAAGATAAACAACAGAAAATGATCAGGTTACAAATCTCTCGGAGTAAAGTTGATTTTGTTCAGTGTAAGGTTCTGACTTGATTACATCCCGGCGGAATAAAAAATGTTGCCGGTATTTTGATTGTGTTTGTGTTCGTCTATATATAATTCATTGTAAATAAATAAATGAAATGCATCCTTTTGTTTCAGTTTTATTGGCTGTACTGGCCAGAGATCAACAGAGCTTATGCGATACCATTCGTCGTCTGTCCGTCCACTCCGTAAACAATTTAAGTGTTTGTTATCGCTACTCCTCCAATGCGAGAAGTAGAAGTATTCCGTAAATCATCTAGTGCATAAGTAATTTTGATCCTGGGTCCAGCCTTCGGGATAGGGAAATAATCGCGGTCTTGAAATCTTGTCATGGCTTTTCTTCCAATATATTATATAGATGTTTATTATTGTATACACTAATATGATTTGATTTCTTTCCCTATTAACCCAATACAATTCATCGAGTGAACGAATTCAAACACAAACCATCGTTCTATGTGCTCCGCCTATCCGTTTCATGAAAATTGATAAACCGGTAGAAGGTAGGGGATGTGGGGTTGCAACCTCTTTAGTCGAAAAAATTTGCCCATCAAAGGCCACTTTGGCTAGGTTAATTCAGGGCTTTATAATCCCAACCCCACACTTTCCTGATTGAAAAGCACTCATGACAGGTCACAACATTCCTACATGTATATTCGCCTGGTATAGATGGTGGACTTTGCAATACAGATGAAACAGATTTATTAGAAGATCAGATCTGACTCAGCTGTATGGCAAAATCCACATGTGCAATAAGAATGGCATCACAAAAAGTTTCGTTTACACGGCGGCTTCGGTACGACTGAGAACGGTCCACTGAAGTGAAAATGCACAATTTTAGGTCCCAAAATTGCCAAATTGCGGGAACTTCCAGGACGTTATGCCCCTAGTCCCCTACCAAGATTCAGCCCTGGACATACTGGGGACCTAGGCGGTCCTTAGAATCCTTTTCTGACTTCACCCTCTAACTCCAAAACCTGGATCCGCACCTACTCACTGCTTTGGTTTGGGCCTGTTGCGCTACGTAGGTGTAAACATCTTCATCGTGACAATGTGTGAGGGACGGATAAAACATCGACATATCGGAGCAATCTCTCACATAGAAGGCGCTACGCAACTCTCCGCTTTAACGGAAAATATACCGTAGCGACCTCTGTGATTAATAGACTGCGGAGAGGATGTCAAGGTTTCTGTATAATGCATTAGGCAGACGTCATCGACTCTGGTCTAACTGTAATAATGTTTGCGTGACGTAAAACTATATATACTAATAGATTCAAGTTCTATGGCCAATGTCTACAACCACAACAAAGTTGAAATTCGTAGTTAATCGATAGAATGTTAAATACAAAGTAGTTACATACAATTTATAACTTGCTTCCTATGCCACTGAGCAGCTTTTAAAAAACTCTCGCACGACATGCACAAATAAGACGTCATGCGACGAAGAGTTCTGTCATCAATGCAAAGCGTCGAAAATCGGTGACTGGAGGGGCTACACTCTAATAGTATATCGTGCTCGAACCCTACAATATCTTCCTTTTCTTTCATATCTGGGTCGATTACCAATCACGCCGAGTGGCAAACTACAATGGCTAATGGAGCAACCATTTGATTTTTTATTGGGGCGGAGGAAGACTTTGCAAAAAAAGGTCTGACTCAAATTTTGGGTGAAAAAAAAATCAGGCCCAAAGGGCCGGAGAAATTTTATTCCAGGATCATGAACGCTTATTTACTCGGCTCTGAAATTGGCCAAAAAACATTTTCAGGCCGGTGAAAGTCTTCCTGCTCCCTCCCCAAAAAATCAAATGGTTGCTCCCTACGCTCTTAATTGACTTTCGATACATGCGCTCATTTTAATCTATTCCATTATCAAACGTTCAAATAAATTGTCATGCAGAATGGTTTAAATCTATTTATCAACAGAATAAAATTCAATAAAATCCAAATCTCAGTTACTAAATCATTGTTGAATAGAAGAAATTGAAATTATGACTTAAGTATTTTCTCAGTTTATGGCGCCGGACCCAGACTCAATTACCGGATTGTGCCATTAGGTTGAGTTTAGTGATACCTCTTGTTCCCATTTCGCAATGTGCCCGAAAAATTGTCGAATGCCACGTAAAATCCGGGCCAGTCAGGATAAGACAGGTTTATTACTGTCAAGCAATGCAACACAATTTGTGTCAAGGGCAGCAAGTCCTGCAAAATTAATGGGACTGCAACAATCTCTATTTCAATAAAACTACATGATGATCCTTTCCACAAATTGTGGCGGAAATTCATCCAAGGATTTGAGACAAGGTGCAAACAGGTAGACGAATGAATGGACACATTGATTACTATCTCCCACGAATGCAAAAATACTCTATCATATTTGGCTATTACATTTTTATCATTATAATGAATACATTTATAGCAAAACTTTTAATTCTATTTTGAATTGTATTTTCCCATATTCTGCTCAGCTGAAGTTAATTATGGAAATGAAAACTGAAATTTGGCTAGAATCCACTGATTATTCTGCTGATATGTCAAGTAATGCTATTTCTATGTTCTAAATAAGTTGTTCTGATCATCTAAAAGGTTCAATGTCTTCAGAAATATTAAAATTATTTTGATTTTTTGAGTGCACTGACTTAGTGGCCCAGATAATAGAGTATTCCCATTCAACCTTGTTTTCCTCAAATTGGCTAGAGTTATTTCCCTCAATGGATTACGACTCACAGACATCATCCACCCATGCCCATACAGATCCGCTTGATTTAACTTAATTTACTAATATCATTGTACCATATACCTAAATGTTTTATTTACATTTTTCATCTAATTGGTTATATATACATAGTAATTGAGAGTGAAGTCAAGAAATCTCCTGGATGATTTGTAAATTTCTCAAAAAGTTGGTAACCTTTACATGGGGTAAATGGAAAAAGTCCAAGAGTTGTAATCTAACATGCCAGCTAATGCTAGTAGAGTGACATCACATGGATACTCTATAGATTACACCACCACAATATCTGAAGCTCAATTAAGACAAAAATATAACAAAAATTTGATTTTGCAACATTTTACTTCACACAGAAGCAACTAAGTAATCATAAACTTTCAACACACAAAAACAATTTGCTTATTTAACATAATTTGAAAACTGCCCCATTTACATATGCCATTATACAGTTTCACTGATGCAAAAACATCATGAACACAATTCTATTCATCAAATCAAACGCAAGCAATCTGTAAATATGTCAATTCTTCGGAGACACAGAATACTTTAATATGTAAAAAAGTCAACAGAATGCAAATTTTGAAATGTAGGTCAAGGGCACAGCCACAAGGTCACTGGCCTTGGTGTAATTTTAAAGGGCTTTATTAGTGGAGTATGCATGCTAAATATAAAGTCTTCATCTCCTACGGTTGAAAAGTTATGGTAAAGTTAATAACAGACAGACAAACAAACACACAGACAGGTAAAAAACAATATGCCCGCAATCTACCAATACAAGGAATTTAAAACAAGAAACCGTCAAGGACGGTATGACCGGATTGCAAATACTAAACGCAAAATGTTGACACTGGACGGACGGATGGACAGACAGATTTTTGCCAATTTATAGACCGGAATTGCTTTGCATTAACATTAACAATACATGTATGCAAGTCGTCACCCTAAAGGCAAAAAACAGCGTGTGTTCACTAGCGTAAAGTCAAGGTCACTAAATTTTTGTATTGCTTGGATAGAACATTCAAGTATCTACAAACCTACCAACTTTGACATAAGTACCCTTTCGGGTATGAAAGAAACCAAGCTAAATGCAAATGCTTAAAGCAAAATGTTGACGCCGTGCGGGTGGACGGACGGACAGACAGACAGATTTTGCCAATTTATAGACCAGAATTGCTTTGCATTAACATTAACAATACATGTATGCAAGTGGTCACCCTAAAGGCAAAAAACTGTGTTCACTGAAGCGTAAAATTAAGGTCAAGGTCACTAAATTTTTGTATTGGTTGGATAGAACATTCAAGTATCTACAGACCTACCAACTTTGACATAAGTACCCTTTAGGGTATGAAAGAAACCAAGCTAAATGCAAAATGTTGACGCCGTAAGGACGGACAGACGTATTTCGCCAATTCATGGACCAGAATTGCTTTGCAATCCAGTCAAAAACGGAAGTTTAAACTCCGGCCAATGATACTACATAAACTTTAGTCATAACACGAGACCAAAAGAGCCCCAAAGGTCACCTGACAAAGGAAGTCCTTCTAAATGAAATTTTTTGATTTTATCATTTTAATCGATAATCCAAAGTGTGGATATTATATACCTAGTTTCTCAAAAAACCTTTGATACAGTCCCTCACCAGCATTTACTAAAGAAAATGGCAGCATATGGAATACAAGGTTATTTTTATTCATGGATTGTGGACTTCTTGAAAGAAAGCAAAACCAGGAATCACCCTGGGCATCAGTTTCTAGCAGAATTCCTCAGGGCAGCATGCTTGGATCAACATTATTTTTAATCTATATCAATGACTTACCAGAAGTTGTAAACAGTGTAATCAAGCTATTTGCAGACGATACAAAGCTATATTCCAGAGTAAATACTGCCACGGATAAGGAAAACTTACAGAATGATTTGGACAACTTGGCAACTGCGTTTTAATGCTTCAAATTGTCATCATATGCATATAGGAACAGAAACAGGTTTCAATTACACTATGGAGAATGGTAGTGAGTAAAGTAACAGAAGAGAAAGACCTTAATATAATTATCGATAAAGACCTCAAATTTCAAATCCACATCGCAGAGTCAGTAAAAAAATCCAATCGAAAGTTGGGACTGATACGAAGATCTTTCAGCTGTCTGAACAAGAAAGTTTTCACCAACCTATATAAAAGTATGGTAAGACCTAATTTAGAGTATGGATGTTGTGTCTGGAGAGTTGTGTACTAGAAAGAAGCTATTACACTGGAAAATGTCCAAAGGAGAGCCTCAAAACTGGTTCCATCAATAAGACACTTGTCATACAGTGAAAGAATACAAGCTCTTGGAATTCCAACCCTACAGTACAGACACTTGCTTGCAGACATGATAGAGGTTTTCAAGATCTTCAGTGGTATTGATATAATTGACAGAGATGCCTTGTTTCCTGCCTCTATTTCATATATTACCAGAGGTATTCAAGAAAGATTCCTAAGAAATATAGCCGTACAAATATCAGGAAATATTCGTTTTCACAGAGAATAGTGTCTGCTTGGAACTCACTGCCAGAGGATGTCATAACAGCAAAGACTCTAAGTACCTTCAAAAACAAAGTGAACAGTCATTGTAAAAATTTACGTATAAAATTTGTGCCAGAATGTTATGAACCAGAACCCCTTAGAAGACAAGCCCAAACAAGAGGCCCAAGTGGGCCTATATCGCTCACCTGAGTACCTATATTATCAGTCATGCATGAAGGAAGAATTCATTTATTTTTGCATTAATGTGACTAAGTCAACACAGATGTTAAAAATGTCAAATTTTATTTCAGACTAGAATAAAAAACAACACTTTTTTGCACATCCATTCAGGTGATTTTGATATTAAGCATTTCCTTTGTCTCTGCAAGAAGTCATTTAGGGCAACAAGTTAGTCATTTTCTTTAGGTGGGGCCTTTTGTTGACTGATTTCAAGTCTGGGTCATGAACAACAATTGTTTCAAATATTGTCCAGATCTAACTTAAAATTGCCTAATTTCATATGTTGAGTGTTGAGAAACATCTAAAAACTTATTTAGATGTGTAAAGAAATGAAAAAAACATTTTGACCACAGCTGGATTTGAACCGCTACTCTCCATATTTCAATTACCAAGTGGTATATGTACTATTGTGAGAACTGCATTTTAGACATGGTGGCATTATCTGTTAACCAATTTGGATGAAATTTACCAAATTGATAGAGGACTTTTAGTACTTCATGTATTCCATGTTTCATTAAAATCTTTCATGTGGTATAACAGCAGAAGTGAAAAATGTGATTGAATTGTTCCTATACACCCTCATTTGGAAGTCTTAAAAAATTCATAGAAAATCCAAATATTGAGATATTGACAAAATTCTTTCAAAGTAACAATCCTTACCATAATTATGATCACAATAGTCCATAAGAAATCATCATTATCAATTAACTAGGAAATATGACACTTTTTTCTGCATTGAATCACCAAGTCCAAAGAAATGTCGAAAAAAATTCTAAAATTTGATTTTGGAAGGGAACCAAAATGACAATACATCTTCACTCATCCCTCTAGATCATTTCTATGCATTCTGTTTGTCTCTGTATACAGCCCGTATGAAAAAGAATATTGTTAAACGAGGGAACTCTTTTGTGACCTACTCTTGACTATGGTGGCACCACCTGTAAAGAGGTCTGGACGAAAACAACAGAATTTGAAGAGGATCATAAGTGACTTATTTCTACCAAGATTTATTAAAATCTTTCAAACAGTTTTGTAGAAAAAGTTGAAAATGTGAAAAATGGCCAACCCCCCCTTTTTTTTTTGGAAGTCTTAAACGTAAAATTCCTAATTTCATATGTTGAGTGTTGAGAAACATCTAAAAACTTATTTAGATGTGTAAAAAAGAAAAAAAATTTTTTTGACCACAGCTGGATTTGAACCGCTACTCTCCATATTTCAATTACCAAGTGGTATATGTACCATTGTGAGACCTACTTTTAGACATGGTGGCATTATCTGTTAACCAATTTGTATGATCCGCACAAAAAACAAAACCTTTGAAAAGGACTATGAGTACTTGCATCCTACCCAGTTTTATCACAATCCTTCAAGTTGTTCTGTAGATCAAGTTGAAGATATGAAAAATTGTCCCCCCCCCCCTTTTCTTGGAAGTCTTAAAAAATTCATAAAAAATTCAAAAATCGAGATATTGAAAAAATTCCTTCACACCAGCATTCCTTACCATAGAAATGATTAAATGAAACCAAATGAATGCATCAATGTTTACTAAAAGAAAATAATAACTCTTTAATGCATTAAAATAACAAAGTCCAAAATAAAAATGAAAAAACGTCAAAAATTTGATTTCGGAATGGAACCAAAAATATCAACACTTCTTCCCATATGCCTCTATCTCATTCCTATGCAGTCGGTTTGTCGCTGTATGCACCCGATCTGAATAAGAAGTTTGTCAAAGGAGGGTACCCTCTGTGACCTACTTTTGTCTGTGGTGGTGCCACCTGTTCATGGATCCTGACAAAGATGACCACATTTGTCGGGGACCTTGAGTATTTGATGCATGCCAAGTTTCATTGAATTCCAGCGAGTGGTTCCGAAGAAAAAGTTCAAACTGTGAAATGTTTACACCAATTATCCCACCCCCCCCCCCCTTTTTCTTGAAAGTCTTAAAAAATTCATAAAAAATCCAAAACATAAAATATTGAAAAATTTTCTTCGCAGTAGTATTTCTTACCATCAAAATGATCAAATTAAACCAAATTAATGCATCAATGTTTACTAAAAGAAAAAAATACCTCTTTTCTGCATTAAAATTACCAAGTACAAAAAAAACGTCAAAAAAACGTCAAAAATTTGATTTCGGAATGGAACCAAAAATAACAACACTTCTTCACACATCCCTCTAGATCATTCCTATGCATTTGGTTTGTCTCTGTATGCCCCCGGTCTGAAGAAGAAGTTTGTCAAAGGAGGGTACCCTCTTTGACCTACTTTTGCCTGTGGTGGCGCCACCTGTTGATGAATCTGGACGAAAAACAACAACACTTGTAGGGGACCATGAGTACTACATGCTTATCAAGTTTCATCAAATTCTGTTCAGTGGTTCTGGGGAAGAAGTCGAAAATGTGAAAAGTTAACGACGGACGACGGACGACGGACGACAGACGACAGACGACGGACGGACGACGGACGACGGACGACGGACGGTGATTGATCACAATAGCTCACTTGAGCCTTTGGCTCAGGTGAGCTAAAAATGGATCTAAGAAGCCACAGCGCTTAAATTAAACTCTTAACCAAGTAAGACCAAGTAAATAAGATCCCAAACTTGGATTAAACCAAATTACTTGTGATGAACAGTCAATACTTTATCTTAAATGGTTTCATCTTCACAATTCTAATATTTTTGCTATATTAGTATCTATATTATATATGCACCCTTCTCTTTGCTAAATGCCTGGTGAATGGGTTCACAAGTTGGTCCTATGCAACAGACCCAAACTAACCAATGAAGGAGCTTTGAAGTGCCAACATATATTGTGACACTGGGTCTAAGGGTATACTGCTTCAACCAACAGACAGATAATGAGGCAGAAGGTAATAAATCACCATAAAAAAATCCACAAAAGGCCCAAGTGGGTCTACATTGCTCACTTGAGAACAATATGCTCATTCATAGACAACGGATTTGCAAATATATATATTCTTTGGTTTACATGAACACATATTGTATTTTTGACAAAAGACTGTAAGCTTGCTTGTCTACATTGTGAATGTTAAATAAATCAAGGCAATGATTTAAAATCTTGTTTTGGTATAAAATGAACTAAAAAGATATAAAAGTGTCTTTACCAGGGTTTGAACTGCATCCATCTGGATTAGGCCAAAATGACAAATGACCAAAAAAAAAAAAAGCAAAAAGCAACAAACTTTTCCAAATTATAAGTTTCATGGGCCATAACTCATAAATATCACCAGCAGTACAGTACTGCCTTTTGACATATTGACCCTCAAATCTATAGGCATCCTACCCTTTAAATGTTTAATAGAACTTGACCTGTAAAATATGTGAAATATGATAAAAATCTAGTGAGCATTTAATAATATATGATAATACATGTATAAGAGAATCACATGGAAACCAATAATTCAAGCCTTTTTTATCAAAGGTGAACACATTTGATCTTTTGACCACAAAATCGATAGGGTTCTACCTCTCTTGATAAGTAAGCACATATTCAAATTTTGTTTGAATATGTTGAAAGATACTTAAGAATCATTTGGAATACATGGCGGGGGCATAAAAAGTGCAAAAAAGTTGATCTAATAATGGAACGACTATTGCCAACATTTCCTAAGATACCCTTCTAAAACCCTTTAATGTTAATAAATTAATAAATGCTGTTCCTGTGCCCTGGATCCTGCTCAATTAAGCCTATGGCTCAAGTATATTCATATATTTTATATGTACACATATATGTAAGAATTGGCAAAATAAAATTTCTAATCTCCACAACAAAAGCACATGCACATCAAATCAACTGAACTGCTCTATATGACAATCACCGTGTAATGACAATAAAAGTCGAGCAATAGTTCAGGTTTACACTTTCATACTGATAAATATTTTTAGAGATACCTCCCAAAGAGGACATCTAGAACACATCATAAAGTACTAACTACTTAAATTTTATGCATATCACTTGACTTAGATTTGTTATATTCATGAATGAATTTACCATCATTTATGATGTCTTGTATAGCAAGAGTGGTAACTCTTGTCTACAAGACAAGTGCCAAAGAAAAAAGTTTGAATGAAATGTTTTGTGTAGAGAGTAGATGATATCATGTCACTCTTCGTTCTTTCGCAATTACACGAAGCATGAACATAAACAAAACATACCATATTTAAACCCTTTTTAAAGATTTACGAAACTAAATCTTAATAGAATAAAAAAAAACATGTACATGCAACATTACACAAATATGGGGAATGAAATGTAATGGTCTATATTATCCCCCGTTGCACATCACTGCTTTCATGCACTATTCAGGGGCTTTCTGTAAAATGTGCAATTTTTCGTCGTCACAGATACTATTTTGAGACGACTGCATTGGTTCTTCCTCTCTCTCCAGAGAGCCGTCAATACTCATGTAACCTTCAAGACTGCTACAAGGTGAATCCACTACATCTCCGTCAGTATCAAGTTTATTCACTGTCTCTTTTAAATGTGTTTCAAATCTGTTTTGCAGAAGCCTGTGTAGGTCTACACGCCCAACATCTTTCAGAATTTCGGCTAAAAAGTCAGTATTAGTTTCATCATAATAATGTCTTTTGTACAGTAATGTAAGGAAATCGCCTGGATGTTTCAGCTTGTCAATGTCAAGCTTTCTTATTTGTTTATTTGCCAAGGTAAGCAATTTTAGATTACTCAATTCGTCGTCAGTTATTTGAGAAGAAATCTGGACCAGAAGTTTTCCAAAATTATTATTTGATGAGTTTTTGATGTCCAGAGCAGGTAGATCACTCTCCGTTTCTTTTACAGGTCCTGCAAATGAATTTCATTAGTTAGCATTTCTAAATAACAAGAACTTTCAGGCAAAAAATAAACAGTACCCGGTATTGTGTTTCCACTAACTCAACTGAACTTATTTTACTGTGCCGACCCAACAAATTCTATTGGTAAATTAAAAAATTCTGGGGAAAAAATCTATTTCATTCTGTGGTTTTATACATGTTTTTGGAAAAGATCAATACAACAACGCCTACTTGAATGAAGTATTGAGTAAATCGGGGGCCATCGAAGCATGAAAAATACACAGATTTTATTTCTGTGAGAAACTTGAATATTGAGAATAAAATTAAAACAAAATATATAATCTATTACCTACCTACTGACTCAATTGCTTTTAGCAAAGTTAGTGGAAACACAACAATTTGTATTTAATACCTTATACAACTGTATTTAGACTGGTGGTATTATTTTATGACATACTGTCTATGCATCTGTCAATATATCCAAAGCCATTTTAATATCTTTATTATTCTAAATATTGGTCTAAGTTTTTATTATAGAAAACCTTCAGTTGTACTTTGAGATATTAAAGTGAAACTTGATACCGGTATGTATATTATAGGTATGAGCTAAAACTTATTAAGTTTGACTGTTTTAGCAGTTGACTACATTATTGCCTGTTGATTTTAATCTGTATTCAAAAACGTTTTCAGCCATGTTTTGAAATATTGGAGAGAGAGACTTAGAGTACATAAATGAAAAGAGGTCGCTCCTTCATAAGAAGTTAGACTTTTTTCCAATTCATCCCCTTTTTCCTGTGTTTCAAATTGCTCATAAGTTACAGCTATTTAGTCTTTAGTTGAAATCCGCTATCCTCAAACAAAGCAACAGGCATATATTGTAATGTAGGTGTGGTTCTTGTAACTTATGCAATAAATACTATATTTAATGCTAAAACAAAGATGTAGCCCCACACAAAAAAAATTGACATCAAAGTGATCTTCTGTCCACACCTGAGTTTAACTGATTGATTGATTTTTGTTTAACGTCACACCACGAATGTTTCACATATATGGTGACGGCATCTGTCTGATGCAGGGCATACAAATTTTGACCTTTGCAACGGACCCACCCGAAGCAGTGAGGGATCTTGTACGTGCCATGCATACCACGACACGGGGCCTCGGTTTTTACTGTCTCGTACGAAAGACAGGACACCGGCATGACCAGAGCAGGAAGCAAACCCAGGACTCCAGCGCGATACCACTAGGCCAAGCCGGCTTTCCACACCTGGGAAACCAAGATCAGTAATAAAAGGTCGATACTACACAATGATTATTTCACCTTATTAGTTTATAATAGATTTTGTTGTATGAAACTAAAGGAACCACCAAAACCAACCAGGATTTGCCTGTACACTTTCACACAGGTCTATGATGAGCTTGTATCAAATTCAAACCCCACAGTGAATACATGTACATGTACTTAAGACCACTTGAAAATTTTGAAACATCTTGAACATATCTAATCACTAATTATAACAATTTATGAGAAGATGGCTTACCTGATAGCAATTTAAGTTTCGTAAACATCTTTAGTTCTGAAAAAAATGAAAATGAATATATATTTATATTATTAGTAATATGTTATGATGTATATACCGTACATACCCGTATTCTTTCAATGATATACCAAAAACCCTGAAAGACATGACACTCTCAAATCATGATGTATGAATCTATGATTTGTCTGATTTTCATAGAAATACTTACATTTATTACTTAAAACACAAAATTCAAAGAATTTATCATAATGACCTTTGGTTATAATGATATACAGATCCAGGGGATAGAATCATCGCCTACTACAATTATTAATCAAGATCTAAAGATATCAGATCAGTCTGTTATATCTTATAACAGATTGATCAAATATTTTTACATTTTTTAGATCTTGTTTTATAAATGTAGTAAGCAATGATTCTATTCCCTGGATCTGCCAATGTGTTCTAGCTCATTAATTGTTTTAAGTGATGAATTTTGAGACATTTAGAAGCAGGATACTTAGTCATTTAGAGACTGGTGATGGTGACACATGTACATGTATCAGATTGAGAACAATGTCTCATTTGAAAAACAATAATTCAGAAGTGTAACAAGCTGTGTTTTCAGAGATCAGTAATAATTTCATTTCAAGTATTTTGACACACCAAATTTAGTAAAACAAGACAAAAGAAATTGACCTTTTTATCTTAACATTTTGGAGTTTATAGACTTTGTGTAAATACAAACTACCATTCAGTAAACTGAAATTATTATAAAAATTAATAATGGTAAATGGAATGAGAGTGATGTCAATAGTTGTTCAGTTTAACACTCATTAGGTCATATACCTTTAAAAGATATGTCTTTTTCAAGTATCAAGTATTTGGCGCAGTTTCAAAGAGAAAACCCTGGTGATTCAACCGTCAACATGGAATGTCAAAGGAAGCATGTGCACGTTGGTAAATCAAAATGTTTTGTTTTAAGTTACACAGTAAAACTCCACTTTTCCCTGAAATTTTAAAACCTTCCCCGTTTTGCATCAGTATGTGGCACAAGGTAAGTATGGTTAGAATATGTGCATATAAATTTGGTACCTCTTTAGACATTTATCATACATAATTTTTCTTTAAATATGCCCCAGCCCCTAAACTTTACTAAAGCCAAAAACTTCATATTGCTATTTCTTTTTATTTGCACTAAGTGAAATCTTGAGATAATTGATTATGCACACCAAAACATACAACTCTGCAACTACTAGAAGTGCTAGACAGGTGCTCTATTGATACACGATACAATGTAGACGGTGTTTATATGGACTATCAGAAAGCATTCGATTCAGTTCTGCAGAGAAGGCTTCTGCACAAGGTGAGAGCATATGGTGTAATAGGACAAATTCAAGGATGGGAGGAAAGCTTTTTAAAAATTCTATTAAGGAGGAGACAGGTAGTTATGATTAATGGACAGAACTCGTCTCGGTAGGATGTTATATCTGGAATCCCTCAGGGGTCAGTACTTCGACCGCTTTTATTTGTCATTTTTATGAACTACCTACCAGACATTTTGGAATAAGATACATACCTGTTTGTAGATGACACAAAATCTTCAAAACCATCACAAAGCAAGGAGATAGTACAGTACTTCAGGAAGACCAGAATAAACTAAATACATGTAGTGACAACTACCTACTTTGTCTTCATTCAGACAAATGTAAAGTGAGGTATATAGGAAGAAAGAGAGACAGCGAACTACAGTATAAGCTAAGGGAGGCAACTGTACAACAAGCTGAAGAGGAGAAGGACATAAAGGTTACCATGTATTATAGACAAGGAATTAACATTTGATCAACACATCAGTGAGAAAGTATACTTTAGGCAGTTCTATGTTCCCACTCTTACAACGCACATTTAGATACTTGGATATAGAAACCTTCATGCCACTATGCAAAACCTTAGGTATTACACAATTGGATTTTGCCAGTGCTGTATGGTCACCAGATATAAACAGAAACATATAGAGCAGATTGAATCAGTTCAATGTAGGGCAACGAAATAACTTCAAGGATTAAAGAATTTATCTCACTCGGAAGCCTAAGGAAACATAAGTTACCAACACTCAGCTTCAGAAAGTCTAGGGGTGACATGACAGAGGTATACAAGTTATGGAAGGATATGGCACCATGAGATATCGGAGACAACATGAAGTAATATCCACAGAGAATGAAGACCCAACGCAAGAACACCTTTGCCATCAGGACAGTACAAGCATGGAATAGCCTGCCAGAACATGTAGCAGCACCAGGAGTCAATGGTTTTAAAAACAGACTTGACAAGCACTGGTCAAACCAACCTATACGTATCATGTTTGACGAATACACAGGAGGCTGAAACTATGACAATAAAATTTTATATATATTGAATAAGTGCCTTTTTTTGTGTTTTCATGAAGGAATAAAGTACAATGGCTGATGCATTTATTAGATATAATGCGCATTTGCACTTTATAACTCATAAATGCATCAGACATTGTACTTTATTCCTGCATGAAAACACAAAATAAGACACTTATTCTATATATTATATATATATATATATATATATATATATATATATACATGTATATATATGCACTTTTAATGCCAAAATATCATACTGGAAACTTCCATTTCCTATTCATAAACTGCATCATTAAATCATTCCGGAGGGAAGTTATAAACTGAAAGAAACAGCCGGTGTCCCATGACAATGTAATGTTTATCCAGAATGACATACTTTTGTCGAATGTCAAGCACTTTACTCTTTAGCGCAAAATACGACTTTAATGACGTCACGCAAGGTTGGAAATGTCGAACCATTCATTATGACGTCCTAAGCTTAACAATCAAAAGTCTGCCAAACATCGCTTTCTGTGTTGAAAAATAGGTCAAATATGGGGTGTTATGACGTCACCGATCAATGTACTTTATACAGAAATAAAATACATAGGACTTGAAAGCTTTATCTCAGGCAATTACAGTAGTTGTGCATATATATATATAAATATATATATATATATATATATATATATATATATATATATATGTATATATATATATATAAAGCACAAAGACACTACAGCTAACAAGGCACCCAGTATTTCACTTATATTAGTTCCCCGTCTGGGACTCGAACCCATAACCTATGGTACCGAATCACCTAGCTGTCATGCATGTTTATTTCTCTTTCAGTGATTGTATTCTTTAAGAGGATCCGCCTGCATTTACGTCGGGTAAATCCCTTCGCTTTCCGCGGCCGTGTTGTCATGCATACGATTAACTAATGATTGGCTATTAAAGCTCTATTTTTGTGGAGCTCGGGTAGCTCAGTCGGTGAGAGGGTCGGATGCATGACAGCTAGGTGATTCGGTACCATAGGTCATGGGTTCGAGTCCCAGACGGGGAACGAATATAAGTGAAATATTGGGTGCCTTGTTAGCTGTAGTGTCTATGTGCTTTATACGTTTTTCTAATTTGTCTTTATTTTCTACAGGTATTTCTTCAGAATCAGAGATCCAAGGTCCACAGTACTCCCAGGTCTTTCACTGATTCTATTTGTGCTTTATATATATATATATATATATATATATATATATATTAAAAATATTAACAATGTTCTTGGTACAGTTTGGTATATTAAAATGAAGTTTAGAATAACATAACTTTCATCTGTTCTGTTAGCGCTTTCAGCCCTCCAGGGCTCATCAGACAGATTGTATAGTTGGTAACTAATAACTAATATATATATATATTCGAAGAAGTCCTCCAAAGGGAAGCCTGGTACATAAAAAGAAAAGGAACACAAACACTCTGTATTGCAAATTTTCAGCCTTATGACCACCGCGATGGCCAACTGCGGTGATTCATGGCATGATTGCAGTTGTACACCATATAACTATTGAAAGTATATTTAACCATCTTAAAATCTTACCTATATATCAAGGTGTAACACAGGCGGTTTTGCTTGAGGGCTATTTGTTTCGCATCATTTCTTTTCAATTAAATGCATTATTAATGATCTAAATATTTGCGAAAGTTGTTCTAAATTGTTTTTAAAAAGATAGATTGGGTATGAGAAACATATAGATGAGAATACATGTATCCAAATTTAGTAGTTAACGTTCATAACAACATTTACCTAAACATTTCATTTTCAAAATAGTTATTTGAAATTACCAAACAATTAAAGGTGCGGCATATTACAAAGGAATACAGACTGTGATTGAAAAGCTTTAAAATAAAGTTCTAAAATCTGTAAGCTTAAGCATGTATATGAATCAAATTTGATAATTTATCGCTCATTGCAGTTACTTATTCTCTGATATGATGCTCATCAAAGAAATCATCTGAACCATTCTCAAAATTGAATAAAGGTAAGGCCTAAAAAATGAAATTGTGTGTTTCGGGTAACGGTCATGAAAAAAATAGGTAGGGTAGGTAGGCATTTTTGTTAGATACAAGTAGATTTGAGTTTAAAGGTATTTGTGTAAGATTGGGCAACAATATTGTTTACAGTTCTATTCGAGTGTTTTGATAGTTCAAAATTGATAAAGTCATGTAGCAAGTTGCCCGAAATCAGTCGATCAAGAAATAAGGCAACATGTATCATGTAAACGTTCGAGCCCTGTTTTGACTTCACCATGTTTACAAGACAGGTGTTGCCTTATTTTGTTAATTAATTGATTTTGAGGAACTTGCTGTGACTTTATACCCTATTATGACTTTCTGTGGACATCTGAAATCATTGGTTAGATTTTCTGAGGTCATTAGGCATGTTATTTACATATAGAAACTTAATTAAGTCTTGGTGTCACAGTCATTCCCAATAACTTTCGGTCCCCATAGGTCATTCGGACCTTTGTGGTGAAGTTACACACAGGTCCGAAACAAAAATTGTCTGTCCGAAAAAAAAGAAAGAAGAGAAACATAGATGTGTTCTCATCTAACAAAATCATCGATCATCCTCCAATTAGCTCAAATAACAAATCTCCGAAAAAACTCTGACTGATTCCTCAATGAGACAATCACAATGAATCACACTCTTGTAAAAGCTTTCGATAAACCCGCTTTTGCAAAACGTTTACGCGAGTATGTGAATACTGAGTTAATTGTTCTTTGTTTTATGACATTTCCTTCAGAGGACTATTAAGAAGTTTTACGTTACGGTTTACTTCATCATGGTCATCAAAACACTTTAATTTGAGGGAGTATAATTAAACGAAACTCTGCCGGACCCATCGGTCATTCAGACCGGCAATGTGACAGTGGGACATCGGTCCTCAGGTAAATGTGTCGGTCAGGACCGACGGACCGATGTTATTGGGAATGACTGGTGTCAGACTTGAGACCTATAATATCATGATGTGTAGTAATTCTAAGAATAAGATAATGCCTCATATGCCTAATATACTTTTCGCAGAGAGACTTTTGACTAATTCTCACAATTAAGACACGTTATTATAGGTCTTAAATCATATGCTTGGACTGAAGTTTCTTTGTGAATAACATACTTATCTTAATTTTGAACATGCGCTTAGTTTACTAATAAGACATTCAACACAATTTTAATTTCATTTCCCTTTTGATATAGTATCTGATATTAAAGATAATGTTTATTACACTATTAAATCGACTGTAAGGAGGATTTTCATTTCTGTATACATATACTTGCATGGCTGTTTCTGATGGCTGAACTGCTTTTATGGTTAGATACAGAGCTCTTGAAATATTTTTTCGGGTGTCAGTCTATCCAACTGATATTTTCCACAAACTGGTCAGTCCGGACAGAGACTAATCAGTGCAAAGAACAAGAGGCCCAAGTGGGCCTATATCGCTCACCTGAGTACCTAGATGATCAGTCATGCATGAAGGAAGAATTCATTTATTTTTGCATTAATGTGACTAAGTCAACACAAATGTTGAAAATATGTCAAATTTTATTTCAGGCTAGAATAAAAAACCCACTTTTTTGCACATCCATTCAGGTGATTTTGATATTAAGCATTTCCTTTGTCTCTGCAAGAAGTCATTCAGGGCAACAAGTTAGTCATTTTCTTTAGGTGGGGCCTTTTGTTGACTGATTTCAAGTCTGGGTCATGAACAACAATTGTTTCAAATATTGTCCAGATCTAACTTAAAATTGCCTAATTTTATATCTTGAGTGTTGAGAAACATCTAAAAACTTATTTAGATGTGTAAAGAAATGTTAAAAAACATTTTTGACCACAGCTGGATTTGAACCGCTACTCTCCATATTTCAATTACCAAGTGGTATATGTACCATTGTGAGAACTGCTTTTTAGACATGGTGGCATTATCTGTTAACCAATTTGGATGAAATTTACCAAATTGATAGAGGACCTTTAGTACTTCATGTATTCCATGTTTCATTAAAATCTTTCATGTGGTATAACAGCAGAAGTGAAAAATGTGATTGAATTGTTCCTATACACCCTCATTTGGAAGTCTTAAAAAATTCATAGAAAATCCAAAAATTGAGATATTGACAAAATTCTTTCAAAGTAACAATCCTTACCATAATTATGATCACAATAGTCCATAAGAAATCATCATTATCAATTAACTAGGAAATATGACACTTTTTTTTCTGCATTGAATCACCAAGTCCAAAGAAATGTCGAAAAAAAATTCTAAAATTTGATTTTGGAAGGGAACCAAAATGACAATATGTCTTCACTCATCCCTCTAGATCATTTCTATGCATTCTGTTTGTCTCTGTATACAGCCCGTATGAAAAAGAATATTGTTAAAGGAGGGAACTCTTTTGTGACCTACTTTTGACTATGGTGGTGCCACCTGTAAAGAGGTCTGGACGAAAACAACAGAATTTGAAGAGGATCATAAGTGACTTATTTCTACCAAGATTTATTAAAATCCTTCAAACAGTTTTGTAGAAAAAGTTGAAAATGTAAAAAAAAATGGCCCCCCCCCCCCCCCCCCCCCCCTTTTTTTTTGGAAGTCTTAAACGTAAAATTCCTAATTTCATATGTTGAGTGTTGAGAAACATCTAAAAACTTATTTAGATGTGTAAAAAAAAAAAAAAAAAAATTTTTGACCACAGCTGGATTTGAACCGTTACTCTCCATATTTCAATTACCAAGTGGTATACATGTATGTACCATTGTGAGACCTACTTTTTAGACATGGTGGCATTATCTGTTAACCAATTTGGATGAAATTTACCAAATTGATAGAGGACTTTTAGTACTTCATGTATTCCATGTTTCATTAAAATCTTTCTTGTGGTTTTGTAGAAAAAGTTGAAAATGTGAAAAATGGCCAACCCCCCCCCCCCCTTTTTTTTGGAAGTCTTAAAAAATTCATAAAAAATCCAAAAATTAAGATAATTACAAAATTCTTTCACAATAATATTCCTTACCACAATTATGATCAAAATAGTCAACAAGAAATCATCAATATCAATTAACTGAAAAACATGACACTTTTCTTCATTGAAATGACTAAGTCCAGAAACACGTCAAAAAAGCGTAAATTTCTATTTGACGGATCTTAACCCCGAACACAATTTTCAATAACCCATCTTTATAGATTGTTGAAATGCAATTAGTTTCCCCATTTATGTACTGGTTCTGGAGAAGAAGATGTTTGAAGAGGGGTACCCTTTTGAGCACTTTTGGTCCCGCCCTGGATCCACCCCTGAGGGAATCTGGATCCTGAACACAATTTTAGTAGGTGACCTTGAGTACATCATTTACACAAAGTTTGATCCAAATCTGCAATGTAGTTCCAGAGAAGAAGTCGAAAATGTGAAAAAGTTAACGACGGACGACGACGACGACAGACGACGGACGTCGCACTATGACTATAGCTCACTTGAGCCTTTGGCTCAGGTGAACTAAAAAGGGGGAGAAAAATAAAGGTTTACAGAAATATAGCTCACATTTACGCTATGCTCTCACAAAGAAAAGAAGTCTGTTATATGGTTCTGTTCATTTAAATACATTGCAGGCATGTATATAACAAAATTTTATTTTGATTTGTTTAATTACAGGCTCATTTAGAGTAACTATAGTTTTTTGTTCAATAGATTGCTTATTATTTGGTTGCAATGTATGATTTTTTGTTTACTATCTATACTGAAGGGAAGAAAAATAGCAGTTTTTAGAACCTGAAAGGAAAGTCAAACGTTATTTTACTGGTACCGTTTTCAAACCAAACAGTACATGTAATGCCTGTATTTGGATCATGTTTTAAACAATCCCATTCCTCTTTACATTCTGATTTTAATTTCCCTGCCAGACAATTATTCTTTGAACGATTCCTGCTTTTTGGCTGAGGCAGCATCTAATGTGTGGGCTTTACATTTACTAAATTGTTGCTAATTAATGTGACACAGATGGTCGCATTCAGATCGTCGCAAATCACCACCCCACTTCACCACCGCAATTGGTCAATAGTGGCTATTTGTCGCAACATTGTGTGTAGAACACCCATCTCGAAACGCATTTTACAAAAAACCTGGTCCATAAATCTTTATTTTCAGGTTTTATAGCCCTGGTCCCCTAAAGTTAAATAAGGCCATAAATTCGCAGGGTTCTCAATAAGTTTAGAAGTAGCAGGTGAATTTAAAGAAAGTAGGAGGCGACATACGCGAGCGCCAAAGGCGCAAGCACTGCTAGGGGGGTCTGGAAAAATTTTGAAATTTGGAAGGCACTAAGAGGCATTTCCTAGCTTTTGGGCACTAAAATATGACATTAGAATGATCAGTAAATGTCAGCAAATTGTGCTGTTTAAAGTGATAATATATAAATTTTGTCTTGGGTATGAGAGTTTGGTGGTAACCATTTTAGCAAATCACTTGGATGATTCATCTCTAAGTTGGCACAACAAGTTCGCAGAATAGACATATATAGAATATTTGCTGGGTAAATGCAGTAAGTGGAGGGCCCAATGTATAAACCAGGTTAGTACATTCAACTCAACTGGTATCAGTTTTATAACAGTAATTAATTTAAATTAAAGTCGACCTGTATTAGTTGTATAACAGTAATTAATTTAACTAGATGCATCTTTCAACAAATAAGACACGTAATCTGACCTACCAAGCCTTGGTCGCTTGGCAAAGTATCCTGTTATTTTCTTCATTATTATCATTTCTACTTTCGTTTTTAAAACATGCACGTGTTACAGTGCGGGATCGGGATTAAACGTAAATAAAGTTGTGACAAGGGGGCCCAGTGACGTGTGTTGTAATTTCGGCTGAAACTCGTAGACTGGAGTTACCTGCTCTTGATTGCTATCGCTGCGCGAACTAGACAGGCATTGCCAGTCTACTGAAACTCGCTGAATATATTTCTCCGACTGTGGCATCTGTGTTTCATTAAAGTAAATCCATGATATAGTACAACTGTTTTTGACTTTGCTATAGAAAGTAGGCGGCGATTTTGCCCGAAATAGCAGGTGGGAAATCGCCGGCTCGAAATGAGAACCCTGAATGGGGTATGCCGCCTGTTATCATCCGTTAGGCGGCGCCTGTGTACTATGAGTTAGAAACGTCGATTTGAGTTGGCAACCTTATGACATCACAGTAACCTACCATTGTTCTTTACGTCATTTTTGCGGGAATATGTTGTATTTCCTCCCTCAATATCAGGACCGCAGTTAATGGTGGCGAACCCCATTCGAGTCCTGAATAGAAATCCTGCAAGGAACTTGGGTCTGGAAATCAACCAGAAGTAAAAACAAAGTATACCTGTAGAATCCATAGATTCCTTGATCTTAGACTTAGACTTAGAGCAAACATATGCATTGTTTGAATTGCTTTCTACAGACATGGCTTTCCTATTCTGTATTGCAGCCTAAATGGTTATCTTCACTTGTTAAATCTACAGAGAACAATCTGTGATCTCATAGTTAACAATGACAAACAATGTGATTTTTCCCGTACTTTTCGCCATTACAGGCATCAGCCACGCGACTCGCTCAGACTGGTGACAGTGACATGTCATTATAAACAATGCCTTCAAAACTAATTATCTAATGGTCTATAATCGATTCAAGTAAAATTACATATAAATACTTGCAAATTCTTTAAGAAGAAAGATGCATTATACCTTGTGTTCAAATATTTCCGCCTAACGCTATGCTTCGTGTGGATATTTGAAAATTAGGAATATTTTTTAAGGAAACGAAATAATAAAAGTAAACTGGTTTTATCTGCTGTGTAGTAGCCCGGTTTCCGGGGCTTTCCGATGTGTTCAGAGAACGAAATTATAAATATCTTAAGGTCACGTGACCAGGTTACGTTGCATAGTACATAGCCTTTCTCCTGGCCAGTTTTCCCCTCTCCCCTGACTATTTATTAATATCTTTTCTCCGGAAAAATGTCTATATAGTAGTTTTCCGCGGGGAAATCCTACTATATGGCCAGCTTTCCTCTTTTATAGTTGGATTTCCCTCATTGTATAGTAAGATTCTCCTCATAGTCATTTACCCATCACATGCTAGCAGGAACGATTTTTCAATACAGTAAAATACTATGTAATTGATTGATATATCATCGAACAAATAACCTTATATGCTCAGAATTATTTATCGTGCCCCTCTCGGGAATGGGTGGGGACATTAAATCTCATTCGTCTGTCCGTCCGTCCCTCTGTCACAAAAACTTTAACCGGTATTGGTCATAGCTTTATAAGTTAACCGTAAAACATATAGGGCCTTCATATTTGGCATGTGTGTCTATCCCTAATTGCGATACCTTTCCGTTGGCACAAAAAAAATTTTTATCATGTGACCTGTGACCTACTTCAATGTAACTTTTTAACAGTAAGACGTGGCCGAAAGCGGAGGACCACAATTCTCTGAATTTGCTTGTACATTTATCCTTGTAGATGAACCAGAGACATAGACTGCTTTCAGAGAGTGGAAACTTCTTGCCTATTAGTAAAATAATGGGCCGCGCTCAGTGAGCATAGCGATTCGTAGCGCTTTGAAGCGCTTTTTTCGCTGAGTGTGGGTTAAACAATCTCCTCTATTAAACACACTTACGTGGCTTGTAACCTTATCTGTCAAGCGTTCATAACAACCTATGTCGTCTGCGACACCTCTCCACCGCGTTTTTCGCTTGAGGAAATAATTAAGGTACCTATGAATCTTCATAGGTACTGAGTAGATGTATTTACTCATATTTCCGTCCTCAGTGAATCTCAGACTTCGCCGGTGGCCATTTTGTTTTGTCGTATGCTTGATTTTAAGCGCGTCTGAAAACCGCTATCTAGCGATTACGTCATTCTTGCCGTTCAGCGCAAAAAGCGCTACGAATCGCTACGCTCACTGAACGCGACCAAAATGTCATCACGATTCTATCTTGATAAGCTAGCTAACCCACCCCCCCCCAAAAAAACCAAACAAACAAACAAACAAACAAAACAAAACAAAAAACAACATGAGATAATTAATAATCATATCACCAATTAACATTTTTTTTCACTTCCAAAAATCTAGATCTACATCTTGTCGGATTTTTATTTATTTATTTATTTATTGTATCGAGGAAATATAAAATCGAAATGTAGCTCCTAGTAAAAATTTGAAACATGAGCGCATGACGGGATAAATTGAAAAAAGTGTAAACACAAGGAATGACTTTTACTTTTCCGTCGTCTAGATCTATACCTTGCTGAACTAGACGGTCTGTAGTTCCTCGCTGGGTAAAATTTATTTCAGTAGATGGGGTTTTTTTTAACACGATGTAAGGGCCTTATACCAGACATGCTATTTTTGCAGGGATTTTTTTTTTTTTTTTTTTTTGTTTTTGTGTCATTAATGCTAGCGCTCGACCACTAGACCACAGAGGTATGCTCGATAAGGTCATTTCAATACGACAATAAAAGCTTGTCAGTTCGGTTCATTCCCACCTGGCCAATATTTTGAAATTCCGTATTCCCCTGTAGCCAATATTTCAGATTTCTTACCTGGACGGTTTTTACGCTATAGTCTATTCTATAATTGTTTACAATTAAGGGAATTAGTAAAGAATTACGTATTTTGATAAATATTTAAATCATCTTTTATAGAATTATAGATCTATATATTGTGGAAAAATTTGTTTAAGATTAAATAAATATATAAAATTACTATTGAATAATATTCATCTTTTATATCTTGGATTATATTAAATTTAATTTACTCCAAGATGACATGAATTTTAACTAGATACCTTGAATCTTAAGTGAATTAGTTTAAGAATAGGAAATAAAAAAAAATGTATAAAAAATGCTTATAAACATTCAAGATGTGTTATTTTTAGCTAGTACATTTACATGCGTAGTATTATTTCAGTGATCGATGTATATAATTTAGCTTTAATTACTCCAAGCTGATAGAAATGTATCATGTTTGATAAGCATATTTTCATGCAGAAAAAAATTATTATAAAGATGATCACCGGAACTTAAATATGTTAATTGAAAATCGAAAAAAGAAATACAGAATTCTAGAATCAAGATTGCGCCAGCTGAAAGCCAAATTCAGGAATGGTGAAATAGGTGTGCTTCAGTTTGCAGACTCCGCCTCTTAACTCGTCAAATAAATTTGTGTGATTTTGTATGGATCTTCATTTGAATCATTTCCCATTTGCGTCATATTCATGTGATAACAAAATTAAAGCGTATGCAACGATATTCTTCGATTTTATCAACATGGAATTAAAATGATATTGTGTTCAATTCAATAATTGTACTAATTATACTTAACATGATGGAATAAACGTGATTTTTATTTATTTACAATGTATATGATTTCATAGATTATGCAGTTATATTACCAAAACTTACTATATGTAAAGTTGATCATATCAAGATGAATCCTTTTGTTAAATTTTCATGATTAAATACTGTAATTAAACTGATATAACTTACGTTTTTCTTCAATATTCTTATATGGTTTATATGTATATATATTACTTGTACGCAACGTTAAATACATAACAGACTATAGCAAATACGCCAATTATCATCTATTGTTCTACCTAATACCCAATTCCCGCTTAGCCAATATTTCTTTGCCTTACCTGAGAAAATACCAAATATTGGCTAAGTGGGAAGACACCCTTTGCTTAAACGTTGACTCGAACCCAAATTGCTGTGATGAGAAACAGCGCTATTGGGACACTCGACTTGAAGTAAACTAGATGCAATGGAAAGACCCAAATATCCCGTCACCATCTCTACCTCTATATCTTTTTGAAGTTTAATTTTCATACCTCTGTCAAAAAATAGTCCACACACCGGAACCAAACACAAAATTTACCTCCGGTTCATTGTAGATATATATATATATATATACGCAATTTTATTTAAATATCTGCCTCTTTAACACTATATAAAGAAACGAAATTAAATTATAATTACACAGGAAACGGCGAAAAAAACCCCCCAGAAAATGGACGATGCTATTTACCCAATCATTTAATTGCATTTAAAACTCATTGAGAGAAAGAAAAAACAAAAAAACAAAAACAAAAACAAAACAAAACGCTAGGTGCTCTTTATACATGATATCGATGTGCTTGCCTGATTGAATTATAAGTCTGAATGGTTCTATCTATAGGTTGGATGGACCAAGAGAAGTGTAGAGTTTGAGTTAACGGTCACCCTCTTTATACACTGTTTCATAAGCACATGTATATAACAGTTGACGTACGCGTTTTACATTTTTATGACAATACGCGTATGACGTCAAGTTACATAACTCTTACTTGCGACGCTTACGTTTTAGATTTTCGCGAATGTACCGTTATATTTCTTAGCTGTTCTTTTTATTACTATTGCGATGACAGCCATATTTCTTTTAATTGTTGGTAAAGGGAATTATACCTCAACTTACCCACTGGACCCATCCGATGTTTTTCGTATCAGTAGTTTTTTTTATTACTGTGTATGTAACTGTACATATTTTTCATGAGAAGGATAATATAAATTTATCCTTTAGGACAATAGTAGTTGTTTTATATAAAATTGAAATTAAAAATCATAGCCAAGTGAAGAAGACTTGTGTAATTTATGAAATAGATAAACCGGATTTCCATCTTATTTGTTGAAAAACCAAAAAAAAAAAAAAAAAGCCCGTCTTTACTGCTGTCATGTTCTAATTTTTGAATTTACTTGAGAGGGGGGTTGGTTGGTAAATTTAACCCCCCCCCACCCCCCAAGTAAATTCAAAAATTAGAACATGGCACTTCTATCACTTCCCAGATGGTGCTGCTGATATCTCACAGAAAAAAACCCCACAACCTGGATATTTCTTTTCATAAATAACACACACACACACATCTCTCTCTCTCTCTCTCTCTCTCTCTCTCTCTATATATATATATATATATATATATATATATTCTGTATACAAGTGAACATATTGTCTTATATATATATATATATATATATATATATATATATATATATATATATATATATATATATATATATATATATATATATCGAATATATATATATAAATCACAAAGATACTACAGTTAACAAGGCACTCCATATTTCACTTATATTTGTTCCCCGACGGGGACTCGAACCCACGACCTATGGTACCGAATCACCTAGCTGTCATGCATCCAACCGTCTAACCGAATGAGCTACCCGAGCTCCACAAAAATAGAGCTTTAATAGCCAATCATTAGCTTACCGTATGCATGACAACACGGCCGCGGAAGGTGAAGGGATTTACCTGACGTAGCGCAGACGGATCCTCTTAAAGAATACAATCACTGAAACAGAAATAAACATATAAAGCACAAATAGAAACAGTAAAACACCCAGAAAATAAATAACCGATAATAAATAACGTTTGGTGTGGCGAAATATTGAAGCTAAATGGACCTTGGATCTCCGAAGAAATACCTGTAGAAATAAAGACAAATTAGACAAACATATAAAGCACAAAGATACTACAGTTAACAAGGCACCCTATCTATCCGTCCTTCTGACTGTTTTTCTGTCTGATTGTGTTTGAATCGTGTTTTGACTAATTTTCTGTACGCTGTCCGCTTTGTTTCAAAAGAATGTCATCTCACAATTTTACCAGGAACATGGAATATGACAGCTCCATCCTTTATGCCAAAAAGTAGAAGTCAATACTACAGACAAACAGACTGATAGATGCAAAGACAGAAAGACGGACATATAAACGGGCACATACAAACAGAAGGACAAACAAATGGCAAACAACAATAATCGACCGACAAACAGACACTTACAGATATACATGTATATACATATATATGAAAGATAGACCGAAGAAAGAAAAGACATGAAAAGAGAGGACGTGCGGACAGACAGATCATTGAACTGAGAGACAAAGAGAAGGACACATAGGCAAGCTATGACAATAACTGACCTACTTAGAGACGGACACCGACATACATGTCAGATATACAGATGAAGCCGATTAACAGTCATACAATCTGTTTCAGATATTTGTCTGAAGACATGGAAACAGAAAGAATACGCACACAGACAGACACAGACACCGTGCATGTAACGGCAGAATAACAATCAGATAGGACTCGGCAATGACTCATCGACGGACACTGTCATAAAGACAAACAGAAATAAAGATAATTATGCAGATAGACATGCGCATTCGGGCAAATGGATGATAGGGTGTATATCAAACATTTATAGATAGAATGACAAGCGGACATACATAGAGAATTTAAAGATATATATATATATAAATATATATAAAGACTCCTCAGCCAAGCCCCAACCAAACCCATGAGCTGGCACCGTTTTATTGATGATATTGAAATGAAATGGACAGCAGGTAGAGAAAAACTTGATGAATTTATTAATTTTGCCAACAACTTTCATCCCTCCATAAAGTTCACTGCCGATATCTCAGAAACCACCAATGTCTTCCTGGACACCAGATCCACTCTGTGCAACGGAAACATCACTTTTGACTTGTTCACCAAACCTACAGATGCACACCTCTACCTTAGACCGGACAGTTGTCATCCGCCCCATGTCTTCAAAGGTATTCCTAAAAGTTTGTCCACCAGATTACGACGAATATGCTCTACTGATGACTTATATAAGACGAGGAGTTCAGAACTCAAACAGAGACTTTGCCACAGAGGGTATAATAAGAACTCCGTTGACAAAGCTATCTCCAATGCCATGTCAACCAGTAGAGCAGATTTGCTGAAATACAAAACTAAGGACACTGCCCCCAGAATACCTTTAGTCATCACCTTCCACCCAGCTTTGCAAGGCCTATCTACAATCCTACGCAAGCACCTGCCTACCCTCCACAATTCCAAACGTATGGCGAAGGCCATCCCATCGCCTCCTATGGTGGCCTACAGAAAGCCTAAAAGTATTAAAGATCATGTAGTCAGATCAAGGCTTGACAATCCACGACCAATTGGTTCGTTCACAACATGCAATGACAAACGCTGCAAGCTGTGCCCCCACTCAGACACTACATCCACCTTCAAAAGTTCTGTAACCGGTAAGGAGTACAAGATTTTGGATAAACTCTCCTGTAAATCCAAAAATGTGGTTTACCTTATCACATGCAAGGTGTGTAAAAAACAGTATGTTGGGGAAACAGAAGATGCTTTGAACATGCGAGTGAACAACCATAGGTCGTCCATCAAAACCAAGAAAATGCATCTGCCAGTAGCCAAGCATTTTAACATGGACAACCATTCTTGGGAGGACATGATTGTTGTGGCCATTGACCATAGTGCGATGTGGACAGTAGATGACCGAGTGGCGAAAGAGGGCTTTTGGCAACATAGGCTTCACACTATAGAACCAAGCGGTGTAAACAAAGTGTCAGATGTCCTTTTGATGAACAAGAAGTATTGACACCAGCATCCTATATTATGAAATAGAGCAGTCTGCGTCTGTTTGTCCCAAACACCGTATCTTTTGTGGAGATGCCCATTTTTGGGTAGGGTTTGGTATGGACAGACGATAGGAATCCGTGTCTTTATACTTGTCATGTAACTCGCCATCCAATATTACCACTTGTCTTGACAGTTTTTTTTTTTTTTTTTTTTTTTTTGTACTTACTTATTTTATCACTCATTTGTTTTTCACTCCCATTTATTTCTGTTATTTATTTTCTTTGTCCTTCTATCTATAAATTCTTATCACCTAGTCTAATTACCTTCAGTAGGTCAATGCAAATACATTTTAGGGGGCGCCACTTGACCTGTAAGCAAGCTGTCGGCTTGTGTTTGGCTCATTTCCTATTAGATAGCGCATAGAGAAACGCTCAATATGTAGCCAATTGAAGAAACCAGTTTTTATTAGACTAGTGCTTTGTATATATTTTCTATCTTTCTTTTCGTGTCTTTATATTTGTGTGAGTGTGTGTGTGTGTCCTGAAGAAGAAGCAGATTGCTTCGAAAATTTGGCAATTTTTTAATTGTTTTAGTATCGTTATCGCTTACCTGTGCTTTTATATTGACCCCTTTTTCTCGAGCGATTTGCATTAACCTTCATTGAGGTTGATCCGATACTTTTGAATAGTGAATGTTGTTACAATTTCCTTTTTTGTGCTTTTATATATATATATATATATATATATATATATGTATATATATATATATATATATATATATATATATATATATATATATATATATATATGCTATAGTTCGGCTATCAGGCAGACAGACAAACTCCTAAAGACAGGAGAACGGCAAACCTACAATACATACGAACAAATGTGCAAGACAGTGATCCGAATGTACCAGTATAATATTTGAAACATCACAGTTTTAAAAATCATATAAACTAACCATAGCCTATACTGAGTCTATGTGGTTATATGTCTCTGCTTCTTCTTAGCGGTAATAAATGGTACGTGTAACTCAGAGACATAGACTACTAAGTAGTCTATGTCTCTGATATAACTTGACTGGATGACTCAAATTTTTCCATAACCGAAAAAAAAAAAAAATATTCGTTTTTTTAAGTTTATATATGGAGATCTTAATTTTTATTGGTTTACGGGGGAACTTCAACATGTTGAAACTTATCGAATTATCTGTTAGATGATTGGGAGTACCAAACAATGGCTGTAGCGCATGACCACCGGAAATTCTTGTGAAAGATGGAAATATAACTGTCAAATTGTTTAGAACTTGTCATTTGTTGTAATTTTAGAATTTCCTCTGATGTTTCTCAAATAAAATTGTTGCACACAATGGCAGACGAATTGTTCACAAAAAGATTACCTATTGTATTCAAGTCTCCCGATCGAGAGGACAGGTATGGTTTGATTTATCACAGATACATGAGAACTGAAATATCTCGTTCATGAATTCCTTCTATAATAGAATCTAATATTAATAATCTATCTGGTCGGGGTCAAAGCTATATTACTATTAGGGGTACAGGTAATTTCTATTGAAACGGTCGGCTCATACCTTCACGTGAAGGAATGAGCCGACCGTTTCAATAGAAATTAGGGTACAGGTGAATTTGGCACCAAGTGATTTTGGCACCCGCTGGTGATTTTGGCACCTGGGGAATATGAGACCTGGTGATTTTTGCACCTATTATATATTGTCTTGTACAATTATAGAAAAAATATTTCTTTTGTTTTCGTAATGCCACATAAAGTTTGATTTGACAACGATTACGCCAATACGGACTGACTTAGGACGGTCAGTAGATACACAATGATTTGAAGTATATCCACACCATTTCATTAGTGAATGCTGAATTTGCTTGAGACGATTTGTGACCGTGTTATTCAAGTAGAAAACAGTGTTATACGTGTAGTCAGATTGACCATACTAATGAGTCTTAAACCACATCAAAGTTAGGAACAGTAATCGTCACATAATTTCTACATTTATTTCAACTGAATACAATATAATCGTCTTTTAAATATAATCACTATAAGAGGTTAACAGGAAGCACACAATGATAAGACAAAAAGAACAAATACAAAAACACAGAAACAAATATAAAGCCTTTGGTAGACTTTTAAGCAAAAATATAGTACAGTTCAATATGGAAAGTTTGTGAAACACATAGATTCTCTAGCCCTTTTGAGTGTTATTTTAAGTTAATTGTGTACTCATCATTACACAAAAATTCTTTCATCATATGCTGTTCAAAGGGATTGTGTATGCACAGCTATTTCTGAATCAACAATTAACAAAAAAGAAATACAATTGGCTTCAAACGTGTGTATGATTGTTAAAACAAACAAATATAACTGACCCTGTGTAATTTTAATTGCTGTACTACTTCAAGGATGGAATGATAATGACAAGATAAACACCTTTGGCTTCAATAGTTATTTAATTGGACCACAAAAGCATAATCAATTTTGTTCCTAACAATTCTGATAAATGAACAGACTTCAAAAGGAGACAAAAATGTGAAAATAAACCTAAATAGAAAAAATTCAAATGTCTATTTTTAAATAGGAATGACTGGAAAATAAAGGTGACGAAATCACCAACTACTGGTGCCGAAATCACGAGGTGCCGAATTCACCATTTTACAAAATGCCGAAATTACTTGGTACCGAATTCACCAACATTCACTCTTAGCATTATCTTGAATCTAATACATATATATTAGCATGAACCAATGAAAGTTTTAGGCAGTTGTGGTGGCTATAGCAATGATTCCTTTATACAGCTATATATAAAGTCAGATTTGTTTGAATTTTTGGAATTGCTCATCAACCTTTTTTCTTTTGTATGAATTTTTGAAATATATACCGGTATGTTGGGATCCACAGATTTTACAACTTTGCCAAATTCAGAATTTTGCAGCAAAATTGGTTCACTGCATTTAAGGAAGTATAAATGTCATTTTAAAGTTCAACTCAGTAACTGGTTATTTGAACAGGTGTAACATTATATATTTTTATGCATTAGATCTATCTACCTTACAGTACTTAACAAACATTAACACATACCACATATGAAGATGTACTCTGGTATGTTTACTCTCAATTGACACCTCACATATACATGCTATATATAACAAGTTCTACTTTGTACTAAATATAACTGGAATGTTTGAAGAACACAGGTCACTTGCATTAGCTTTTATAGTTAACTGTGACACCTAACAAAGTGGCCAGACAGACAGACATATTCTACACAAAGTTATCAGTATACAAATGTATGCCACTTTGCACCCAGTACAGGTGATACAAAAACTGGAACTTGAATGAATCTGCATGTAATTGTTACATGTGGCACAAATGTAGACAATGATACTAATAACAGTTTATACATGTGACAATTAGGTCGAGATACCTTACATTTTCAATTTTCAGTAAACCTGTATTTCCTTTAATGGTTAACTGGTTTCAGGTCCATATTTCCCACTTCTCTATAGAAAAGTTTGTTGTGTTATATTCTGAACAAGTTCCTTAAGCACATATGATATTGTATGTGTAGTAGTGTGTCCATCCATCCATCCTCGGTGATCAGTAATACCTCTGGCTCCCTGTCTTTTTAAATGTATCCCTTGTTTTGATCGGATTGCAGAACCTGTCCAGTCTATATATTGGCAAAGTCTATCAGTCCGTCCGGTGTCAGCAACTTGCGTTTAACTTGGTTTCTTGAATACCATTAATGATACTTAAGTCAAACTTGGTGGGTTTGTAGACATTGTTGAGTTCTTTCCGACTGATGCAAAATTTGGTGACCTTGACCTTGATATCATGCTTCAATAAACACAGTCTGATTTTGCATATCACTTGATCTCTTGCTTATTGTAAACAATACCAACTTCAAACTTTGGTCATTTTGTAAACATTGGCGATTTCTTCTCGACTGACACAAAATTTGGTGACCTTGTCCTCAATTGTATGCTTCACTGAACACAGTCTGATTTTGCATTTTAACTTGATTTTTTGCATACCATTAATGATAATGACATGTTTTTCTGGATAAGATTCTACAGGTAGACTAATGTTATACTTTGCAATACAGTCATACTGTCTTTGACGGTTTCTTGTTTCCCATCCTTACCCTTTTTCAACTACATCATTTCTTCCTTTCAAATTCTATATCCCATTTCTCGCAACTACATGTGTCTTTCTGTTCTTACCCTTTGGCTTCCCCTTAACACCACCTTTCCCCTTTCTTCCTTGGTTATAATACAGAAATTAATCAAATTTCCACTTCTTACCACTGGAAAAAAGATCATTTCCAAACAATGATTTAAATAAATTCAAAATGAAATACTTATAGTATCATAAATATCTAGGTATCACTGCTAAGCCCCCGACCCCCTCATTCTTGGCCCTTTCCTTCTCTGTCCATCAAACACAAAGGCAGAGACTTTCTCTTACATGGTATTCGTTTGCAAGCAATTTTCCAACACTTAACATCCATTTTTACCAAATCGAAGATATATATAACTCGAATACATATCAAACCTTTCCTCGATACCACTCTTTTTTTGTTAACCCTACTGTAGCAGTTGTATTTTCTACTTTTTAGACGATATCTCGTCTTTGTACACTATCATGTCTTCTTGTAGAAGTTTCACAACCATGTTTTAGTAAATTTATTGTGGTGATCAATAAAACTAATCATTTATCAATTTCTATGGTGTAAATACCTACACATGTGTATGAAATTGCTTATTCTGAGAATTTTATTTTCAATAGAAGGGAACATGTACAATTGAAGATGGAACTACAGACACTATCCTCCCCTGCGCATAAAAAGGTATGGTTACAGTCTCGGTGTTTTCTCCAGGAAAATTGAAGGCATGCCACTTCTATGACATCATTTCCATGTATAGCTCTTTAACAGGATTAATTGTGCCAATGTTTACATGTGTTTCTTTACAAATTAAATAGATATTCATAAGTAAGATGCTGTACAGTTATGTTTATATTAATTCTCATTTATGAATCACGTCTTATTGAATGGTGAGCATGTTGACTGTGCTAATATCCCTGTTGTTACAGCTAATGACCTAACTTACACATACCTCAACATCATAACTTGGACTGTATAAGTAACTGAACTTTATTAGTAACTACTTCTCAGTGTTTCACTGATAACAGTTACCATAAACATAATAAAATCAGGTTTGAATTTGTGAAAATGAACAAGGAAATTAAGATTCCTAATGACACATTGTGAGTTTACAGATGATATTAACCGAGTCAAACGGTTGGTTGGTTGATTGGTGTTTTACGTCGTTTTCAACAATTTTTTTTAGTTATAATGGTTATTTATTGGAAGCAGGAGGTAACGAACCTCTTAAACATAGTGGCACAACCCAGGGATCAAACCCGGATCGCTTAACCACTACACCAAGCCAGTCCCCCGAGTCAAACAGCCTATTGAGAGGATTTTGTAATAGGGCATGGATAACAATTTGCCTCGCTTACCAGTAAAAGAGAAATAGTACAGACCAGCTGCATAGCTAAACAAATCATCTGCATCAGAGAGATCTTATTCTAGAAAGAAGTTTGTAAGAAGTGTTGTTAATTTTGGTTCCTTTTGAAATCAAATTTTCAACACCTATTCAAAATCTTTTTGTTATTACTGTGTGTGATGTTTAGCAAAAGTATGAATAGTGTGGCTCCTTCATGATATTTCTTCTCCTCTTTGTAGGAACTAGTTGTAAGATTGACAGATGATCGAGACTTGTTTTTCTTGTACACCCTCAGGCTTGGTGAAGAAGATTTTCAAAGGTATGTTGATCATATTTAACATTTAAGAGAAAAGAACATTGAATATCATCAGTTTAGTGTTGTTTAAAATTGCAAACTTTAAAATAGCGGAAGAAATATTTCAAGTGATTTTAACACCTAATGAAATCTCAGTATACTCTAAAAGTCTTTATCAAAAAGTTTAAATTTCTGTCAACTTTATCTTGAAGTTCAACTGACCTGTGTCATGGTACTTAAATGAAATGTATACATTAGAATTATAAAGCTGAACTTCAGATTAACATCAATCAAGTAAAATCTTCAACAAGGAAGTCGTTATATAATAAAAAGCAGACACTGTTTTTCACTAATTTTCTGCCACTTTACTTTTATCATTTGAAATAAATGAAGTTAAATTCTAAACTATGTTAACATTGCCAATCAAAATCTTTCAAGTAAATTCACTCTGATTTGTAACAGTAGTTTGGAATTTACATAGTTTATTACAGTTGATAAAGTTCAAGATACCAAAAAATTTGTGAAAAAGAGTGTCTTTTATTCATTATTTAGTTTAACAGTCAAAAATTTTTCAGAAAAACAGTAGCAAAGTAGTGGAATTGGAAGTGATATCAAATAAAATGCTAGAGAAGACTTCATATATTATTATACCAGGTAGTTATTATTATACCAGGTAGTTATAATTATTATTCTTTTTGCAGCTTGAAGACACAGCAAGGATTATTAGTAGACTTTGCCCAGTTTCCTCAAAAGTTCATAGATTTGTTAGAAATGTGTTTACGTGAGGAGCACAAGGAAATGCCCAAGTAAGTTATTATTTTTATGAAGCATTTTTGTAAATACATACAGGAATGGGTATTATGTATGAAAATAGTACATTTTAAAGTAAAATTATTCACATTAAGGTATTATAATCAACACTCTATACTTTTGCTTTAGTCATGAATGTTAATGTTGAGATACTAATGAAAAATAGACCTCTTCACGACATTAGGCGGCAAAATCATTAACTTTCCCTCCATTTCGATAAGGGTGAAACAATAAAGTGTTTTACTGTATATTGCGGTATCAAGGACCATGGTTCAGTTCACGATACGGTAAGAGAAAAGACGGTACGGCGATGGTTTGCCCCCGAATTTGTGTGGTCAAAAACTTTCTTTCTGATCTCTTTGTGTCCGCTGAATGTTGTTTACAAATGATGGCGAATGAGATAGAGTCGGAGGCTCCGACGGCCCGTTTGAATAAAAAAAATCTGGGAGCATTTTGGTTTCAAAGCAAGATGAGTAAATTTATGTAAAAATATTCAAGGACCAACAAATTGAACCATTTCTTAATTAGGTAGTGTACATGTATAATATTATCCCAACTTCAGTCAATCGGTGTACATGTTCCTTGGACAGAGCCTTGTATTGAGTGTTTTATACTGTATAATAGATAGATAATGATTATTACTTATTGTATAGTGTACATATATGAAGTACTGTTATGTCATGAAATATGTTCTTTTTCAGATTCATTCTGCATTTTGTGTCTCAGGGATCGTTTAATGGTGAGAGAACAATGGGGACATTAAACGTTATAGAGACCAATCCATTCAAACACTTGACTCATCTTAGTTTGAAATTTATACCAGGAACTGACTCTGACATAAAAAAGTATCTGGCAGACTGTTTGAAACAACTGAAGGTAAATACATGTATCTCGCAAAAGGATCAAGGTACTAGGTAGACTCTGATTTTGTACAGTAATCTAATAAGTAAATTTTCACAGATCAGTGATTAAATTCATACTAAATTATGTATATGCTTCAAACGTTTATTTCTGGAGAATGAATTACCAGTATGTAATAATATATTTTTCATACATCTAGATTGAAATGGAAGATCTGGAGATGCAAGTATGGAGTTGAATAGACTCTGTTTATATCTTATTCTTATCATAAGTTTAATCATAGTAAAGCTTATTCTTCATGTCTTTGTAGGATACCAATGCCCTATTACAGCAGAGATTAGAACACACAGACACAGATCTGAATCAGAGACTTCAACAAACCCAAGAGGTGAAACACTATTAAACATACCTAGTTAATGCCGCATACTGCATACTTATTGCATGGAGCACAATGTATTATATTATTGTATATTGCAGTATGGTGTATTCAATTATTGAGAAAAAAAAGTTTAATGGATGCAGTTTTTTTAATGTATATATATTGGGTTGATTTTCTTTTAGGTTGTTTAAAGAACTCTAGAAATAAAAAAAAATCATTGATAGCGGAATGTGCGGTATGGGGTATTGTCATTATGTTATGAATATTGCAGAGCATTGAAAATTGTTAAAAACGCATTGGAAAAATAAACAGGGCTTAAAAATATGCATTTACATAATGCCTTATGCATTATATGTCCAATGCAGTATGTACCTGATTTTCAACATTAAAACGAAAATAAAACTGCCTCGCTTTCGGATGTCTTCCGTTGTTTACCTGGTGTGCAACTAAGACATTCAGAACAGATCGGGACTTTCCTGTATACTGTTTATAGTAATTTTAGTGTGGGTGCGCCAAATAGTTTAAATACATTAACAATGTCAAATCGAATGCAAAAATATGTCGTCTAGTAAGCCTGGCAGATTCAAAAAGAAATACTTAAATCATAAGTGCATTGTATTACTGTGAAATTGCGCAATGAAAATTTAAACTTGGTAATGTTTTCAAAGAAAGAGCTATTTTGATTATTTCAATTCCTGTGTAATAATGCAAACTGTTCCGACTATATCTTGACCAGTACTGGCAGTAGCACAAGTTAACTGTATGACAAATTTCACCAAACGTATTCATGCAGGTGAACAAGGGATGTCAAATTAATGAAGTACTATACAACAAAATGGCAGTTCAGAATTTCGAGGTCTGACTCATTTTTGCATGTCAATTACATGCATCATTCTACATGGCAAAAGAACAAAAAGGATAATCATAAAATGATAAAGGGCGAGGAAAGAGGTCTGACTCGAGTGTATGACGAAATTCACCCATTTGGTTCAAAGAATAATTCAAGAAGTGTATTCATCTAATATCTTCTTTTGGAAGTATGATACCAAGCCTTCATGAGCATGTTGTGTGCCTAGTGTAATATAGTGTGCTGGAAGATCACTATGCAAGCAATTGTTTGTAATATAATACTACTAATAACAATATATGTAGTAAATTACAACAAAAACTTTATTTTAAAAATACCAATAATGGCCAAATCACTCCGAAAGAGTAACCCCCTTTTTCAGCATTGTGAAAAAATCAGGGGTGAAAATACCACTTGAAATTTAGAAAATCAGCATTGAATTTGAAATCAGGGGGTAAATACCGTTTGGACTCTAAAATTATCTGGAGCTTTTATAATAAGATAAGAGATTAAACTGAAACCTCGTTGTATCCTCTTCTCAGACATGGGATGTAACTCGTATTTTTTTTTGTTTTTAAGAATAAGGAAGATGCATTGTCTGCTTTATTTTGTGTTTGCAGGCTTTGCAAGCAAAAACCATTGAGTTAGATAATATAAAAGCTGAATGGACAGCAAAGATGAATGACATGGCAGCTAAGCATAAGCATGAGATGGCTACAGAGAAAGAAAAAACAATTCAGGTATGTCTTGATATCATGTACTGGTAATTATCAATATTTATCAGAGACATCTTGAAATTGAAATATTCTAAAGTGTGTAAAGCAGTAATTAACTGAAAAGAAAAATACAGAAATACAAAATATCGTCTTAACCAAGTCAGAGTATTTTTTTGGTTGGTAGTTTTTATAGAAGGAGTATTTTAAGTGTAGATTGTTGTGTAAATATATATACATGCAGGGTAATAATACATGTACATGCAGAGTAATAATACATGTACATGCAGGGTAATAATAGATGTACATGCAGGGTAATAATAGATGTATTTGCTTATAATACATGTAAATGTACTGGCACATGCGGGATAATAATATATGTACATGCAGGGTAATAATTCATGTAAATGCAGGGTACAATTTATTATTTTCAATTTGTACATGATATATACACAATAGTTTAAGTTTATGCACTCCATACAAATGAAGAAACATTACGATACTGTATATTGAAACCAGTATATTATAGTCATTTTGATTTCATTAGAAACAAAGCTGTAAAGTACAAGTAAAAATTATACATCATATTTGCCACATATGTATCCAGTGCTTTCATGATCTATAGGATTAGATAGGAATCTGATGAAATCTAAATCTCATGTCAAATTTAGTTCAAACATGTTTGAGATCCTGTAAATGTTGACTTGGTAATCTTTCTACATAGTCAGTACATTTGTTTTCCCTGCAGTTTTGGAATGAATAAATGGATATATGTGTTAAAAATAGAAAAAAGAGTTAAAGTATCAAATATAAACAACAGAGTTCTTTTTTGTTAATAGATGCAGAGTAGTTTCCAACAAAGACAAGACAGGGAAAGAAAGGATTTGGAACAGAGTCACATGAAGATAGTGAAACAGTTAGAGGCAAGGATGTATGAAGCTGAGAGTGCTAACAAGGTATTTGGAAGATCTTCATCATTAAGACCCATTTATATTTGTTCTCTATCTGTTATGTGCCCATTCATTGATAAAAACATATTAAGACCTATTTATTTTTCTTGATTATCTCTTTAAACGAGGGGATATATCAAAGTTTTCCTTTGATCACTTGTTGCTTGATATTTAGATTTACAAGATATTTTAAATGTGGTAATTATACGGAAGAGGAAAAATGATTTATTTAACACAATAGAACCTTGAGAAAATCAAAATGTGATGTTATTAGAGCACAATATTTAATTTATTGTAACATATAATTAAGCATAAAATAATATAAAGTAAGTGTCTTCACATTTTCCTTTATTTATATCAGAATTGTAAGTCTCCATATCAAAAACATCAATAATAGTCCTGTATCAAGTACATGTTCTCTCTTTCCAAGAATATTATCAGTTATTGTGGCTTGAATAAAGAAAGGATGTTTGGAATAATTGCGAAAGATTTCAATCAAAACTTTATCAAGGATATTCAGTACGAAGATCTGGCTTGTACAAGTCTTTCATGTGAAAGCGTGATAAATGATAAAATTCATACCAAAGTCTTTGGGATAGTATATCATTGCACCCTTCATATACATATATCAAGATGTGTTAAAAATATTTCGTTGTTCTAGGATTTAACAGACAGAAAGTATAAAGCTGAATCGACAATTCGTGAAATGAAATCCAAATTATCTTCCTTGGAAGAAGAGCATCTTAGAGCTAAGCAGGAGCTACAAAGTCTACGGAAACAGAACACATCACTAGATGGCGAATATCATGAACAAGATAAATTGATTAATCAATTAAGGACCAGAGTAGCAGTGTTAGAACAAGAGGTCAAGGACAAGGAACATGTCATAGCAAAGTCTACTGATTTACTTGGGTCTGAGCAAGAGAAGAAGGTAAATGATTATTCATTATGGAAACTTATTGGTTTAAAGTTAAGACCTGTGAAATAAGTGACAAGGGTAAAGAGGTAGACAGAAAAACTGATTTCCTTCTTGGTTCACAGACATTCATTATCCAGGACTTTTAGGTTCATTTAAAACTTATCCAGGACTTCTAGGTTCATTTAAAACTTATATACTCTGTTTAGTCTACTAAACTTCATTTTTGGTTTAAAGAATCAAAATACAAAATATAGACAAAAGGTCTGAGGGCTATGAAAAGCTCTGAAATTGGTATCAAAATATAACTGAATTGAATGTCGATTTAAATTTTTATTTAAAAGCTGTTATGAAAGAGTGTAAGGGGAAACATTACGGGATGTGACTCATTAGAAATTCGTTAGTCACTGTGCTTAGTCACTGTGCTGTCTTGTATTCATAAATGTCCAGATACATTCATTCCAAATTACATTTGAAAAAAAACCAAAATATTTAAAGTGTACAGTATGCAGACCCTTTTGGAATATTTCTTACTTGTTTTAACAGCAAAGATATGAGAGTGAGCTTGAGCAGAAACAGAGGGATCTTCAGAGGCTAGAGAATAAAGTTAAAGCCATGTCAGAGGAACTGATGAAGGGGAACGAAATCATCAAGAAACTTCAAGGAGAAATCAAGAATTATCATGCAAAGGTAAATAGAAAGAATTCTAAGCGTCATGATATAATACAAGGAAACAAATGTTCACATACATTTCTTTCATCTTGTGTGTGGCTATATTTAAAAATTTACAGACTACATAATTTGTATACATGTATGTTATGTAATTCTGAAATTTCAATCAACAATCTTGTACATGTTGTAGCTGAGTTTAATATTTGACTCATTATGGGTTTTAAACAACCACACTTGTTGAAAAAATGGTTTCTCTTTGTTGTAGATAAAGTTACGTAGTCAGATTGCTACAGAACAGGAAAAATTATTGGGAGAGAAAGATCATGAGCTTGAGAAACTACGACAAGATCTTGCTACAACTAAAGATAATCTCAGGATCAAAGAGGATGAGGTGAGCCATGAATTTATTGTTATAAAAATCTCTGGTATTTCTTTTTGTATTAAGGAAATTTAAAGATACCACCTTTGTACATGAAGGAGTATTGTTTTTGTGTCTTACATTCAGGGTATATGTTTATATTCCATATCTTTTTTTTTTCAAAATATAGGAAATACTTACTTTATTATAACTAATGTTTCCACAGAATAGAAAGTTATCTGAAAATCTGGAGTCAACAGTACAGAAATTAGAAGAAAGTAAACAGTTGCTAAAAACAAATGAGAACGGTGAGTAAAAGAATATTAATAGCAGCTTAATCATATTAGATATTACAAATGAGAGAGTGTTGACCTTGTTTAAAAAACTCAAAGGGAGTTTCATGTACCTTCTCCCCACTACCATGTTTTCAAATAAAATATTTCATGTTAATGTCAGAACTTTAGTTTCCATGCAATATTTAGCATTTAGTAATCATTGTATCTTCGCTCAAATTTCCATATATTGAAACTTTGTTAATTAACATTTTATTATATATTGTAGACATAAAGTTTACTACTCAATTTTCCAGTGCTTTTGAAAATTGAGATATTAATGTATTATAAAGAATGTTGTTGTTTCTAAATGGTTTTATATATAAGTGGTAAAAGGTCTACACAATTTTGGGAAAACTCCCACATGACCAGACACCTTAGGAATCACTTCGAGTTTTATTTCTGAATATGAAATAAGATCTTGAGTCTTTCAACTCCATTTTTCAGTCATTCAGTGGTTGAATAAGCAGATCAATGAAACCCAGTTAACGCATAATCGTGTTGGAACCTTTGAAATGCCGGGAGCAACATCAAATTTCAGACCCTCAGGATCAGCCATCGTAAGAAATTAAAATCATATATATTTCACATACAGGTATAAACAGAAGTAAAGGGTTTATCTCACATTCACAATTAGTAGAAGTAATACTATAATTAACATTGTATATTACACATTTTTTTTTTCAAAATTTCTGATGTTGATTTTCATGAGTGCATTATATACAGGAATTAAATTTTTTTGTGTATATCTCGGTAAAATGATACCTTAGCAAAAAATCCATCAAAATAGGAATGTTGAACATTCAGTAAGAGCTTTAATAACAAGGAAGTTGATACAGATTGTAGTGTGTAAAACCTGCTGTGTGTAAGACCCCTCCCCCCTGTATATAAAAATGGAAATGACTGTATCTTTACATTGAATTTTATCTGATTAACCAAGCTTGGTTAAGTATTGGCTTATACATTTAACAGACACAAGGTTACGAGGTAAATTTGCAACTGATCAATTAAGTGTCTATTTTGTAATTCGAATTCCTTCACATGTATTTTCATACATTGACATAATATACTGTGCAATGCATGCTACAGTGACACAATTATTGATTTATCTTGTCAAATGTCCTGTATTTCCAGTGATAAATCTTAAATGATGCACCAAGACAAAAATGGGAACGCTTAACCAAGCAATATCAGATTCAGACACGCTCACTAGTTTCTATTGATTTTGATTCTGCATATTATACACAGGAACTAAGCTTTTTCTTGACATTTTCTTCCAACTTTGGGGGATGTGCATTATATGCGGGTACACATTATACAAAGATAATTATGGTAGTCAAGATGGCTTTTCCAAAATCATAATTTCTTGTATAATTTTCCTGTATAATGTAGATGCTAAAGAGAGAAAACAAGTAGAACAATTCTGTAAGGTATAGAACATGAAAAAAGATTAATATTGCCTCTGTAAACCAAAATATGTGGTCATAATAGTCCTTGTTTTTGACTCAGAGTGATAGGATTCAAATAAGAATGCTTTTCAAAAAATGTGTAAAGATAAAATTGTGACAGGTTTGTTTTCTTTCTTTTTTGTTTTGATATGTAGAAAATTTCTTACTTTGTTTTTATAGTCTAAAGTCTATAGCATATACCTTTACATATTTGGATCAGGTACGATAAGATGATTAATATAACAAATGTGTTTAGAATATAATACATGTATGATAAAAAATTTTCTTTATAGCATAATTACAGCACTTCTAGTTATGGATCCACCTCGTTAGCCAGTCATGACATGCAGGGATCTAATTCAGGGGTTGGAATACCACGATCGTACCCAAATACTCACAGACAACCACAAGTATTGAAATATTTAGAAACTCTTTCGTTATTTATAGCATCTCGTAGAATAGTCTTTACGATTTGCTTTTCAATTTGTGATGAATGAAGTTCTATAATGAAAACATCAAGGTTTGCCTGTAGTCATATGCCTTTTATAGTAATATTTAAGAATTTCAAACTGTAATCGAAAATTCGGAAATAGTCTGTCACCACATGATATTTCTAAATCTCGCACAAATGTTGTCTTGGATAAAATGCTAGAGTCAGAATCATAGGTTAAAGTGACTCATCAGAGATTTATAAATGCCAATAACAAGACTGTTTGGCAGCACATCAGAATTAAACATGAGCAGGTAGTAAGATCAATGTTAGTATAAGATTAACATGATACAAAGCAGCAAAGTAATAGTTTGAATTCATTCATTGATATGTTTGAGTTTTTGATAGATCATTTATGCTGTTTCAGGTGCAATATAACCCAGGTATTCCTAGAAGAACAGGGGTCCCCCAACAATCTCAGATAAGAGGAGCTCCACCCCCCTCTATACCAGAAGAGAGACCAAGGAGTGCTCATGCATCACCTGCCTCAAATCACTCGGGAGGTGATAAGGAAAAGTGAGATATACATCTTTTAGTCATCAATGCACCAGAAAAATTTCCATTAAGTGAAATGATTTTGGGATTTTTTTCTGTGAAAAGTTCTTCAAGATTAAAGTATTCACTTTGGCAAAGAAATAGAGAAGTTTTGGAGATGAAACAAAACTAAGTCAGAATTTTTTTCCTGATTTTTGTTCCTGCATGGCAACTATTTATGCCCCCTTTGAAGATAGGAGGGGCATATCGTTTTGCTGCTGTCTGTCCATTTACAGTTTCCGCTTTTTATCTATGGAACCAATAAAGATATTGAATTGATATTTGGTATACAGATATCAAAGATATCTAGGTCAAGTTCAAACTTGGTTATTGTTCGATAATTTTTGTCATAGTTATCCCCCTTGAACTTAGAAAATCTCTTAAAATTAGCAGTTTCTGCTCATTATCTCAGGAACAGATTGAGATATTGAATTGATATTTTGTATACAGATACATCTTAAGTATATCTAGGTCAGATTTAAATTAGGATATCGTTCAATAATTTTTGTCAGTTATTCCCCCTGGACTTAGAAAATTTCTTAAAATTAGCAGTTTCCGCACATTATCTCTAGAACCAATAAAGATGTTGAATTTATATTTGATACACTAATACATCTAAAGGATGTTTAGGTCAAGTTCAAATTTGGTAATGGTTCAATAATTTTTGTGAGAGTAATCTCCCTTCGACTTAGAAAATTTCTTAAAACTAGCAGTTTCCGCTCACAATCTCCGGAACAGCTAGATATATTGAATTGTTATTTGGTATACAGATACATCTTAAGTATATCTAGGTGAAGTTAATAAGTTATAATTAGGATACCTGTCTTTGGTATACCGGTATTTATTTTGATTTTGTTTTGTGTCAGTTAATACTGATGTCTAAATTAAATGAAGACAAGTGACATATCTGTTAATCATTAGACGCAAATTTTTGAATGGAAAAATTTTGTTTATGGGTGATTATGAGGAGTAGATGACCTCTAATGTGGTCATGTGAGTTATGCCCACGTTACAAAAATAACCAGGGGGGCATATGCTACATTGGTGTTGCTCTTGTTTCTAAACATATTTTAAGATGTTAATTGTTTTTCATTAGAACTAAACTAATGTCCATCATTTGTTTTATGTTTCTTGGAGTAATAAAATTCTCTTTTTATCTGGTACATGTGCTGCTAATTTGCTTCAAGAGATGTGTTTGATCTGCAATTACTTTTTATTTATGCAGCGACCCACCATTGGATCCCAAATACTTACAGAAGAGAGAAGATGCTATTCACATAAGGGGTGTGGTTGGAAGAACTAGTTCTCCACCTGTCATTCAGTCTTCTGTAGCTCCACCCATTACTGCAACACGACTCAGTCAGCAAGGAATTGTACCCAAAACCACACAGCCACCACTGGCCTCCGCATATTTTCCAGGACAGAAAATGTCATGACGTCTGTCTTTATATGAATGTTTGTGAAGGCATTGTGGACTAGTCAAGAATCTCCAGTATTTCCCCTCAGTGAAATATTACATATCATGTTTCCTTTGAACTTGCCATTCATTTAAATATGTTTATGACATATGTTTCTTTACCAGGCAAGTGCGTGTTCACTGAAAAAAAAGGGAAGAAGTGAGTGAGAGAATTGAAATGTATCTGAAACTTAATGTGTTGAGACATTACTAACTTTAGAACTAGCTCTAAAGTGCCTATGTGTACTAAATGAAATGTTTTAACACTAGCAAACATATTTCATCTTAAGGTCAACACAAAGGCCATGATAATTATATATTCCTGTAATTAGATTTTAATATATTTCTATATAATTTATGATTCAGTGCTTTTGATTTTTATACCTAGATAGATTATACATAAAATGAAAAATTGTTGTTAAACATATGCATTGATGTAAAGCTATATATGTGTATTGTTATTCTTCATTAAAATTATGAGTACCTCTACGTATTTATGCTCTACATGTTTTATAATTCATTCTTGAGATTGTATCAAAGAAAGAGGATGTCTGAACATCCAACAATGTGATACCAGTATGTGATATTTGTCCTATAAAACATTAATGTCAAGATCCCACAAACTCCAGAATAGATAATGTGTGGTGTGTAAAGGTGTCATATGCTTCATAATTATCACAGTTCTGGGGATTGTGCTACTATGTCAAAAATGTTGGTTTGCCTTCTGCTTGCGTATCATGATTCGACTGAAAAAATTGTCAAATGTGATGTAAAATCTCAATCAACCAACGTATATTTCACATTAATTAGCCATAATCTTGACCCTGAGTAATATTGGTGATAAAAAAATCAAGATTCAAATAAATGAAAAAATCTTGACTGAAGATGAAGTATCTAAGGTCAAGGTCACAATATCGTTAGATCAAAATTAGTGACTTCTCCATGACAACAGTAGTGCTAACATAGATCTAATGCATATTTAACACAATCCTTACCTCCAAAAGAAGTGTTCTGTGTATTTGCTTAAATGATGGGTAGGGTAGAAATATTTGTAAAATTAGTTGCTGACAATTCTTCAAAGACTTCTCAAGAGCCACAAGACAATTTAACCTTCTTATTTGACATACGACATCTATGACGTCATGTATACCAGTTTATTCAAGAAGTTTAGACCTGCATCAAAGTCTGAAAATTGACTGACAAAGGTTAAATATCTAAAATAATTTCGCAGTGAAGATTGTTAGGCATGTCAAATACCCTTGACAAACTTTATTGTTGATAGTGAAGTAACTGCGTAGATCAGGAAGATGTGTGACTATGGAAGAACGCATGTGTAAGCCATGAAGCCATATACAGTTAGGAATTTGTGTCACAAAAATACAATGTAGTACAAGAAATATAAGAAAAAAACATGCATGTCAAGTTTAATGACTACAGAAATATGTTGATAAACAGTTTCATTATCATGAGTTGTACATACTGACCGATCTAGCGTGAACCCAAAGCAGAGATAAAAATAAATAGTAAGTTAGGCTTGATGAGTAAGCAGTTTAGTCCAGTTGTGTCACTCTGGAACATGCATTCGATCTAATCTGCCAGCAGGGGCGGATCCAAGTTGAGAGTTAAAGAATGGGGAAGGGGTATCAGGCGAGGGGTCTTGGAACAGCTTAGGTCCACAGCAGGAATTCCTAAACCTAACCAAAATTACCTGGAAAGGTCAAGTAGATGTCCGCCACGTAATCAATGACCGATGAGAATCTCTCTCTCACTCTCTCTCTCTCTCTCTCTCTAGTGAGTTTTTAGGGGGAAGGATGAACGGTCAGGTCGGGCCTCGTTTCCTTTATTCCAATGGAATTTATCATCTTATATCTCTAAATCTCTCCTTTAAATGAGACAGTATCAAGTAATCATTCGTATGTCAAAGACTTCAAGAAACATTTAAGAATCAATGCATGCATGTTAAGTTTAATGACTGTAAAATATGTTGATACAAAACAGAGTTTTGCTAATTATCATGTGTTGTAAATACTGATCAATTGTATCTACCGTGAACCCATCAGTGGCGGGTTAAAAAAAGGGGGAGGTGGTGGTTGGTTGTGAGTGGGTGTGGATCTAGGGGACGTTCAACTTAACCCCCTCCCTCCCCCTTCCGTTTAAAAGGGAGAGATAGAGAAATCCGACAATCGTACGTCTACTCGACTTCTCTGGTTTTTCTATTCCAAGAATATTTCAGTCTTAATAGATGCCGATTTATCAACATTGCAATGTCATCGCAATTTCAAACATATCGTAGAAAAGTACAGGGGCGACTAAACTTTGACTTCACCCAAAAAATAGTGTACCGTTGAAGGACACATAATACACCCGCATTTTATTATCCTAGGTGTCATACAAACTAGAACTAAATATTTAATTTAATTGTGATAAATGTAGATTAACTTTGATACTGGTAAAAAGTTCAGTTTTCTTCTTCAATTGTTTGTAGATTAAATGATCCTCGCGCATCCTTTATTTCCCGTGTTGACACCCCCCTCCTTTCATAAATACACCGACTACAGTATTATTGTATTAAACATTGAGGAGATGTGAAAATTCACGTTAAATATGCACATCGTTATAATGGAATCTCTCCTTGTACCAAGTTTAATCAAAATCCACCAAAGGGTTTAGGAGGAGTTTCGAAGACCAGGTATTTTGCATAGAATAATCTAAGTCATAGACTGGCAATGCCTGTCTAGATCTTAAAATATCTCGCAGCTATAGCAAGCAAAAGCAGGTAACTCCAGTCTATCTAAGTCCAAGGGTCATAACTCTTGTAATTGTTTTTGGAAAGCATTACTCTTTCAATATGCACATCTTTATATGGTGTGCTTTCTTTGTACCAAGTTTAATCAAAATCCACCAACGTCTTTAAGAAGAGTTGCGAAGACAAGGTATCGCTGGAGTGTCCGGAGGGGGGTTCCGCCCTGGATCTGCTGGGGACCTAGGCGGTCCCCAGGCCCCTCGCCTGACCTCGCCCCTAACACCAAAACCTGGATCCGCCCCTGTCCAATAGCAGGGCTATAGATACGTAGTGTTAGTGTTAATGAGTAAGCAGGTTTGTCTAGTTGTATCACTCTGGATTACTAATGTGACAATATGCATTCGATCCAAGCTGTAAGATGGAGAGGATCCAGGGTTGGAGTTAAAAAGAAGAGTTGAGTCAGGCGAGGGGTCTGTGAGCATCTTAAGTCCACAGGAGGAATAGGAAGAGATTGGGATTGAATCCCAAAACCTAGCCAAAATAATCCGGAGAGGTCGAGTAGATGGCCGTCTCGTAGACAATGATGGGTGAGAATCTCTATCTCTCTCTCTCTCTCTCTCTTGATTTTTAAGAAAAAAAGGGGAACAGTGGCGGATTTAGAGGGGGGCGGGGCCCCGGCCCCCTTTTGGTCACACATTTACTAGTAAAAATCCAGATTTTGCACCAAAAATGACTGAGAAGTTTGGCTAATACCAATTTGGGCGCCCTTTTCGGAAATCCTAGATTCGCCACTGGGGAAGGTGTGAACGTGCTGGTCAGGTTCCTTTTCTTTTTTCCATATGTGATTTACCATCTTATGTCTCTAAATTTGTCCTTTAAATGAGACAATGTCATGACAAACAGTCACCTGACAAAGATCCTCTACTGCTTTGGGTGGGCCTGTTGCATACTTGTAGGCAGGAAAAGTATATACATGTAGCTACATTAATATATAGTATATACGTCCCTGATGCAGGTTAAAATCATGAACCACAAGTTTTGAATACTGACATATATGAGAACATCGAATTCCTACGAGAGAGGGTTGTTTTAGCTGATATAAATATTTCATAAGCTATGTACAGATTAGTAGAATATCTTGGATTACTTTGAAAACAGCACCAACATGTGCAGAAGATAAAGGGATATTTTTACATACCCATAGACGTTGGAAATCACAGATGATGGGGAAATAATGATAATAATAAAAAGTAACTGTTTTCGTACTGTTTCATATAACATCGATACAAATACCAGTGAAACAGTACAATGGTGGGGGCTTTGGGCCCGGATTCATTTTGAGATTCAACGAATAGAATAAGCATCTATAGGGTGGACCATGTATGAAAAACTTGTCCGGATCAGCGCCTTTAATATCATATTTATGGAAAAACGGGGAGTGAAGCTTGTACTAGATATAGAGCCTAGAAGTGGCGGATTTAGAGGGGGGGGACGGCCCAGACCCCCTTTTTCGCCACATATTTACAAGTAAAAATCCAGATTTTGTACCAAATATGACTGAGTAGTTTGGCTAATACACTTATGCCCCCCCCCCCCTTTCCTTTTCAGAAATCCTGGATCCGTCACTGAAGTAATGTATATTTTGTGGTTAAGCCCCTGGGTAAAACGTGGTAGCAGATGTTAATAGATACCGCTCTTTGATAGCTGTTGCTAAGTCTACAAGTTGCTCTAGTTTGAGCACACTTCTGGTTATATTGATCTGACTGTCGACCTTTTAATCACAGAATATACACAAAATAGTACAGTCGTTACTTACACACACCTGTTCCAGACTGCATCTGACTAGACACAAGCGGTCACTCCGCATGACTCTTCATTAACTGTACAGCTTTACGTTCATATCATCTCCATATGTTTACAATGACAGAAGTATACGACTGTATAGTGGTAGGGGCCGGTGTGGAGGGTTCAGCCACCGCCTACCAACTAGCCAAAGCAGGTGCCCGCACCCTCCTACTAGAACAGGTGAGTGATAGGAGATGTTTACAAACTTTATAACTTTAAAAGTTCCACTTTTGTTATAGGACTTCAAACCCGTCGCAACGGAATGCATATGGGGTGGGGTAGGGGCGTTTTACAGAGAAGGGTAGTCTTTTTATTGACGTATATCAAACGACAAACGTAGCGAGTTAAAGTAAGGCGTTGCGCCTCAGTAGAGGGTTGTCCTGCAGAGAGGTTATGGGATCTCCCCAAGAGATTTGTTTTTGAGAGTTTAAAATTTCTAGCTTAGATTTAAGCCCCAGAATTAGAAATCAAGGACAATGCACACATTATGCAATAAACTTGCTACAAGTAACGACTTGATCAATTCCTCTCGGTGTAGTTATTGTGCAATGTAATATAGTGTCCTTGACGCACACACAGTAGATTTAGTCGTTCTTGTGTTTTGGTAGTAAGGTAAGGTTCCATGGCGGACCCAAAGTAGTCGTTCGTTTCACTTGGTGGTAAGGTAAGGTTCAGTGGCGGACACAAAGTTGTCCGTGTCACTCGGTGTTAAGGTAAGGTTCAGTGGCGGACACAAAGTAGTCGTTCGTGTCACTTGGTGGTAAGTTGGTAGTAAGTTCCAGTAGCGGGCACATAGTAGTCGCACGTATCACTTGATGATAATTTGCATACAGCAACTTTAAAAATTTAAAATTATCAATACAATTTATTTCAATTTGCATAATTTTCCTGAGGTTTGCAGAAGTGTGATTTCTCAATATTTTCACACGTTCCATTTAATCAATCACCTGTATCGAACGTTACATGCAAGCGAGTCACATGAGGCGTAAATTATGCATTTTTAAGGGAGGTCATCTTGAACCAAGGAAAAACGAAAGTTCCATAGAATGACATGAACCTAATTTTGTGGGAATTCAGGTGCAGATCTAGACATTTTGTTGAGGGGGGGTCTATCCTAGATAGCTTTTTCGAGGGGAGATTTTCAACTCTAATTTGGGAAGTTAATTTACCTATTTTTAAATCGCATATAGTATGGCAATAAGGGTCATAAAAAGTAAAAGTAATGGATTGTGCTGCACGTCTCCCTTTCACATTCGGATTCGATAAACATATTTCTTTAAAGTGATGTAATAATAAAAAAAAAATGGTGCTTAACATTCTATATACATGTAATTGAGTAACAATAAACGGATATCGGATGCAGGGTCGTTAATTTGGATTTCAGAAATTGACTTCGTCTCGAACCATTTTCTGTTACCAATACATGGATCTGTATAACATACAGGTCTACCACGCATGTACAAGAACTGTCACGATTAAAATCTCGAATACTGAGTGAGGAATCAGTGTGCTAGATAATTCAGTAACGTGATTTGTTCAAGTTGCACACGAAAAGAGCTCCCTCTGTCTGCACATTAATGTGAGATGTATCAAGGTGAATGCTATCTCATCTTAACCAATTGACCATACAAATGAAAAAGTTCATTGAATGAACAGTCATTGCTCCAATGTTATTCCACTTTTTTTTTCTACCGGACTACCTAATAAACAAAAGGTGATAATCAATATCGAAGAAGTACCAAACCGTTAATCATTCTCAAAGTCCAAGGACAGATACAAAATCGTGTAAGTTTCAAAAAGAAACTGTTGTGAACCCCGAAATACTGAAAAATTCCGAGGTGAGACTAGGTGCCCGGGGAGAGTAAGCGTCTCCTGTTTGCATGCATCACCCGTCACAGCAGTTTTGAAGAAACATGTCAAAATCAAGAGTTTTGGTTTCCTAATTGTACATACGAAAGTACAAAACTGGTATACAAAGTCATATTTGGTGTTCACTGAACAGGTCATTTAGTCGCATTCCAGAATATTATCAATCATTCTAGAAAGAGGCACATCATATTTTCGTACAAGATCCCCATAGCGACCGTAGAACTTCCTCAGTGACGATTTCAGACGTTCTTTAACATATCCCTGCATGAGCAACTTAGTGGACAGTCGTTTGGTCCTTGAAATAAAACCATTGTATAGAGAACAGGCTCTTGCGTATCTTAAAAACTCCATAGGCAGGTGAGGACGGGATATTGCTGCAAAGAAACGGAAAGTTAGTTATTTGGAAGTTAAAATCGTCACGTTTGTCACACAGAGAGGTGTTCAAATGACCATTATTGTCGAAAGTTAGAAATGTATCCAGATACGAAGCGGAATTATTGATCTCGGTTGTCTCTTTTATCTCAAGTTCATGGGGATAGATTTCATGTATGTAATCCTTAAAGTTAGGATTATTGATTGACAATACGTCGTCTATATATCTATACGTAAAATTAAACTGAGATGCAAGGCCTTTCCTGCCTGTGGAGAGCATGTTTTGAATAAATCCCGCCTCATACGAATATAAGAAAATTTGAGCAAGAAGAGGGGCGCAGTAAGTTCCTATGGGAATGCCAATGATTTGCTGAAAAATGTTCCCTCCAAACACCACGAAAATATTGTCTATTGAAAATTCCAGCATTTTGATGATTTGATCTTCGGTATACTTGTGTTTTGCATCAGAGTGCTCTTTTACAATATATGTATCTTCCCGCCCAATGACAAGATATTTATATCTACAAAAGATTTGATGCTGAAAATATTATTAAATTTCGGAGATTTTAGATTCTCTAAAAGTTCTTTAGAATTCTTGAGGATCCACATCTGATTTATTCCGCCTCTGGAGTATGCGGCATCACAGTAAATTTGAAGACCATGCTTGATGTGTGTCAATATCTTCGTTAGCAATATGGATAGAGGTTTGGTGGTACACTTGGAAGAACCAGCAATGAAACGATGTTTGTAAGGGGTTTTGTGCATATTTGGAATCCAGTAAATATAAGGTAATTCAAGGTCAGAGTTTGTCGTGGTAATTCCAAAAGACTCGAGGACAGATTTGTGGTTTTGAAGTATTTCAGAAATAGATAAATTTGTTTGTGTGTATGTTGGATTTCCAGGTGCAGAGTGTAATCCAAGTTCCACTAACAGACAATTAATGTAAAATCTTTTGCAAACGAAAATATAATTGTTTGCTGCTTTGTCAGCTGGGACAATAATAAATTGTTCGCGGAGTTCAGAAAGTTCTCTGGATAACTCAGATGACCAAAATGGCATATAGAAATTAGTGAAATTTAAATTTAATAAATTCAGTACAATACAATATTTTGCAATAAATACAAGAAAGGAAGGAAGAAAGAAAGAGGAATAAATGATAGGAAGAACTAATAGCAATTACTGAATATTTAACAATTAACACTCATTGCTATTTTAAAACAAAACTTGTCAGATATGGTAATATAGTAACTAAGTATGGGGGGTATTCGTAGTCGAAAATCCAGACATGTAGAATTGTAAATTTACGTTAAGATATATCGTTTACACATGTACTTTATACAAATGCATTATTTAGACTTGTACTTATCGCATTTGTACATATGCACTTTCATGGGTAATTTTAACTGTGCAAAACCACTCCGGTGAAACATTAAGTTTGTATTTATGCATATTTGAATGTACATTTTACTATAACACAAGCATAGTTTGCAGTTCTAGATACTTCCACTTAACGCTTTGCAGAATATACACGTTACAATTCTACATCTGTAAAGTGTACATGTTTGAAGCATTGCATTACCTATATTTGGAAAATTGCCGGAAACACGCGACATGACCGGATTAGCGAGTATTTAACGACGTATAATGAAGTTTCCCTACTTTAGCTTTTGCAAAATGAATGCCGGGAGAATTAATATTTACAATCTCCAAAGCAGAGGTACGGTCCTTGCACTCCCTTAATTTAATCTCTGCCAACTACTGAAAGTAGTCCTTAGTCAGAAGGCAGAATATATAGAATGTTTTGCGTGTTTTGGGAAAATGTCATCGTATTTAAGTTATCTGGGAGAAAATTAGACAATGAGGGATTCATTCAGAAATTACAAGACATGTTACAGTGGTGGGCCGAAATGGGTATTAGCCAAACTTCTCGGCCATTTTGGTGCAAAATCTGGATTTTTCCTAGTAAATATGTCACCTAAAGGGGGGGGGGGGGGCGGCCCCGGGCCCCCCTCTAAATCCGCCACTGGTGTTAAGTGCAAATGATAGTGTGTTATTGAAAAACTGTACGCTGATTTGTACGTTGAGAAAATATAGTGCGGTAGAAATTCAGGGTTTATTTCATGTAGAAGCCCAATTAAAACTCATTGTAACATTGCTTTATATTTAACTAATAACATGAGGGGATACAAAGGGGGGTACCGGGGGTCTGGACCCCCACCCTCCGGCATCCGAAAATTTGACCAAAAAAGGTAATATTTGGGCATTTTTGGGGTAGGAACACCCCCCCCTCCCCCTCGTCTAATAGAAAAATTTACCTCTTTTGGTTAGACCCCCTCTGACAAAAATTTCTGGATCCGCGCATGAATAAAGCCACTGAAGACCAAATCATATCGTCTAGACGCAAATCTCAGATTTTACAAGAATCTTGTAAAACCTGAGACATTGGCAGAGGTGTGTGTGTGTGTGTGTGTGTGTGTGTGTGTGTGTATTTTAAAAGAACGACAACTCTGCTTTGTAATATTTATATTGTGTATATATATTGCAGACTTTTTACTGGGGGGCAGATGAATAAGGCACCGTCCATTTCATAAGATAGGGAGGGTCTGGGTTTTTCATCACAGTCACATTTTTCCTCTCAACTTAGGACATAGGACCTTTTTAAGTATGACCAGAACAAGAATTTTTTCACTTATAAAATATTGTATAGTACAGTGGCGGATTTAGGGGGGGGGTGCGCCCCCCTCCCTTTTGGACACATATTTACTAGTAAAAATCCAGATTTAGCGCCAAAAATGGCTAAGTCGTTTGGCTAATACACATGTGAACCCCCCCTCCCCTTTTCGGAAATCCTGGATCCGCCAATGTAGCATTACAAAATTGAAACGAAACAACGTAACGTTTTAACAAAATTCTGCATTATTCACAACAATATAATCTAATATGTATTTATTAAGTTCACAGCGGACTGGAGCTGTCTGAAAATTACATTTAAGAATTGGACAGTGACGTAGTGATACATGATATCATAGGACAATGTTTTAAGTACAGTATATGCCCAAAACAGTTCATTATGAAAAATATAAGACGGCGTTACGGGGCTCGGACAGTCTATTTTACATAATGAACAAAAGGGGGTGTACAGGGTGAGAGGGAGGAGGAGGGTGGAGATACGGAGTGGGAGGGGGAGGGAATGGGATAGGAGGTTGCTGCAGGGGCGTTCATGAACTGATCTTGGCATATATCCAGTACAAACATTACAGTTCCCAAATAATAAATATCAGGTTTATTCGTGATTGCTCGCCCAAGAAAAAAAAAAGAGTTTTAATACCTATAATTTATTCAAAAGTATGGATTAAGATTGATTGGGCAAGTGTTTTAATCAAAATCAGGGTAAGATTTGCTTCAAGAAAACCCAACTCCCCCCCCCCTTCCACGAATATCAAACAGATGGTTCCTAATGTACTCGTGCGTTTGTCAAAAGCTGTGGAAGTTGACTTGAATGTTTATCGGTGTAAGCATGACTGGTATGGAAGGAATTTACCCCCGAAATAATTGTCGTTAAAACTGAAAGTAGGGATACTTCATGAACTCTCTTATCGGGTCATGTCGCATGTTTCTGGCGATTTTCCAAATATGGGCAGTGCAATATTTCAAACATATACACTTTACAGATGCAGAATTGGAACGCGTATATTCTGCAAAGCGTTAAGTGGAAGTATCTAGAACTGCAAACTATGCTTGTGTTATAGTAAAATGTACATTCAAGTATGCATAAATACAAACTTAATGTTTCAGCGGAAGCCGGCGTGGCCTAGTGGTATCGCGCTGGACTCCTGATCGGGAGACCGGGGTTCGAGTCCCTCTCTGGTCATGCCGGTGTCCTGTCTTTCGGATGAGACAGTAAAAACCGTGTCGTGGTATGCATGGCACGTTAAAGATCCCTCACTGCTTCGGGTGGGTCCGTTGCAAAGGTCAAAATTTGTATGCCCTGCATCAGGCAGATGCCGTCACCATATACGTGAAATGTTCGTGGTGTGACGTTAAACAAAATCAGTAATATAATGTTTCACCGGAGTGGTTTTGCACAGTTAAAATTGCCAATGAAAGTGCATATGTTAAACATACAACTGCGATTAGTACAAGTGTGAATAATACATTTGTAAAAAGTACATGTGTAAACGATACATCTTCAACGTAAAATTACATCTCTACATGTCTGGATTCTTGACAACGAATACCCTCCATAACTAAGAGGTTGGATTTCTTTTACGAGATTTTGATACGCCAAACTGTTCACACATTCAAAGAGTAAGCATAAAGTCATGAAAAACAAAAATAACTAGAAACGAGCTCGTTGCTAAAGCAACGAGTAGGTTTCACAAGTTAAAGTCGAAGCAGCGAAGCTGAGATCTCCTACTCTAATACAAAATTCTTTTTCACGATCCAGATATCTGATCTTTAGTGATAGTATCCACATTGCGCAATCTACTTGCAGAAATTGTAGGTAACGGCGACTTACATTATACACATTATACTGAAGCCTACATCGCACAATATCGACTACTCTTGACCATATATTTGAAACAAGAAACATGTAGGACAATCACACTTAGTACAATCTGCACGTGTAACCTAGATCTTCAGTCCTTACTGCCCGCTTTATGTTGTTTATTTATTAACTTACGCAAGGTATTTCGCGTGTACAGATGTTTGACCTTGAATCGCCTCTCTGCTGGAATAAACAATTCTCCTCGCGATGAACTTACGCAAGTTATTTCGCGTGTACAGATGTTTGACCTTGAATCGGCACTCTGCTGGAATAAACAATTCCCCTCGCGATGGCCTTTAGTAATGCCGCTTTCCCCAATATACAAAAGAAAGACTTGACAATGTCTCGTATTCCACAGGTAAAGCACTGTAACTGGCGATTAATTCACACACGTTTGAAGTCCTGTATAACAGCGGCGCAGTGCGAGGTATTAAGCAAGGCAAATTCACCGCGCTTCTCTAATGTGTAATGCCGACGCTCGGAGAAGATTTCTTTATAGCCTTGTTCAGCAGTAGCTCGTAGAATGTAAATTTGCTTTTTTTTTTCTTCTTTTTTTTTTTTGTTTTTTTTTTTGGGGGGGGGGGGGGTTGGGTGTTTTATTTTTTGGGTTTTTTTTTTTGTTTAAGAATTCGAATGCATAATACTTTCTCAAACTCTATTTTATAGAAAGCACTTTAAATCGCGATTGAATTAATCGCGAGTTACTGCGCCTTGTCCATGGAAGAAGTCCTATATCACAGCGGTGTCGTGCAAGGTATTAAGCAAGGCAAATTGACCGCGCTTCTGAAGATATGTTTATTGCGTTGTTCATCAGTAGAGTGCCCAAAATTTGATTTTTGTTTAAGAAATCGAAATCAAAATGCTTTCTCAAACTCTTGTTTTTATAATTTGTTCATACGACGAATAAAAAATACTTGAAAGTTACGCAAGTAAGATATTTTTATAAAAAAATCTTTAAATTGCTCACTTTCAAATACCGGGAAACATGTTTCATAGTAAAATCGTTACGGAAAATCGTTTCGTAATGTTTTGGAAACTAAAAGACTAAAAATAAGACAGTTTTGAACATTACGTAATTTTTAAAAAACTTTAAATTGAAATAGAGGCCAAACTAAAAGAGATAGATAATATCGGCCGATGAAAGTTCTAAAGATATGAACCTAGAGAACATAACAGTGAAAATTTGAGAGATCTACCATTAAAACTAAAAGCTACATACGCGAAAATCGAAAAATATTAAATCTTACGTAATTCTCTTAAAACGTCGTATATTTCGAAAAATTTTTTCATTAAACGGGAGTATGTGTCTGTGAGAATGAATAGCCGAAAGATGAAATGTCAAAGTAAAGAGTCGGTAGATACCCTCATTCCCTATCATGCTACCAATTTTCACATCTCTACCTTCTTTAATAAGCGAGCTTTAGCTGAAACCATTTCATTAAACATTAATGAACTTTATGTGACGTTGAAAGCATCACTTTAAAGGGGGTTGTCGTGTTTAAACCTAAATAACTCGAAAACGGTAAGAGTTAGCGAAAATTTGATGGCAATGTTATGCATATAAATTTTCGCGCAGAATCGATTGCAACAATCCCCGATTCGATAAGATGAAAATTAATGGAGTTATGACGTCATTTACAAAGTATGACGTCATTTTCAGGAATTTGGTACCATGCCAATTCCCTTTTGTCAGTCGGTAGATATTTGCATTTTCTTTTATGCTACCAAATTTCATACCTCTAGCTTTATCAATAAGCGAGACACAGGTACCTGAAGTTTTAAATTGTATTTTCAGGAAAGGCCAAACACTGAACTTTGACCGCAAATATCTCGAAAACGGTAAGAGATATCGAAAATCTGAGACCAGACCTTTCTCCTTTAACTACTTTTTCACGCAGAATCGATTGCAACAATCCCCGATTCGATACGATGAAAAATAAGGGAGTTATGACGTCATTTAGAAAAGTATGACGTCATTTTCAGGAATTTGGCACCTTGCCAATTCCCTTTTGTCAGTCGGTAGATATTTGCATTCTCTTTTATGCTACCAAATTTCATACCTCTAGCTTTATCAATAAGCGAGACACAGGTACCTGAAGTTTTAAATTGTATTTTCAGGAAAGGCCAAACACTGAACTTTGACCGCAAATATCTCGAAAACGGTAAGAGATATCGAAATTCTGTTGCTGGTATTTACCATTTTACTTTTTCACGCAGAATCGATTCCAACCGTCCCCGCCTCGATCCGATGAAAAATAAGGGAGATATGACGTCATTTACAAAGTATGACGTCATTTTCAGGAATTTGGCTCCATGCCAAATTCCTCTTGTCAGTCGGTAGATATTCTCAATCTCTATCATGCTACCAAATTTCACACCTCTATCTTCCTCAATAAGCGAGCTATAGGCGAAAGCATTTCATGAATAATTAATGAGTGTTGATGACGTCACAAACATCACTTTAAAGGGGGTTGTCGTGTTCAAACGCAAATAACTCGAGAACCGTAAGAGTTAGCGAAAATCTGAGAACACTTTACTGGTAGGTATTTGAACGCTCTATCGAATGGAAGAAACCCGATCAAAATCCGACTGCAAATAAAGTCGCTAGACCTTGCCAAAGATTTGATTCGAAAATTTTCAATAATTTCAAAAATATTGGCAGCATGCCATTTTCATTCTAGAGGTAGATTAAGAATGTGGAAACATGTTTAGATATAAAATTTCATGCCGATATCTCATTTAATAAGAGAGATATTAACGTATGAATATTTAATTAGCTTTGATGACGTCATAGCGAATTTTCCCACGCTCATTGTGACTTTATTTATGGTCCGATTTCAAAAATTTTTCATATTCCAAATCAGACCATTAAAATCTTTCATCCTACCGTCTAAAATCTAAGATTGAAATATTTTTTTTGAAATGAAAACAATCGGGTCAAGGTCAACATTTTCGGGGTAGAGCTACGAAATTGACGCAGTGACATAAAATCTTGCATCTCCTTTTCTGAATCGAATGCTGAAAATTTCATTCCAATCGGACAAATAATAAGGAAGATATAGCGATTCAAAATTTTGGCGTCGTAGGTGGCGCTGCGCGCTTATAAGCGGTAATTTAAAAAATTAAAAAAATCAAATCTTGAAAATTTAATTTCGAATCGAACACTGAAAACAGAATAGTAATATCTTTAATAATGAGTGATTTCTGAGCCGTCACATAAAAAAAAACGGATGAAGAATAATAATAATAACTAGAAACGAGCTCGTTGCTAAAGCAACGAGTAGGTTTCACAAGTTAAAGTCGAAGCAGCGAAGCTGAGATCTCCTACTCTAATACAAAATTCTTTTTCACGATCCAGATATCTGATCTTTAGTGATGGTATCCACATTGCGCAATCTACTTGCAGAAATTGTAGGTAACGGCGACTTACATTATACACATTATACTGAAGCCTACATCGCACAATATCGACTACTCTTGACCATATATTTGAAACAAGAAACATGTAGGACAATCACACTTAGTACAATCTGCACGTGTAACCTAGATCTTCAGTCCTTACTGCCCGCTTTATGTTGTTTATTTATTAACTTACGCAAGGTATTTCGCGTGTACAGATGTTTGACCTTGAATCACTTCTCTGCTGGAATAAACAATTCTCCTCGCGATGAACTTACGCAAGTTATTTCGCGTGTACAGATGTTTGACCTTGAATCGCCACTCTGCTGGAATAAACAATTCTCCTCGCGATGGCCTTTAGTAATGCCGCTTTCCCCAATATACAAAAGAAAGACTTGACAATGTCTCGTATTCCACAGGTAAAGCACTGTAACTGGCGATTAATTCACACACGTTTGAAGTCCTGTATAACAGCGGAGCAGTGCGAGGTATTAAGCAAGGCAAATTCACCGCGCTTCTCTAATGTGTAATGCCGACGCTCGGAGAAGATTTCTTTATAGCCTTGTTCAGCAGTAGCTCGTAGAATGTAAATTTGCTTTTTTTTTTTTTCTTTTTTTTTTTTTTTTTGTTTTTTTTTTTTTTTGGGGGGGGGGGGGGGGGGGGGGGGGTGTTTTTTTTTTTTGGGGTTTTTTTTGTTTAAGAATTCGAATGCATAATACTTTCTCAAACTCTATTTTATAGAAAGCACTTTAAATCGCGATTGAATTAATCGCGAGTTACTGCGCCTTGTCCATGGAAGAAGTCCTATATCACAGCGGTGTCGTGCAAGGTATTAAGCAAGGCAAATTGACCGCGCTTCTGAAGATATGTTTATTGCGTTGTTCATCAGTAGAGTGCCCAAAATTTGATTTTTGTTTAAGAAATCGAAATCAAAATGCTTTCTCAAACTCTTGTTTTTATAATTTGTTCATACGACGAATAAAAAATACTTGAAAGTTACGCAAGTAAGATATTTTTATAAAAAAATCTTTAAATTGCTCACTTTCAAATACCGGGAAACATGTTTCATAGTAAAATCGTTACGGAAAATCGTTTCGTAATGTTTTGGAAACTAAAAGACTAAAAATAAGACAGTTTTGAACATTACGTAATTTTTAAAAAACTTTAAATTGGAATAGAGGCCAAACTAAAAGAGATAGATAATATCGGCCGATGAAAGTTCTAAAGATATGAACCTAGAGAACATAACAGTGAAAATTTGAGAGATCTACCATTAAAACTAAAAGCTACATACGCGAAAATCGAAAAATATTAAATCTTACGTAATTCTCTTAAAACGTCGTATATTTCGAAAAATTTTTTCATTAAATGGGAGTATGTGTCTGTGAGAATGAATAGCCGAAAGATGAAATTTCAAAGTAAAGAGTCGGTAGATACCCTCATTCCCTATCATGCTACCAATTTTCACATCTCTACCTTCTTTAATAAGCGAGCTTTAGCTGAAACCATTTCATTAAACATTAATGAACTTTATGTGACGTTGAAAGCATCACTTTAAAGGGGGTTGTCGTGTTTAAACCTAAGTAACTCGAAAACGGTAAGAGTTAGCGAAAATTTGATGGCAATGTTATGCATATAAATTTTCGCGCAGAATCGATTGCAACAATCCCCGATTCGATAAGATGAAAATTAATGGAGTTATGACGTCATTTACAAAGTATGACGTCATTTTCAGGAATTTGGTACCATGCCAATTCCCTTTTGTCAGTCGGTAGATATTTGCATTCTCTTTTATGCTACCAAATTTCATACCTCTAGCTTTATCAATAAGCGAGACACAGGTACCTGAAGTTTTAAATTGTATTTTCAGGAAAGGCCAAACACTGAACTTTGACCGCAAATATCTCGAAAACGGTAAGAGATATCGAAAATCTGAGACCAGACCTTTCTCCTTTAACTACTTTTTCACGCAGAATCGATTGCAACAATCCCCGATTCGATACGATGAAAAATAAGGGAGTTATGACGTCATTTAGAAAAGTATGACGTCATTTTCAGGAATTTGGCACCTTGCCAAATTCCTCTTGTAAGTCGGTAGATATTCTCATTTTCTATCATGCTACCAAATTTCACACCTCTAACTTCCTCAATAAGCGAAACACAGCTTCCTGAATTTGAAAAGTGTGTTTTCAGGAATGGTGAAACCGTGAACTTTGACTGCAAATATCTCGAAAACGGTAAGAGATATCGAAATTCTGTTGCTGGTATTTACCATTTTACTTTTTCACGCAGAATCGATTCCAACCGTCCCCGCCTCGATCCGATGAAAAATAAGGGAGATATGACGTCATTTACAAAGTATGACGTCATTTTCAGGAATTTGGCTCCATGCCAAATTCCTCTTGTCAGTCGGTAGATATTCTCAATCTCTATCATGCTACCAAATTTCACACCTCTATCTTCCTCAATAAGCGAGCTATAGGCGAAAACATTTCATGAATAATTAATGAGTGTTGATGACGTCACAAACATCACTTTAAAGGGGGTTGTCGTGTTCAAACGCAAATAACTCGAGAACCGTAAGAGTTAGCGAAAATCTGAGAACACTCTACTGGTAGGTATTTGAACGTTCTATCAAATGGAAGAAACCCGATCAAAATCCGACTGCAAATAAAGTCGCTAGACCTTGCCAAAGATTTGATTCGAAAATTTTCAATAATTTCAAAAATATTGGCAGCATGCCATTTTCATTCTAGAGGTAGATTAAGAATGTGGAAACATGTTTAGATATAAAATTTCATGCCGATATCTCATTTAATAAGAGAGATATTAACGTATGAATATTTAATTAGCTTTGATGACGTCATAGCGAATTTTCCCACGCTCATTGTGACTTTATTTATGGTCCGATTTCAAAAATTTTTCATATTCCAAATCAGACCATTAAAATCTTTCATCCTACTGTCTAAAATCTAAGATTGAAATATTTTTTTTGAAATGAAAACAATCGGGTCAAGGTCAACTTTTTCGGGGTAGAGCTACGAAATTGACGCAGTAACATAAAATCTTGCATCTCCTTTTCTGAATCGAATGCTGCAAATTTCATTCCAATCGGACAAATAATAAGGAAGATATAGCGATTCAAAATTTTGGCGTCGTAGGTGGCGCTGCGCGCTTATAAGCCGTAATTTAAAAAATTAAAAAAATCAAATCTTGAAAATTTTATTTCGAATCGAACACTGAAAACAGAATAGTAATATCTTTAATAATGAGTGATTTCTGAGCCGTCACAAAAAAAAAAACGGATGAAGAATAATAATAATAACTAGAAACGAGCTCGTTGCTAAAGCAACGAGTAGGTTTCACAAGTTAAAGTCGAAGCAGCGAAGCTGAGATCTCCTACTCTAATACAAAATTCTTTTTCACGATCCAGATATCTGATCTTTAGTGATGGTATCCACATTGCGCAATCTATTTGCAGAAATTGTAGGTAACGGCGACTTACATTATACACATTATACTGAAGCCTACATCGCACAATATCGACTACTCTTGACCATATATTTGAAACAAGAAACATGTAGGACAATCACACTTAGTACAATCTGCACGTGTAACCTAGATCTTCAGTCCTTACTGCCCGCTTTATGTTGTTTATTTATTAACTTACGCAAGGTATTTCGCGTGTACAGATGTTTGACCTTGAATCGCCTCTCTGCTGGAATAAACAATTCTCCTCGCGATGAACTTACGCAAGTTATTTCGCGTGTACAGATGTTTGACCTTGAATCGCCACTCTGCTGGAATAAACAATTCTCCTCGCGATGGCCTTTAGTAATGCCGCTTTCCCCAATATACAAAAGAAAGACTTGACAATGTCTCGTATTCCACAGGTAAAGCACTGTAACTGGCGATTAATTCACACACGTTTGAAGTCCTGTATAACAGCGGCGCAGTGCGAGGTATTAAGCAAGGCAAATTCACCGCGCTTCTCTAATGTGTAATGCCGACGCTCGGAGAAGATTTCTTTATAGCCTTGTTCAGCAGTAGCTCGTAGAATGTAAATTTGCTTTTTTTTTTCTTTTTTTTTTTTTTTTTGTTTTTTTTTTTTGGGGGGGGGGGGGGGGTATTTTTTGGGTTTTTTTTTGTTTAAGAATTCGAATGCATAATACTTTCTCAAACTCTATTTTATAGAAAGCACTTTAAATCGCGATTGAATTAATCGCGAGTTACTGCGCCTTGTCCAGGGAAGAAGTCCTATATCACAGCGGTGTCGTGCAAGGTATTAAGCAAGGCAAATTGACCGCGCTTCTGAAGATATGTTTATTGCGTTGTTCATCAGTAGAGTGCCCAAAATTTGATTTTTGTTTAAGAAATCGAAATCAAAATGCTTTCTCAAACTCTTGTTTTTATAATTTGTTCATACGACGAATAAAAAATACTTGAAAGTTACGCAAGTAAGATATTTTTATAAAAAAATCTTTAAATTGCTCACTTTCAAATACCGGGAAACATGTTTCATAGTAAAATCGTTACGGAAAATCGTTTCGTAATGTTTTGGAAACTAAAAGACTAAAAATAAGACAGTTTTGAACATTACGTAATTTTTAAAAAACTTTAAATTGAAATAGAGGCCAAACTAAAAGAGATAGATAATATCGGCCGATGAAAGTTCTAAAGATATGAACCTAGAGAACATAACAGTGAAAATTTGAGAGATCTACCATTAAAACTAAAAGCTACATACGCGAAAATCGAAAAATATTAAATCTTACGTAATTCTCTTAAAACGTCGTATATTTCGAAAATTTTTTTCATTAAACGGGAGTATGTGTCTGTGAGAATGAATAGCCGAAAGATGAAATTTCAAAGTAAAGAGTCGGTAGATACCCTCATTCCCTATCATGCTACCAATTTTCACATCTCTACCTTCTTTAATAAGCGAGCTTTAGCTGAAACCATTTCATTAAACATTAATGAACTGTATGTGACGTTGAAAGCATCACTTTAAAGGGGGTTGTCGTGTTTAAACCTAAATAACTCGAAAACGGTAAGAGTTAGCGAAAATTTGATGGCAATGTTATGCATATAAATTTTCGCGCAGAATCGATTGCAACAATCCCCGATTCGATAAGATGAAAATTAATGGAGTTATGACGTCATTTACAAAGTATGACGTCATTTTCAGGAATTTGGTACCATGCCAATTCCCTTTTGTCACTCGGTAGATATTTGCATTCTCTTTTATGCTACCAAATTTCATACCTCTAGCTTTATCAATAAGCGAGACACAGGTACCTGAAGTTTTAAATTGTATTTTCAGGAAAGGCCAAACACTGAACTTTGACCGCAAATATCTCGAAAACGGTAAGAGATATCGAAAATCTGAGACCAGACCTTTTTCCTTTAACTACTTTTTCACGCAGAATCGATTGCAACAATCCCCGATTCGATACGATGAAAAATAAGGGAGTTATGACGTCATTTAGAAAAGTATGACGTCATTTTCAGGAATTTGGCACCTTGCCAATTCCCTTTTGTCAGTCGGTAGATATTTGCATTCTCTTTTATGCTACCAAATTTCATACCTCTAGCTTTATCAATAAGCGAGACACAGGTACCTGAAGTTTTAAATTGTATTTTCAGGAAAGGCCAAACACTGAACTTTGACCGCAAATATCTCGAAAACGGTAAGAGATATCGAAATTCTGTTGCCAGTATTTACCATTTTACTTTTTCACGCAGAATCGATTCCAACCGTTCCCGCCTCGATCCGATGAAAAATAAGGGAGATATGACGTCATTTACAAAGTATGACGTCATTTTCAGGAATTTGGCTCCATTCCAAATTCCTCTTGTCAGTCGGTAGATATTCTCAATCTCTATCATGCTACCAAATTTCACACCTCTATCTTCCTCAATAAGCGAGCTATAGGCGAAAACATTTCATGAATAATTAATGAGTGTTGATGACGTCACAAACATCACTTTAAAGGGGGTTGTCGTGTTCAAACGCAAATAACTCGAGAACCGTAAGAGTTAGCGAAAATCTGAGAACACTTTACTGGTAGGTATTTGAACGCTCTATCGAATGGAAGAAACCCGATCAAAATCCGACTGCAAATAAAGTCGCTAGACCTTGCCAAACATTTGATTCGAATATTTTCAATAATTTCAAAAATATTGGCAGCATGCCATTTTCATTCTAGAGGTAGATTAAGAATGTGGAAACATGTTTAGATATAAAATTTCATGCCGATATCTCATTTAATAAGAGAGATATTAACGTATGAATATTTAATTAGCTTTGATGACGTCATAGCGAATTTTCCCACGCTCATTGTGACTTTATTTATGGTCCGATTTCAAAAATTTTTCATATTCCAAATCAGACCATTAAAATCTTTCATCCTACCGTCTAAAATCTAAGATTGAAATATTTTTTTTGAAATGAAAACAATCGGGTCAAGGTCAACTTTTTCGGGGTAGAGCTACGAAATTGACGCAGTGACATAAAATCTTGCATCTCCTTTTCTGAATCGAATGCTGAAAATTTCATTCCAATCGGACAAATAATAAGGAAGATATAGCGATTCAAAATTTTGGCGTCGTAGGTGGCGCTGCGCGCTTATAAGCGGTAATTTAGAAAATTAAAAAAATCAAATCTTGAAAATTTAATTTCGAATCGAACACTGAAAACAGAATAGTAATATCTTTAATAATGAGTGATTTCTGAGCCGTCACAAAAAAAAAAAACGGATGAAGAATAATAATAATAATAATAAGAAAAGACAGTAGAATAATAAAAGGTTTCACAAGTGAAACTTGTGAAACCTAATAACTAGAAACGAGCTCGTTGCTAAAGCAACGAGTAGGTTTCACAAGTTAAAGTCGAAGCAGCAAAGCTGAGATCTCCTACTCTAATACAAAATTCTTTTTCACGATCCAGATATCTGATCTTTAGTGATGGTATCCACATTGCGCAATCTACTTGCAGAAATTGTAGGTAACGGCGACTTACATTATACACATTATACTGAAGCCTACATCGCACAATATCGACTACTCTTGACCATATATTTGAAACAAGAAACATGTAGGACAATCACACTTAGTACAATCTGCACGTGTAACCTAGATCTTCAGTCCTTACTGCCCGCTTTATGTTGTTTATTTATTAACTTACGCAAGGTATTTCGCGTGTACAGATGTTTGACCTTGAATCGCCTCTCTGCTGGAATAAACAATTCTCCTCGCGATGAACTTACGCAAGTTATTTCGCGTGTACAGATGTTTGACCTTGAATCGCCACTCTGCTGGAATAAACAATTCTCCTCGCGATGGCCTTTAGTAATGCCGCTTTCCCCAATATACAAAAGAAAGACTTGACAATGTCTCGTATTCCACAGGTAAAGCACTGTAACTGGCGATTAATTCACACACGTTTGAAGTCCTGTATAACAGCGGCGCAGTGCGAGGTATTAAGCAAGGCAAATTCACCGCGCTTCTCTAATGTGTAATGCCGACGCTCGGAGAAGATTTCTTTATAGCCTTGTTCAGCAGTAGCTCGTAGAATGTAAATTTGCTTTTTTTTTTCTTTTTTTTTTTTTTTTTTTTTTTTTTTTTTTTGGGGGGGGGGGGTGGGTTTGTTTTTTTTTTGGTTTTTTTTTTGTTTAAGAATTCGAATGCATAATACTTTCTCAAACTCTATTTTATAGAAAGCACTTTAAATCGCGATTGAATTAATCGCGAGTTACTGCGCCTTGTCCATGGAAGAAGTCCTATATCACAGCGGTGTCGTGCAAGGTATTAAGCAAGGCAAATTGACCGCGCTTCTGAAGATATGTTTATTGCGTTGTTCATCAGTAGAGTGCCCAAAATTTGATTTTTGTTTAAGAAATCGAAATCAAAATGCTTTCTCAAACTCTTGTTTTTATAATTTGTTCATACGACGAATAAAAAATACTTGAAAGTTACGCAAGTAAGATATTTTTATAAAAAAATCTTTAAATTGCTCACTTTCAAATACCGGGAAACATGTTTCATAGTAAAATCGTTACGGAAAATCGTTTCGTAATGTTTTGGAAACTAAAAGACTAAAAATAAGACAGTTTTGAACATTACGTAATTTTTAAAAAACTTTAAATTGAAATAGAGGCCAAACTAAAAGAGATAGATAATATCGGCCGATGAAAGTTCTAAAGATATGAACCTAGAGAACATAACAGTGAAAATTTGAGAGATCTACCATTAAAACTAAAAGCTACATACGCGAAAATCGAAAAATATTAAATCTTACGTAATTCTCTTAAAACGTCGTATATTTCGAAAAAATTTTTCATTAAACGGGAGTATGTGTCTGTGAGAATGAATAGCCGAAAGATGAAATTTCAAAGTAAAGAGTCGGTAGATACCCTCATTCCCTATCATGCTACCAATTTTCACATCTCTACCTTCTTTAATAAGCGAGCTTTAGCTGAAACCATTTCATTAAACATTGATGAACTTTATGCGACGTTGAAAGCATCACTTTAAAGGGGGTTGTCGTGTTTAAACCTAAATAACTCGAAAACGGTAAGAGTTAGCGAAAATTTGATGGCAATGTTATGCATATAAATTTTCGCGCAGAATCGATTGCAACAATCCCCGATTCGATAAGATGAAAATTAATCAAGTTATGACGTCATTTACAAAGTATGACGTCATTTTCAGGAATTTGGTACCATGCCAATTCCCTTTCGTCAGTCGGTAGATATTTGCATTCTCTTTTATGCTACCAAATTTCATACCTCTAGCTTTATCAATAAGCGAGACACAGGTACCTGAAGTTTTAAATTGTATTTTCAGGAAAGGCCAAACACTGAACTTTGACCGCAAATATCTCGAAAACGGTAAGAGATATCGAAAATCTGAGACCAGACCTTTGTCCTTTAACTACTTTTTCACGCAGAATCGATTGCAACAATCCCCGATTCGATACGATGAAAAATAAGGGAGTTATGACGTCATTTAGAAAAGTATGACGTCATTTTCAGGAATTTGGCACCTTGCCAATTCCCTTTTGTCAGTCGGTAGATATTTGCATTCTCTTTTATGCTACCAAATTTCATACCTCTAGCTTTATCAATAAGCGAGACACAGGTACCTGAAGTTTTAAATTGTATTTTCAGGAAAGGCCAAACACTGAACTTTGACCGCAAATATCTCGAAAACGGTAAGAGATATCGAAATTCTGTTGCTGGTATTTACCATTTTACTTTTTCACGCAGAATCGATTCCAACCGTCCCCGCCTCGATCCGATGAAAAATAAGGGAGATATGACGTCATTTACAAAGTATGACGTCATTTTCAGGAATTTGGCTCCATGCCAAATTCCTCTTGTCAGTCGGTAGATATTCTCAATCTCTATCATGCTACCAAATTTCACACCTCTATCTTCCTCAATAAGCGAGCTATAGGCGAAAACATTTCATGAATAATTAATGAGTGTTGATGACGTCACAAACATCACTTTAAAGGGGGTTGTCGTGTTCAAACGCAAATAACTCGAGAACCGTAAGAGTTAGCGAAAATCTGAGAACACTTTACTGGTAGGTATTTGAACGCTCTATCGAATGGAAGAAACCCGATCAAAATCCGACTGCAAATAAAGTCGCTAGACCTTGCCAAAGATTTGATTCGAAAATTTTCAATAATTTCAAAAATATTGGAGGTAGATTAAGAATGTGGAAACATGTTTAGATATAAAATTTCATGCCGATATCTCATTTAATAAGAGAGATATTAACGTATGAATATTTAATTAGCTTTGATGACGTCATAGCGAATTTTCCCACGCTCATTGTGACTTTATTTATGGTCCGATTTCAAAAATTTTTCATATTCCAAATCAGACCATTAAAATCTTTCATCCTACTGTCTAAAATCTAAGATTGAAATATTTTTTTTGAAATGAAAACAATCGGGTCAAGGTCAACTTTTTCGGGGTAGAGCTACGAAATTGACGCAGTGACATAAAATCTTGCATCTCCTTTTCTGAATCGAATGCTGAAAATTTCATTCCAATCGGACAAATAATAAGGAAGATATAGCGATTCAAAATTTTGGCGTCGTAGGTGGCGCTGCGCGCTTATAAGCGGTAATTTAGAAAATTAAAAAAATCAAATCTTGAAAATTTAATTTCGAATCGAACACTGAAAACAGAATAGTAATATCTTTAATAATGAGTGATTTCTGAGCCGTCACAAAAAAAAAAACGGATGAAGAATAATAATAATAACTAGAAACGAGCTCGTTGCTAAAGCAACGAGTAGGTTTCACAAGTTAAAGTCGAAGCAGCGAAGCTGAGATCTCCTACTCTAATACAAAATTCTTTTTCACGATCCAGATATCTGATCTTTAGTGATGGTATCCACATTGCGCAATCTACTTGCAGAAATTGTAGGTAACGGCGACTTACATTATACACATTATACTGAAGCCTACATCGCACAATATCGACTACTCTTGACCATATATTTGAAACAAGAAACATGTAGGACAATCACACTTAGTACAATCTGCACGTGTAACCTAGATCTTCAGTCCTTACTGCCCGCTTTATGTTGTTTATTTATTAACTTACGCAAGGTATTTCGCGTGTACAGATGTTTGACCTTGAATCGCTTCTCTGCTGGAATAAACAATTCTCCTCGCGATGAACTTACGCAAGTTATTTCGCGTGTACAGATGTTTGACCTTGAATCGCCACTCTGCTGGAATAAACAATTCTCCTCGCGATGGCCTTTAGTAATGCCGCTTTCCCCAATATACAAAAGAAAGACTTGACAATGTCTCGTATTCCACAGGTAAAGCACTGTAACTGGCGATTAATTCACACACGTTTGAAGTCCTGTATAACAGCGGCGCAGTGCGAGGTATTAAGCAAGGCAAATTCACCGCGCTTCTCTAATGTGTAATGCCGACGCTCGGAGAAGATTTCTTTATAGCCTTGTTCAGCAGTAGCTCGTAGAATGTAAATTTGCTTTTTTTTTCTTTTTTTTTTTTTTTTTTTGTTTTTTTTTTGGGGGGGGGGGGTTGGTTTTTTTATTTTTTGGGGTTTTTTTTGTTTAAGAATTCGAATGCATAATACTTTCTCAAACTCTATTTTATAGAAAGCACTTTAAATCGCGATTGAATTAATCGCGAGTTACTGCGCCTTGTCCATGGAAGAAGTCCTATATCACAGCGGTGTCGTGCAAGGTATTAAGCAAGGCAAATTGACCGCGCTTCTGAAGATATGTTTATTGCGTTGTTCATCAGTAGAGTGCCCAAAATTTGATTTTTGTTTAAGAAATGGAAATCAAAATGCTTTCTCAAACTCTTGTTTTTATAATTTGTTCATACGACGAATAAAAAATACTTGAAAGTTACGCAAGTAAGATATTTTTATAAAAAAATCTTTAAATTGCTCACTTTCAAATACCGGGAAACATGTTTCATAGTAAAATCGTTACGGAAAATCGTTTCGTAATGTTTTGGAAACTAAAAGACTAAAAATAAGACAGGTTTGAACATTACGTAATTTTTAAAAAACTTTAAATTGAAATAGAGGCCAAACTAAAAGAGATAGATAATATCGGCCGATGAAAGTTCTAAAGATATGAACCTAGAGAACATAACAGTGAAAATTTGAGAGATCTACCATTAAAACTAAAAGCTACATACGCGAAAATCGAAAAATATTAAATCTTACGTAATTCTCTTAAAACGTCGTATATTTCGAAAATTTTTTTCATTAAACGGGAGTATGTGTCTGTGAGAATGAATAGCCAAAAGATGAAATTTCAAAGTAAAGAGTCGGTAGATACCCTCATTCCCTATCATGCTACCAATTTTCACATCTCTACCTTCTTTAATAAGCGAGCTTTAGCTGAAACCATTTCATTAAACATTAATGAACTTTATGTGACGTTGAAAGCATCACTTTAAAGGGGGTTGTCGTGTTTAAACCTAAATAACTCGAAAACGGTAAGAGTTAGCGAAAATTTGATGGCAATGTTATGCATATAAATTTTCGCGCAGAATCGATTGCAACAATCCCCGATTCGATAAGATGAAAATTAATGGAGTTATGACGTCATTTACAAAGTATGACGTCATTTTCAGGAATTTGGTACCATGCCAATTCCCTTTTGTCAGTCGGTAGATATTTGCATTTTCTTTTATGCTATCAAATTTCATACCTCTAGCTTTATCAATAAGCGAGACACAGGTACCTGAAGTTTTAAATTGTATTTTCAGGAAAGGCCAAACACTGAACTTTGACCGCAAATATCTCGAAAACGGTAAGAGATATCGAAAATCTGAGACCAGACCTTTCTCCTTTAACTACTTTTTCACGCAGAATCGATTGCAACAATCCCCGATTCGATACGATGAAAAATAATGGAGTTATGACGTCATTTAGAAAAGTATGACGTCATTTTCAGGAATTTGGCACCTTGCCAATTCCCTTTTGTCAGTCGGTAGATATTTGCATTCTCTTTTATGCTACCAAATTTCATACCTCTAGCTTTATCAATAAGCGAGACACAGGTACCTGAAGTTTTAAATTGTATTTTCAGGAAAGGCCAAACACTGAACTTTGACCGCAAATATCTCGAAAACGGTAAGAGATATCGAAATTCTGTTGCTGGTATTTACCATTTTACTTTTTCACGCAGAATCGATTCCAACCGTCCCCGCCTCGATCCGATGAAAAATAAGGGAGATATGACGTCATTTACAAAGTATGACGTCATTTTCAGGAATTTGGCTCCATGCCAAATTCCTCTTGTCAGTCGGTAGATATTCTCAATCTCTATCATGCTACCAAATTTCACACCTCTATCTTCCTCAATAAGCGAGCTATAGGCGAAAACATTTCATGAATAATTAATGAGTGTTGATGACGTCACAAACATCACTTTAAAGGGGGTTGTCGTGTTCAAACGCAAATAACTCGAGAACCGTAAGAGTTAGCGAAAATCTGAGAACACTTTACTGGTAGGTATTTGAACGCTCTATCGAATGGAAGAAACCCGATCAAAATCCGACTGCAAATAAAGTCGCTAGACCTTGCCAAAGATTTGATTCGAAAATTTTCAATAATTTCAAAAATATTGGCAGCATGCCATTTTCATTCTAGAGGTAGATTAAGAATGTGGAAACATGTTTAGATATAAAATTTCATGCCCATATCTCATTTAATAAGAGAGATATTAACGTATGAATATTTAATTAGCTTTGATGACGTCATAGCGAATTTTCCCACGCTCATTGTGACTTTATTTATGGTCCGATTTCAAAACTTTTTCATATTCCAAATCAGACCATTAAAATCTTTCATCCTACTGTCTAAAATCTAAGATTGAAATATTTTTTTTGAAATGAAAACAATCGGGTCAAGGTCAACTTTTTCGGGGTAGAGCTACGAAATTGACGCAGTGACATAAAATCTTGCATCTCCTTTTCTGAATCGAATGCTGAAAATTTCATTCCAATCGGACAAATAATAAGGAAGATATAGCGATTCAAAATTTTGGCGTCGTAGGTGGCGCTGCGCGCTTATAAGCGGTAATTTAGAAAATTAAAAAAATCAAATCTTGAAAATTTAATTTCGAATCGAACACTGAAAACAGAATAGTAATATCTTTAATAATGAGTGATTTCTGAGCGGTCACAAAAAAAAAAACGGATGAAGAATAATAATAATAATAATAATAAGAAAAGACAGTAGAATAATAAAAGGTTTCACAAGTGAAACTTGTGAAACCTAATAATAAGAAAAGACAGTAGAATAATAAAAGGTTTCACAAGTGAAACTTGTGAAACCTAACTAGAAACGAGCTCGTTGCTAAAGCAACGAGTAGGTTTCACAAGTTAAAGTCGAAGCAGCGAAGCTGAGATCTCCTACTCTAATACAAAATTCTTTTTCACGATCCAGATATCTGATCTTTAGTGATGGTATCCACATTGCGCAATCTACTTGCAGAAATTGTAGGTAACGGCGACTTACATTATACACATTATACTGAAGCCTACATCGCACAATATCGACTACTCTTGACCATATATTTGAAACAAGAAACATGTAGGACAATCACACTTAGTACAATCTGCACGTGTAACCTAGCTCTTCAGTCCTTACTGCCCGCTTTCTGTTGTTTATTTATTAACTTACGCAAGGTATTTCGCGTGTACAGATGTTTGACCTTGAATCGCTTCTCTGCTGGAATAAACAATTCTCCTCGCGATGAACTTACGCAAGTTATTTCGCGTGTACAGATGTTTGACCTTGAATCGCCACTCTGCTGGAATAAACAATTCTCCTCGCGATGGCCTTTAGTAGAAAGACTTGACAATGTCTCGTATCCCACAGGTAAAGCACTGTAACTGGCGATTAATTCACACACGTTTGAAGTCCTGTATAACAGCGGCGCAGTGCGAGGTATTAAGCAAGGCAAATTCACCGCGCTTCTCTAATGTGTAATGCCGACGCTCGGAGAAGATTTCTTTATAGCCTTGTTCAGCAGTAGCTCGTAGAATGTAAATTTGCTTTTTTTTTTTCTTTTTTCTTTTTTTTTGTTTTTTTTTTTTTTTGGGGGGGGGGGTGGTTTTTTTTTTTTTTTGTTTTTTTTTTGTTTAAGAATTCGAATGCATAATACTTTCTCAAACTCTATTTTATAGAAAGCACTTTAAATCGCGATTGAATTAATCGCGAGTTACTGCGCCTTGTCTCTGGAAGAAGTCCTATATCACAGCGGTGTCGTGCAAGGTATTAAGCAAGGCAAATTGACCGCGCTTCTGAAGATATGTTTATTGCGTTGTTCATCAGTAGAGTGCCCAAAATTTGATTTTTGTTTAAGAAATCGAAATCAAAATGCTTTCTCAAACTCTTGTTTTTATAATTTGTTCATACGACGAATAAAAAATACTTGAAAGTTACGCAAGTAAGATATTTTTATAAAAAAATCTTTAAATTGCTCACTTTCAAATACCGGGAAACATGTTTCATAGTAAAATCGTTACGGAAAATCGTTTCGTAATGTTTTGGAAACTAAAAGACTAAAAATAAGACAGTTTTGAACATTACGTAATTTTTAAAAAACTTTAAATTGAAATAGAGGCCAAACTAAAAGAGATAGATAATATCGGCCGATGAAAGTTCTAAAGATATGAACCTAGAGAACATAACAGTGAAAATTTGAGAGATCTACCATTAAAACTAAAAGCTACATACGCGAAAATCGAAAAATATTAAATCTTACGTAACTCTCTTAAAACGTGGTATATTTCGAAAAATTTTTTCATTAAACGGGAGTATGTGTCTGTGAGAATGAATAACCGAAAGATGAAATTTCAAAGTAAAGAGTCGGTAGATACCCTCATTCCCTATCATGCTACCAATTTTCACATCTCTACCTTCTTTAATAAGCGAGCTTTAGCTGAAACCATTTCATTAAACATTTATGAACTTTATGTGACGTTGAAAGCATCACTTTAAAGGGGGTTGTCGTGTTTAAACCTAAATAACTCGAAAACGGTAAGAGTTAGCGAAAATTTGATGGCAATGTTATGCATATAAATTTTCGCGCAGAATCGATTGCAACAATCCCCGATTCGATAAGATGAAAATTAATGGAGTTATGACGTCATTTACAAAGTATGACGTCATTTTCAGGAATTTGGTACCATGCCAATTCCCTTTTGTCAGTCGGTAGATATTTGCATTCTCTTTTATGCTACCAAATTTCATACCTCTAGCTTTATCAATAAGCGAGACACAGGTACCTGAAGTTTTAAATTGTATTTTCAGGAAAGGCCAAACACTGAACTTTGACCGCAAATATCTCGAAAACGGTAAGAGATATCGAAATTCTGTTGCTAGTATTTACCATTTTACTTTTTCACGCAGAATCGATTCCAACCCTCCCCGCCTCGATCCGATGAAAAATAAGGGAGATATGACGTCATTTACAAAGTATGACGTCATTTTCAGGAATTTGGTACCATGCCAATTCCCTTTTGTCAGTCGGTAGATATTTGCATTCTCTTTTATGCTACCAAATTTCATACCTCTAGCTTTATCAATAAGCGAGACACAGGTACCTGAAGTTTTAAATTGTATTTTCAGGAAAGGCCAAACACTGAACTTTGACCGCAAATATCTCGAAAACGGTAAGAGATATCGAAATTCTGTTGCTGGTATTTACCATTTTACTTTTTCACGCAGAATCGATTCCAACCGTCCCCGCCTCGATCCGATGAAAAATAAGGGAGATATGACGTCATTTACAAAGTATGACGTCATTTTCAGGAATTTGGCTCCATGCCAAATTCCTCTTGTCAGTCGGTAGATATTCTCAATCTCTATCATGCTACCAAATTTCACACCTCTATCTTCCTCAATAAGCGAGCTATAGGCGAAAACATTTCATGAATAATTAATGAGTGTTGATGACGTCACAAACATCACTTTAAAGGGGGTTGTCGTGTTCAAACGCAAATAACTCGAGAACCGTAAGAGTTAGCGAAAATCTGAGAACACTTTACTGGTAGGTATTTGAACGCTCTATCGAATGGAAGAAACCCGATCAAAATCCGACTGCAAATAAAGTCGCTAGACCTTGCCAAAGATTTGATTCGAAAATTTTCAATAATTTCAAAAATATTGGCAGCATGCCATTTTCATTCTAGAGGTAGATTAAGAATGTGGAAACATGTTTAGATATAAAATTTCATGCCGATATCTCATTTAATAAGAGAGATATTAACGTATGAATATTTAATTAGCTTTGATGACGTCATAGCGAATTTTCCCACGCTCATTGTGACTTTATTTATGGTCCGATTTCAAAAATTTTTCATATTCCAAATCAGACCATTAAAATCTTTCATCCTACTGTCTAAAATCTAAGATTGAAATATTTTTTTTGAAATGAAAACAATCGGGTCAAGGTCAACTTTTTCGGGGTAGAGCTACGAAATTGACGCAGTGACATAAAATCTTGCATCTCCTTTTCTGAATCGAATGCTGAAAATTTCATTCCAATCGGACAAATAATAAGGAAGATATAGCGATTCAAAATTTTGGCGTCGTAGGTGGCGCTGCGCGCTTATAAGCGGTAATTTAGAAAATTAAAAAAATCAAATCTTGAAAATTTAATTTCGAATCGAACACTGAAAACAGAATAGTAATATCTTTAATAATGAGTGATTTCTGAGCCGTCACAAAAAAAAAAAACGGATGAAGAATAATAATAATAATAATAATAAGAAAAGACAGTAGAATAATAAAAGGTTTCACAAGTGAAACTTGTGAAACCTAATAACTAGAAACGAGCTCGTTGCTAAAGCAACGAGTAGGTTTCACAAGTTAAAGTCGAAGCAGCGAAGCTGAGATCTCCTACTCTAATACAAAATTCTTTTTCACGATCCAGATATCTGATCTTTAGTGATGGTATCCACATTGCGCAATCTACTTGCAGAAATTGTAGGTAACGGCGACTTACATTATACACATTATACTGAAGCCTACATCGCACAATATCGACTACTCTTGACCATATATTTGAAACAAGAAACATGTAGGACAATCACACTTAGTACAATCTGCACGTGTAACCTAGATCTTCAGTCCTTACTGCCCGCTTTATGTTGTTTATTTATTAACTTACGCAAGGTATTTCGCGTGTACAGATGTTTGACCTTGAATCGCTTCTCTGCTGGAATAAACAATTCTCCTCGCGATGAACTTACGCAAGTTATTTCGCGTGTACAGATGTTTGACCTTGAATCGCCACTCTGCTGGAATAAACAATTCTCCTCGCGATGGCCTTTAGTAATGCCGCTTTCCCCAATATACAAAAGAAAGACTTGACAATGTCTCGTATTCCACAGGTAAAGCACTGTAACTGGCGATTAATTCACACACGTTTGAAGTCCTGTATAACAGCGGCGCAGTGCGAGGTATTAAGCAAGGCAAATTCACCGCGCTTCTCTAATGTGTAATGCCGACGCTCGGAGAAGATTTCTTTATAGCCTTGTTCAGCAGTAGCTCGTAGAATGTAAATTTGCTTTTTTTTTCTTTTTTTTTTTTTTTTTTTGTTTTTTTTTTTGGGGGGGGGGGGGTGGGTTTTTTTTTTTTTTGTTTTTTTTTGTTTAAGAATTCGAATGCATAATACTTTCTCAAACTCTATTTTATAGAAAGCACTTTAAATCGCGATTGAATTAATCGCGAGTTACTGCGCCTTGTCCATGGAAGAAGTCCTATATCACAGCGGTGTCGTGCAAGGTATTAAGCAAGGCAAATTGACCGCGCTTCTGAAGATATGTTTATTGCGTTGTTCATCAGTAGAGTGCCCAAAATTTGATTTTTGTTTAAGAAATGGAAATCAAAATGCTTTCTCAAACTCTTGTTTTTATAATTTGTTCATACGACGAATAAAAAATACTTGAAAGTTACGCAAGTAAGATATTTTTATAAAAAAATCTTTAAATTGCTCACTTTCAAATACCGGGAAACATGTTTCATAGTAAAATCGTTACGGAAAATCGTTTCGTAATGTTTTGGAAACTAAAAGACTAAAAATAAGACAGGTTTGAACATTACGTAATTTTTAAAAAACTTTAAATTGAAATAGAGGCCAAACTAAAAGAGATAGATAATATCGGCCGATGAAAGTTCTAAAGATATGAACCTAGAGAACATAACAGTGAAAATTTGAGAGATCTACCATTAAAACTAAAAGCTACATACGCGAAAATCGAAAAATATTAAATCTTACGTAATTCTCTTAAAACGTCGTATATTTCGAAAATTTTTTTCATTAAACGGGAGTATGTGTCTGTGAGAATGAATAGCCGAAAGATGAAATTTCAAAGTAAAGAGTCGGTAGATACCCTCATTCCCTATCATGCTACCAATTTTCACATCTCTACCTTCTTTAATAAGCGAGCTTTAGCTGAAACCATTTCATTAAACATTAATGAACTTTATGTGACGTTGAAAGCATCACTTTAAAGGGGGTTGTCGTGTTTAAACCTAAATAACTCGAAAACGGTAAGAGTTAGCGAAAATTTGATGGCAATGTTATGCATATAAATTTTCGCGCAGAATCGATTGCAACAATCCCCGATTCGATAAGATGAAAATTAATGGAGTTATGACGTCATTTACAAAGTATGACGTCATTTTCAGGAATTTGGTACCATGCCAATTCCCTTTTGTCAGTCGGTAGATATTTGCATTTTCTTTTATGCTATCAAATTTCATACCTCTAGCTTTATCAATAAGCGAGACACAGGTACCTGAAGTTTTAAATTGTATTTTCAGGAAAGGCCAAACACTGAACTTTGACCGCAAATATCTCGAAAACGGTAAGAGATATCGAAAATCTGAGACCAGACCTTTCTCCTTTAACTACTTTTTCACGCAGAATCGATTGCAACAATCCCCGATTCGATACGATGAAAAATAATGGAGTTATGACGTCATTTAGAAAAGTATGACGTCATTTTCAGGAATTTGGCACCTTGCCAATTCCCTTTTGTCAGTCGGTAGATATTTGCATTCTCTTTTATGCTACCAAATTTCATACCTCTAGCTTTATCAATAAGCGAGACACAGGTACCTGAAGTTTTAAATTGTATTTTCAGGAAAGGCCAAACACTGAACTTTGACCGCAAATATCTCGAAAACGGTAAGAGATATCGAAATTCTGTTGCTGGTATTTACCATTTTACTTTTTCACGCAGAATCGATTCCAACCGTCCCCGCCTCGATCCGATGAAAAATAAGGGAGATATGACGTCATTTACAAAGTATGACGTCATTTTCAGGAATTTGGCTCCATGCCAAATTCCTCTTGTCAGTCGGTAGATATTCTCAATCTCTATCATGCTACCAAATTTCACACCTCTATCTTCCTCAATAAGCGAGCTATAGGCGAAAACATTTCATGAATAATTAATGAGTGTTGATGACGTCACAAACATCACTTTAAAGGGGGTTGTCGTGTTCAAACGCAAATAACTCGAGAACCGTAAGAGTTAGCGAAAATCTGAGAACACTTTACTGGTAGGTATTTGAACGCTCTATCGAATGGAAGAAACCCGATCAAAATCCGACTGCAAATAAAGTCGCTAGACCTTGCCAAAGATTTGATTCGAAAATTTTCAATAATTTCAAAAATATTGGCAGCATGCCATTTTCATTCTAGAGGTAGATTAAGAATGTGGAAACATGTTTAGATATAAAATTTCATGCCCATATCTCATTTAATAAGAGAGATATTAACGTATGAATATTTAATTAGCTTTGATGACGTCATAGCGAATTTTCCCACGCTCATTGTGACTTTATTTATGGTCCGATTTCAAAACTTTTTCATATTCCAAATCAGACCATTAAAATCTTTCATCCTACTGTCTAAAATCTAAGATTGAAATATTTTTTTTGAAATGAAAACAATCGGGTCAAGGTCAACTTTTTCGGGGTAGAGCTACGAAATTGACGCAGTGACATAAAATCTTGCATCTCCTTTTCTGAATCGAATGCTGAAAATTTCATTCCAATCGGACAAATAATAAGGAAGATATAGCGATTCAAAATTTTGGCGTCGTAGGTGGCGCTGCGCGCTTATAAGCGGTAATTTAGAAAATTAAAAAAATCAAATCTTGAAAATTTAATTTCGAATCGAACACTGAAAACAGAATAGTAATATCTTTAATAATGAGTGATTTCTGAGCGGTCACAAAAAAAAAAACGGATGAAGAATAATAATAATAATAATAATAAGAAAAGACAGTAGAATAATAAAAGGTTTCACAAGTGAAACTTGTGAAACCTAATAATAAGAAAAGACAGTAGAATAATAAAAGGTTTCACAAGTGAAACTTGTGAAACCTAATAATAAGAAAAGACAGTAGAATAATAAAAGGTTTCACAAGTGAAAGTTGTGAAACCTAACTAGAAACGAGCTCGTTGCTAAAGCAACGAGTAGGTTTCACAAGTTAAAGTCGAAGCAGCGAAGCTGAGATCTCCTACTCTAATACAAAATTCTTTTTCACGATCCAGATATCTGATCTTTAGTGATGGTATCCACATTGCGCAATCTACTTGCAGAAATTGTAGGTAACGGCGACTTACATTATACACATTATACTGAAGCCTACATCGCACAATATCGACTACTCTTGACCATATATTTGAAACAAGAAACATGTAGGACAATCACACTTAGTACAATCTGCACGTGTAACCTAGCTCTTCAGTCCTTACTGCCCGCTTTCTGTTGTTTATTTATTAACTTACGCAAGGTATTTCGCGTGTACAGATGTTTGACCTTGAATCGCTTCTCTGCTGGAATAAACAATTCTCCTCGCGATGAACTTACGCAAGTTATTTCGCGTGTACAGATGTTTGACCTTGAATCGCCACTCTGCTGGAATAAACAATTCTCCTCGCGATGGCCTTTAGTAGAAAGACTTGACAATGTCTCGTATCCCACAGGTAAAGCACTGTAACTGGCGATTAATTCACACACGTTTGAAGTCCTGTATAACAGCGGCGCAGTGCGAGGTATTAAGCAAGGCAAATTCACCGCGCTTCTCTAATGTGTAATGCCGACGCTCGGAGAAGATTTCTTTATAGCCTTGTTCAGCAGTAGCTCGTAGAATGTAAATTTGCTTTTTTTTTTTCTTTTTTCTTTTTTTTTGTTTTTTTTTTTTTTGGGGGGGGGGGGGGTTGGTTTTTTTTTATTTTTTGGTTTTTTTTTTGTTTAAGAATTCGAATGCATAATACTTTCTCAAACTCTATTTTATAGAAAGCACTTTAAATCGCGATTGAATTAATCGCGAGTTACTGCGCCTTGTCTCTGGAAGAAGTCCTATATCACAGCGGTGTCGTGCAAGGTATTAAGCAAGGCAAATTGACCGCGCTTCTGAAGATATGTTTATTGCGTTGTTCATCAGTAGAGTGCCCAAAATTTGATTTTTGTTTAAGAAATCGAAATCAAAATGCTTTCTCAAACTCTTGTTTTTATAATTTGTTCATACGACGAATAAAAAATACTTGAAAGTTACGCAAGTAAGATATTTTTATAAAAAAATCTTTAAATTGCTCACTTTCAAATACCGGGAAACATGTTTCATAGTAAAATCGTTACGGAAAATCGTTTCGTAATGTTTTGGAAACTAAAAGACTAAAAATAAGACAGTTTTGAACATTACGTAATTTTTAAAAAACTTTAAATTGAAATAGAGGCCAAACTAAAAGAGATAGATAATATCGGCCGATGAAAGTTCTAAAGATATGAACCTAGAGAACATAACAGTGAAAATTTGAGAGATCTACCATTAAAACTAAAAGCTACATACGCGAAAATCGAAAAATATTAAATCTTACGTAACTCTCTTAAAACGTGGTATATTTCGAAAAATTTTTTCATTAAACGGGAGTATGTGTCTGTGAGAATGAATAACCGAAAGATGAAATTTCAAAGTAAAGAGTCGGTAGATACCCTCATTCCCTATCATGCTACCAATTTTCACATCTCTACCTTCTTTAATAAGCGAGCTTTAGCTGAAACCATTTCATTAAACATTTATGAACTTTATGTGACGTTGAAAGCATCACTTTAAAGGGGGTTGTCGTGTTTAAACCTAAATAACTCGAAAACGGTAAGAGTTAGCGAAAATTTGATGGCAATGTTATGCATATAAATTTTCGCGCAGAATCGATTGCAACAATCCCCGATTCGATAAGATGAAAATTAATGGAGTTATGACGTCATTTACAAAGTATGACGTCATTTTCAGGAATTTGGTACCATGCCAATTCCCTTTTGTCAGTCGGTAGATATTTGCATTCTCTTTTATGCTACCAAATTTCATACCTCTAGCTTTATCAATAAGCGAGACACAGGTACCTGAAGTTTTAAATTGTATTTTCAGGAAAGGCCAAACACTGAACTTTGACCGCAAATATCTCGAAAACGGTAAGAGATATCGAAATTCTGTTGCTAGTATTTACCATTTTACTTTTTCACGCAGAATCGATTCCAACCCTCCCCGCCTCGATCCGATGAAAAATAAGGGAGATATGACGTCATTTACAAAGTATGACGTCATTTTCAGGAATTTGGTACCATGCCAATTCCCTTTTGTCAGTCGGTAGATATTTGCATTCTCTTTTATGCTACCAAATTTCATACCTCTAGCTTTATCAATAAGCGAGACACAGGTACCTGAAGTTTTAAATTGTATTTTCAGGAAAGGCCAAACACTGAACTTTGACCGCAAATATCTCGAAAACGGTAAGAGATATCGAAAATCTGAGACCAGACCTTTCTCCTTTAACTACTTTTTCACGCAGAATCGATTGCAACAATCCCCGATTCGATACGATGAAAAATAAGGGAGTTATGACGTCATTTAGAAAAGTATGACGTCATTTTCAGGATTTTGGCACTTTGCCAATTCCCTTTTGTCAGTCGGTAGATATTTGCATTCTCTTTTATGCTACCAAATTTCATACCTCTAGCTTTATCAATAAGCGAGACACAGGTACCTGAAGTTTTAAATTGTATTTTCAGGAAAGGCCAAACACTGAACTTTGACCGCAAATATCTCGAAAACGGTAAGAGATATCGAAATTCTGTTGCTAGTATTTACCATTTTACTTTTTCACGCAGAATCGATTCCAACCCTCCCCGCCTCGATCCGATGAAAAATAAGGGAGATATGACGTCATTTACAAAGTATGACGTCATTTTCAGGAATTTGGTACCATGCCAATTCCCTTTTGTCAGTCGGTAGATATTTGCATTCTCTTTTATGCTACCAAATTTCATACCTCTAGCTTTATCAATAAGCGAGACACAGGTACCTGAAGTTTTAAATTGTATTTTCAGGAAAGGCCAAACACTGAACTTTGACCGCAAATATCTCGAAAACGGTAAGAGATATCGAAAATCTGAGACCAGACCTTTCTCCTTTAACTACTTTTTCACGCAGAATCGATTGCAACAATCCCCGATTCGATACGATGAAAAATAAGGGAGTTATGACGTCATTTAGAAAAGTATGACGTCATTTTCAGGATTTTGGCACTTTGCCAATTCCCTTTTGTCAGTCGGTAGATATTTGCATTCTCTTTTATGCTACCAAATTTCATACCTCTAGCTTTATCAATAAGCGAGACACAGGTACCTGAAGTTTTAAATTGTATTTTCAGGAAAGGCCAAACACTGAACTTTGACCGCAAATATCTCGAAAACGGTAAGAGATATCGAAATTCTGTTGCTGGTATTTACCATTTTACTTTTTCACGCAGAATCGATTCCAACCGTCCCCGCCTCGATCCGATGAAAAATAAGGGAGATATGACGTCATTTACAAAGTATGACGTCATTTTCAGGAATTTGGCTCCATGCCAAATTCCTCTTGTCAGTCGGTAGATATTCTCAATCTCTATCATGCTACCAAATTTCACACCTCTATCTTCCTCAATAAGCGAGCTATAGGCGAAAACATTTCATGAATAATTAATGAGTGTTGATGACGTCACAAACATCACTTTAAAGGGGGTTGTCGTGTTCAAACGCAAATAACTCGAGAACCGTAAGAGTTAGCGAAAATCTGAGAACACTTTACTGGTAGGTATTTGAACGCTCTATCGAATGGAAGAAACCCGATCAAAATCCGACTGCAAATAAAGTCGCTAGACCTTGCCAAAGATTTGATTCGAAAATTTTCAATAATTTCAAAAATATTGGCAGCATGCCATTTTCATTCTAGAGGTAGATTAAGAATGTGGAAACATGTTTAGATATAAAATTTCATGCCGATATCTCATTTAATAAGAGAGATATTAACGTATGAATATTTAATTAGCTTTGATGACGTCATAGCGAATTTTCCCACGCTCATTGTGACTTTATTTATGGTCCGATTTCAAAAATTTTTCATATTCCAAATCAGACCATTAAAATCTTTCATCCTACTGTCTAAAATCTAAGATTGAAATATTTTTTTTGAAATGAAAACAATCGGGTCAAGGTCAACTTTTTCGGGGTAGAGCTACGAAATTGACGCAGTGACATAAAATCTTGCATCTCCTTTTCTGAATCGAATGCTGAAAATTTCATTCCAATCGGACAAATAATAAGGAAGATATAGCGATTCAAAATTTTGGCGTCGTAGGTGGCGCTGCGCGCTTATAAGCGGTAATTTAGAAAATTAAAAAAATCAAATCTTGAAAATTTAATTTCGAATCGAACACTGAAAACAGAATAGTAATATCTTTAATAATGAGTGATTTCTGAGCCGTCACACAAAAAAAACGGATGAAGAATAATAATAATAACTAGAGACGAGCTCGTTGCTAAAGCAACGAGAAGGTTTCACAAGCTAAAGTTAAAGCAGTGAGATTAAACAAGAGTTTTGTAGCGGAACTTGAATTTAATACTGGAAGCAAAGAGCTTTAAAGCTAAATATTAAGAGAGAAAAAACAGAAAGGAGTCAGTATCAAAACCGCTGAAGTTTACGTTTAGGGTCGAAACCAACGCAGATCAGGAGTAAAAATAAGTAATAATAGGGATGTGTGTGCGGATGCGCTTGTGGGCGGGGAGGGGTGGAGATGGTTTGAAACGTTTCCATCGGATGACGGAGTGCCCTTAAAGTGGTAAGTTGTGACGGGTACAAAAGTGTAGGCTTTGGCAAGGTTCTATATTAAGAGTGTACTTGTTCATTATGTCCTGTATTGAAATTCCGCTTTATTTATTTTTTAGAGTTTTTTTCCCTCAATCTATATTTTCTCAATTTAAATATAAATAAAAAGGAACAAAGAATAAGCAATAATTACTAACGGCATGGAAACTTGGGCAAGGCGGGGTAGAAACATGAGTATGTTTCGAACCACGAGGGATCTGGAAGCTGTGCAGGTTCCAAGCGGATCAAGGACAGCGTCTTGACACGGGTATCAGGGAGGCGGAGGATAAAGCGTCCCCTTCTCAAAGGAAAAATATTCTAAACGTTTAAATCATAAAAATTTTGCAACAAAACAAAAGCAGGATTCTGTATAATTATATATGCAATCTAGAATAATATACAACTAACCTATTCTTCCTCTGACGGCATATGTGAGAGCTCGGAAGGGGTATAGATTAAATTATGCAAGAGGCTTGACTTGCCCAACTTTCAGTTTGTTTGAAAGGTAGACTATTTTAGAAAGCCTAGTCTGATATTTCGCTTTTTGTCACTGTATTCTTTTAGACTTGCTAAGTTTCTCTATTTTATTTCAGTAATTGTCACGCATGAAAGAGAGAGGGGTTGAATTTAAAGGGAGTAAGAGGAATATTGCTCAAAATCTCTAAAGATATTCTGTATTGAATGAAATGAAACAAAAATATATTAATAATAACAACAGAAGTATATGAGCAAATCTTGATTCCTTTTAACCTCTACGGTTTCGCGGTATTAAAAGTATTAGGAAAGAGCAATGGATATGGAATAATTATCAACGAAAACATATCATGGAGACTAGAGCAAATCTAGCTGGGATCGTGAGTATTTACAAAAGACACGAGGGGTTGGGAGCCCCGCAGAATAACATTCATGGGGGCTTGCGTAAATGTAGCTGGGGTCGTGAGTATTTACCAAAAGACGAGGGATTCGGAGCCGCACAGGTTCCCAGTGGGGTCTTGGCGCTGCGCAGGTTCCCCGCGAATCTATCATCATCTATTGTCATATCGTACTTGTTGTTAGAATTTTTTGGAACGGGAAATTAGAAAATTCTGTTCTCTAATACAAAGACCGAATCTCGTTCAGGTGCTGACATAGGTAAGAGGAATAATAATAATCTTCAACTCCCCAACCCTCTCAAACATTACATCAGCCTATATATCTACGTTATTCAATGACCGCTTAAATGATTTATATTTGTTAACCATTGTTTTCAAAACGGGGGAATAATTTATGTATTTTTCTCATCACACTTTAAACATTGAATACTGCGAGTGTATCGTGTCTGTTGTTAAATCCGAGTAAGCCCTGTATATGATGGCAAAACCCTAACTACTCCACATACTTCGCCTTAGATAACTCCTGTTAGAATTAACAATTCCGTGGATCGCGATTTCTCGCAGAGCTATTACACCAGGTGGTATAACATATCAGCTGGCCATACAGCCGCGAGTAGAAAGAATCAAGAGTTGTCGCTCTTTGTCTTGTCCGCTTATCAAAACAGTTAGTGACATTATTTATATTCCGATTGCTCATGCCAAATTCCTTTTGTCAGTTGGTAGATATTCTTATTCCCTATCATGCTACAAAATTTCACACCTTTAGCTTCCTCAATAAGCGAGCTATAGGGGAAACCATTTCATGAATAATTAATGAGCTTAAGTCACGTGACAAACATCGCTTTAAAGGGGGGTTGTCGTCGAAATCAAAATGCTTTCTCAAACTCTTGTTTTTATAATTTGTTCATACGACGAATAAAAAATACTTGAAAGTTACGCAAGTAAGATATTTTTATAAAAAAATCTTTAAATTGCTCACTTTCAAATACCGGGAAACATGTTTCATAGTAAAATCGTTACGGAAAATCGTTTCGTAATGTTTTGGAAACTAAAAGACTAAAAATAAGACAGTTTTGAACATTACGTAATTTTTAAAAAACTTTAAATTGAAATAGAGGCCAAACTAAAAGAGATAGATAATATCGGCCGATGAAAGTTCTAAAGATATGAACCTAGAGAACATAACAGTGAACATTTGAGAGATCTACCATTAAAACTAAAAGCTACATACGCGAAAATCGAAAAATATTAAATCTTACGTAATTCTCTTAAAACGTCGTATATTTCGAAAAAATTTTTCATTAAACGGGAGTATGTGTCTGTGAGAATGAATAGCCGAAAGATGAAATTTCAAAGTAAAGAGTCGGTAGATACCCTCATTCCCTATCATGCTACCAATTTTCACATCTCTACCTTCTTTAATAAGCGAGCTTTAGCTGAAACCATTTCATTAAACATTAATGAACTTTATGTGACGTTGAAAGCATCACTTTAAAGGGGGTTGTCGTGTTTAAACCTAAATAACTCGAAAACGGTAAGAGTTAGCGAAAATTTGATGGCAATGTTATGCATATAAATTTTCGCGCAGAATCGATTGCAACAATCCCCGATTCGATAAGATGAAAATTAATGGAGTTATGACGTCATTTACAAAGTATGACGTCATTTTCAGGAATTTGGTACCATGCCAATTCCCTTTTGCCAGTCGGTAGATATTTGCATTTTCTTTTATGCTACCAAATTTCATACCTCTAGCTTTATCAATAAGCGAGACACAGGTACCTGAAGTTTTAAATTGTATTTTCAGGAAAGGCCAAACACTGAACTTTGACCGCAAATATCTCGAAAACGGTAAGAGATATCGAAATTCTGTTGCTGTTTTTACCCTTTTACTTTTTCACGCAGAATCGATTCCAACCGTCCCCGCCTCGATCCGATGAAAAATAAGGGAGATATGACGTCATTTACAAAGTATGACGTCATTTTCAGGAATTTGGTACCATGCCAATTCCCTTTTGTCAGTCGGTAGATATTTGCATTCTCTTTTATGCTACCAAATTTCATACCTCTAGCTTTATCAATAAGCGAGACACAGGTACCTGAAGTTTTAAATTGTATTTTCAGGAAAGGCCAAACACTGAACTTTGACCGCAAATATCTCGAAAACGGTAAGAGATATCGAAAATCTGAGACCAGACCTTTCTCCTTTAACTACTTTTTCACGCAGAATCGATTGCAACAATCCCCGATTCGATACGATGAAAAATAAGGGAGTTATGACGTCATTTAGAAAAGTATGACGTCATTTTCAGGAATTTGGCACCTTGCCAATTCCCTTTTGTCAGTCGGTAGATATTTGCATTCTCTTTTATGCTACCAAATTTCATACCTCTAGCTTTATCAATAAGCGAGACACAGGTACCTGAAGTTTTAAATTGTATTTTCAGGAAAGGCCAAACACTGAACTTTGACCGCAAATATCTCGAAAACGGTAAGAGATATCGAAATTCTGTTGCTGGTATTTACCATTTTACTTTTTCACGCAGAATCGATTCCGACCGTCCCCGCCTCGATCCGATGAAAAATAAGGGAGATATGACGTCATTTACACAGTATGACGTCATTTTCAGGAATTTGGCTCCATGCCAAATTCCTCTTGTCAGTCGGTAGATATTCTCAATCTCTATCATGCTACCAAATTTCACACCTCTATCTTCCTCAATAAGCGAGCTATAGGCGAAAACATTTCATGAATAATTAATGAGTGTTGATGACGTCACAAACATCACTTTAAAGGGGGTTGTCGTGTTCAAACGCAAATAACTCGAGAACCGTAAGAGTTAGCGAAAATCTGAGAACACTCTACTGGTAGGTATTTGAACGCTCTATCGAATGGAAGAAACCCGATCAAAATCCAACTGCAAATAAAGTCGCTAGACCTTGCCAAAGATTTGATTCGAAAATTTTCAATAATTTCAAAAATATTGGCAGCATGCCATTTTCATTCTAGAGGTAGATTAAGAATGTGGAAACATGTTTAGATATAAAATTTCATGCCGATATCTCATTTAATAAGAGAGATATTAACGTATGAATATTTAATTAGCTTTGATGACGTCATAGCGAATTTTCCCACGCTCATTGTGACTTTATTTATGGTCCGATTTCAAAAATTTTTCATATTCCAAATCAGACCATTAAAATCTTTCATCCTACTGTCTAAAATCTAAGATTGAAATATTTTTTTTGAAATGAAAACAATCGGGTCAAGGTCAACTTTTTCGGGGTAGAGCTACGAAATTGACGCAGTGACATAAAATCTTGCATCTCCTTTTCTGAATCGAATGCTGAAAATTTCATTCCAATCGGACAAATAATAAGGAAGATATAGCGATTCAAAATTTTGGCGTCGTAGGTGGCGCTGCGCGCTTATAAGCGGTAATTTAGAAAATTAAAAAAATCAAATCTTGAAAATTTAATTTCGAATCGAACACTGAAAACAGAATAGTAATATCTTTAATAATGAGTGATTTCTGAGCCGTCACAAAAAAAAAACGGATGAAGAATAATAATAATAATAATAACTAGAAACGAGCTCGTTGCTAAAGCAACGAGTAGGTTTCACAAGTTAAAGTCGAAGCAGCGAAGCTGAGATCTCCTACTCTAATACAAAATTCTTTTTCACGATCCAGATATCTGATCTTTAGTGATGGGTATCCACATTGCGCAATCTACTTGCAGAAATTGTAGGTAACGGCGACTTACATTATACACATTATACTGAAGCCTACATCGCACAATATCGACTACTCTTGACCATATATTTGAAACAAGAAACATGTAGGACAATCACACTTAGTACAATATGCACGTGTAACCTAGATCTTCAGTCCTTACTGCCCGCTTTATGTTGTTTATTTATTAACTTACGCAAGGTATTTCGCGTGTACAGATGTTTGACCTTGAATCGCTTCTCTGCTGGAATAAACAATTCTCCTCGCGATGAACTTACGCAAGTTATTTCGCGTGTACAGATGTTTGACCTTGAATCGCCACTCTGCTGGAATAAACAATTCTCCTCGCGATGGCCTTTAGTAATGCCGCTTTCCCCAATATACAAAAGAAAGACTTGACAATGTCTCGTATTCCACAGGTAAAGCACTGTAACTGGCGATTAATTCACACACGTTTGAAGTCCTGTATAACAGCGGCGCAGTGCGAGGTATTAAGCAAGGCAAATTCACCGCGCTTCTCTAATGTGTAATGCCGACGCTCGGAGAAGATTTCTTTATAGCCTTGTTCAGCAGTAGCTCGTAGAATGTAAATTTGCTTTTTTTTTTTCTTTTTTTTTTTTTTTTTTTTGGGGGGGGGGGGGTGGGTTGGTTTTTTTATTTTTTGGTTTTTTTTTTTTTTTGTTTAAGAATTCGAATGCATAATACTTTCTCAAACTCTATTTTATAGAAAGCACTTTAAATCGCGATTGAATTAATCGCGAGTTACTGCGCCTTGTCCATGGAAGAAGTCCTATATCACAGCGGTGTCGTGCAAGGTATTAAGCAAGGCAAATTGACCGCGCTTCTGAAGATATGTTTATTGCGTTGTTCATCAGTAGAGTGCCCAAAATTTGATTTTTGTTTAAGAAATCGAAATCAAAATGCTTTCTCAAACTCTTGTTTTTATAATTTGTTCATACGACGAATAAAAAATACTTATAAGTTACGCAAGTAAGATATTTTTATAAAAAAATCTTGAAATTGCTCACTTTCAAATACCGGGAAACATGTTTCATAGTAAAATCGTTACGGAAAATCGTTTCGTAATGTTTTGGAAACTAAAAGACTAAAAATAAGACAGTTTTGAACATTACGTAATTTTTAAAAAACTTTAAATTGAAATAGAGGCCAAACTAAAAGAGATAGATAATATCGGCCGATGAAAGTTCTAAAGATATGAACCTAGAGAACATAACAGTGAAAATTTGAGAGATCTACCATTTAAACTAAAAGCTACATACGCGAAAATCGAAAAATATTAAATCTTACGTAATTCTCTTAAAACGTCGTATATTTCGAAAAATGTTTTCATTAAACGGGAGTATGTGTCTGTGAGAATGAATAGCCGAAAGATGAAATTTCAAAGTAAAGAGTCGGTAGATACCCTCATTCCCTATCATGCTACCAATTTTCACATCTCTACCTTCTTTAATAAGCGAGCTTTAGCTGAAACCATTTCATTAAACATTAATGAACTTTATGTGACGTTGAAAGCATCACTTTAAAGGGGGTTGTCGTGTTTAAACCTAAATAACTCGAAAACGGTAAGAGTTAGCGAAAATTTGATGGCAATGTTATGCATATAAATTTTCGCGCAGAATCGATTGCAACAATCCCCGATTCGATAAGATGAAAATTAATGGAGTTACGACGTCATTTACAAAGTATGACGTCATTTTCAGGAATTTGGTACCATGCCAATTCCCTTTTGTCAGTCGGTAGATATTTGCATTCTCTTTTATGCTACCAAATTTCATACCTCTAGCTTTATCAATAAGCGAGACACAGGTACCTGAAGTTTTAAATTGTATTTTCAGGAAAGGCCAAACACTGAACTTTGACCGCAAATATCTCGAAAACGGTAAGAGATATCGAAATTCTGTTGCTAGTATTTACCATTTTACTTTTTCACGCAGAATCGATTCCAACCGTCCCCGCCTCGATCCGATGAAAAATAAGGGAGATATGACGTCATTTACAAAGTATGACGTCATTTTCAGGAATTTGGTACCATGCCAATTCCCTTTTGTCAGTCGGTAGATATTTGCATTCTCTTTTATGCTACAAAATTTCATACCTCTAGCTTTATCAATAAGCGAGACACAGGTACCTGAAGTTTTAAATTGTATTTTCAGGAAAGGCCAAACACTGAACTTTGACCGCAAATATCTCGAAAACGGTAAGAGATATCGAAAATCTGAGACCAGACCTTTCTCCTTTAACTACTTTTTCACGCAGAATCGATTGCAACAATCCCCGATTCGATACGATGAAAAATAAGGGAGTTATGACGTCATTTAGAAAAGTATGACGTCATTTTCAGGAATTTGGCACCTTGCCAATTCCCTTTTGTCAGTCGGTAGATATTTGCATTCTCTTTTATGCTACCAAATTTCATACCTCTAGCTTTATCAATAAGCGAGACACAGGTACCTGAAGTTTTAAATTGTATTTTCAGGAAAGGCCAAACACTGAACTTTGACCGCAAATATCTCGAAAACGGTAAGAGATATCGAAATTCTGTTGCTGGTATTTACCATTTTACTTTTTCACGCAGAATCGATTCCAACCGTCCCCGCCTCGATCCGATGAAAAATAAGGGAGATATGACGTCATTTACAAAGTATGACGTCATTTTCAGGAATTTGGCTCCATGCCAAATTCCTCTTGTCAGTCGGTAGATATTCTCAATCTCTATCATGCTACCAAATTTCACACCTCTATCTTCCTCAATAAGCGAGCTATAGGCGAAAACATTTCATGAATAATTAATGAGTGTTGATGACGTCACAAACATCACTTTAAAGGGGGTTGTCGTGTTCAAACGCAAATAACTCGAGAACCGTAAGAGTTAGCGAAAATCTGAGAACACTCTACTGGTAGGTATTTGAACGCTCTATCGAATGGAAGAAACCCGATCAAAATCCGACTGCAAATAAAGTCGCTAGACCTTGCCAAAGATTTGATTCGAAAATTTTCAATAATTTCAAAAATATTGGCAGCATGCCATTTTCATTCTAGAGGTAGATTAAGAATGTGGAAACATGTTTAGATATAAAATTTCATGCCGATATCTCATTTAATAAGAGAGATATTAACGTATGAATATTTAATTAGCTTTGATGACGTCATAGCGAATTTTCCCACGCTCATTGTGACTTTATTTATGGTCCGATTTCAAAAATTTTTCATATTCCAAATCAGACCATTAAAATCTTTCATCCTACTGTCTAAAATCTAAGATTGAAATATTTTTTTTGAAATGAAAACAATCGGGTCAAGGTCAACTTTTTCGGGGTAGAGCTACGAAATTGACGCAGTGACATAAAATCTTGCATCTCCTTTTCTGAATCGAATGCTGAAAATTTCATTCCAATCGGACAAATAATAAGGAAGATATAGCGATTCAAAATTTTGGCGTCGTAGGTGGCGCTGCGCGCTTATAAGCGGTAATTTAGAAAATTAAAAAAATCAAATCTTGAAAATTTAATTTCGAATCGAACACTGAAAACAGAATAGTAATATCTTTAATAATGAGTGATTTCTGAGCCGTCACAAAAAAAAAAACGGATGAAGAATAATAATAATAATAATAATAAGAAAAGACAGTAGAATAATAAAAGGTTTCACAAGTGAAACTTGTGAAACCTAATAATAAGAAAAGACAGTAGAATAATAAAAGGTTTCACAAGTGAAACTTGTGAAACCTAACTAGAAACGAGCTCGTTGCTAAAGCAACGAGTAGGTTTCACAAGTTAAAGTCGAAGCAGCGAAGCTGAGATCTCCTACTCTAATACAAAATTCTTTTTCACGATCCAGATATCTGATCTTTAGTGATGGTATCCACATTGCGCAATCTACTTGCAGAAATTGTAGGTAACGGCGACTTACATTATACACATTATACTGAAGCCTACATCGCACAATATCGACTACTCTTGACCATATATTTGAAACAAGAAACATGTAGGACAATCACACTTAGTACAATCTGCACGTGTAACCTAGCTCTTCAGTCCTTACTGCCCGCTTTCTGTTGTTTATTTATTAACTTACGCAAGGTATTTCGCGTGTACAGATGTTTGACCTTGAATCGCTTCTCTGCTGGAATAAACAATTCTCCTCGCGATGAACTTACGCAAGTTATTTCGCGTGTACAGATGTTTGACCTTGAATCGCCACTCTGCTGGAATAAACAATTCTCCTCGCGATGGCCTTTAGTAGAAAGACTTGACAATGTCTCGTATCCCACAGGTAAAGCACTGTAACTGGCGATTAATTCACACACGTTTGAAGTCCTGTATAACAGCGGCGCAGTGCGAGGTATTAAGCAAGGCAAATTCACCGCGCTTCTCTAATGTGTAATGCCGACGCTCGGAGAAGATTTCTTTATAGCCTTGTTCAGCAGTAGCTCGTAGAATGTAAATTTGCTTTTTTTTTTCTTTTTTTTTTTTTTGTTTTTTTTTTTTTTTGGGGGGGGGGGTTGGTTTTTTTATTTTTTGGTTTTTTTTTTGTTTAAGAATTCGAATGCATAATACTTTCTCAAACTCTATTTTATAGAAAGCACTTTAAATCGCGATTGAATTAATCGCGAGTTACTGCGCCTTGTCTCTGGAAGAAGTCCTATATCACAGCGGTGTCGTGCAAGGTATTAAGCAAGGCAAATTGACCGCGCTTCTGAAGATATGTTTATTGCGTTGTTCATCAGTAGAGTGCCCAAAATTTGATTTTTGTTTAAGAAATCGAAATCAAAATGCTTTCTCAAACTCTTGTTTTTATAATTTGTTCATACGACGAATAAAAAATACTTGAAAGTTACGCAAGTAAGATATTTTTATAAAAAAATCTTTAAATTGCTCACTTTCAAATACCGGGAAACATGTTTCATAGTAAAATCGTTACGGAAAATCGTTTCGTAATGTTTTGGAAACTAAAAGACTAAAAATAAGACAGTTTTGAACATTACGTAATTTTTAAAAAACTTTAAATTGAAATAGAGGCCAAACTAAAAGAGATAGATAATATCGGCCGATGAAAGTTCTAAAGATATGAACCTAGAGAACATAACAGTGAACATTTGAGAGATCTACCATTAAAACTAAAAGCTACATACGCGAAAATCGAAAAATATTAAATCTTACGTAATTCTCTTAAAACGTCGTATATTTCGAAAAAATTTTTCATTAAACGGGAGTATGTGTCTGTGAGAATGAATAGCCGAAAGATGAAATTTCAAAGTAAAGAGTCGGTAGATACCCTCATTCCCTATCATGCTACCAATTTTCACATCTCTACCTTCTTTAATAAGCGAGCTTTAGCTGAAACCATTTCATTAAACATTAATGAACTTTATGTGACGTTGAAAGCATCACTTTAAAGGGGGTTGTCGTGTTTAAACCTAAATAACTCGAAAACGGTAAGAGTTAGCGAAAATTTGATGGCAATGTTATGCATATAAATTTTCGCGCAGAATCGATTGCAACAATCCCCGATTCGATAAGATGAAAATTAATGGAGTTATGACGTCATTTACAAAGTATGACGTCATTTTCAGGAATTTGGTACCATGCCAATTCCCTTTTGCCAGTCGGTAGATATTTGCATTTTCTTTTATGCTACCAAATTTCATACCTCTAGCTTTATCAATAAGCGAGACACAGGTACCTGAAGTTTTAAATTGTATTTTCAGGAAAGGCCAAACACTGAACTTTGACCGCAAATATCTCGAAAACGGTAAGAGATATCGAAATTCTGTTGCTGTTTTTACTCTTTTACTTTTTCACGCAGAATCGATTCCAACCGTCCCCGCCTCGATCCGATGAAAAATAAGGGAGATATGACGTCATTTACAAAGTATGACGTCATTTTCAGGAATTTGGTACCATGCCAATTCCCTTTTGTCAGTCGGTAGATATTTGCATTCTCTTTTATGCTACCAAATTTCATACCTCTAGCTTTATCAATAAGCGAGACACAGGTACCTGAAGTTTTAAATTGTATTTTCAGGAAAGGCCAAACACTGAACTTTGACCGCAAATATCTCGAAAACGGTAAGAGATATCGAAAATCTGAGACCAGACCTTTCTCCTTTAACTACTTTTTCACGCAGAATCGATTGCAACAATCCCCGATTCGATACGATGAAAAATAAGGGAGTTATGACGTCATTTAGAAAAGTATGACGTCATTTTCAGGAATTTGGCACCTTGCCAATTCCCTTTTGTCAGTCGGTAGATATTTGCATTCTCTTTTATGCTACCAAATTTCATACCTCTAGCTTTATCAATAAGCGAGACACAGGTACCTGAAGTTTTAAATTGTATTTTCAGGAAAGGCCAAACACTGAACTTTGACCGCAAATATCTCGAAAACGGTAAGAGATATCGAAATTCTGTTGCTGGTATTTACCATTTTACTTTTTCACGCAGAATCGATTCCGACCGTCCCCGCCTCGATCCGATGAAAAATAAGGGAGATATGACGTCATTTACACAGTATGACGTCATTTTCAGGAATTTGGCTCCATGCCAAATTCCTCTTGTCAGTCGGTAGATATTCTCAATCTCTATCATGCTACCAAATTTCACACCTCTATCTTCCTCAATAAGCGAGCTATAGGCGAAAACATTTCATGAATAATTAATGAGTGTTGATGACGTCACAAACATCACTTTAAAGGGGGTTGTCGTGTTCAAACGCAAATAACTCGAGAACCGTAAGAGTTAGCGAAAATCTGAGAACACTCTACTGGTAGGTATTTGAACGCTCTATCGAATGGAAGAAACCCGATCAAAATCCAACTGCAAATAAAGTCGCTAGACCTTGCCAAAGATTTGATTCGAAAATTTTCAATAATTTCAAAAATATTGGCAGCATGCCATTTTCATTCTAGAGGTAGATTAAGAATGTGGAAACATGTTTAGATATAAAATTTCATGCCGATATCTCATTTAATAAGAGAGATATTAACGTATGAATATTTAATTAGCTTTGATGACGTCATAGCGAATTTTCCCACGCTCATTGTGACTTTATTTATGGTCCGATTTCAAAAATTTTTCATATTCCAAATCAGACCATTAAAATCTTTCATCCTACTGTCTAAAATCTAAGATTGAAATATTTTTTTTGAAATGAAAACAATCGGGTCAAGGTCAACTTTTTCGGGGTAGAGCTACGAAATTGACGCAGTGACATAAAATCTTGCATCTCCTTTTCTGAATCGAATGCTGAAAATTTCATTCCAATCGGACAAATAATAAGGAAGATATAGCGATTCAAAATTTTGGCGTCGTAGGTGGCGCTGCGCGCTTATAAGCGGTAATTTAGAAAATTAAAAAAATCAAATCTTGAAAATTTAATTTCGAATCGAACACTGAAAACAGAATAGTAATATCTTTAATAATGAGTGATTTCTGAGCCGTCACAAAAAAAAAAACGGATGAAGAATAATAATAATAATAATAACTAGAAACGAGCTCGTTGCTAAAGCAACGAGTAGGTTTCACAAGTTAAAGTCGAAGCAGCGAAGCTGAGATCTCCTACTCTAATACAAAATTCTTTTTCACGATCCAGATATCTGATCTTTAGTGATGGGTATCCACATTGCGCAATCTACTTGCAGAAATTGTAGGTAACGGCGACTTACATTATACACATTATACTGAAGCCTACATCGCACAATATCGACTACTCTTGACCATATATTTGAAACAAGAAACATGTAGGACAATCACACTTAGTACAATATGCACGTGTAACCTAGATCTTCAGTCCTTACTGCCCGCTTTATGTTGTTTATTTATTAACTTACGCAAGGTATTTCGCGTGTACAGATGTTTGACCTTGAATCGCTTCTCTGCTGGAATAAACAATTCTCCTCGCGATGAACTTACGCAAGTTATTTCGCGTGTACAGATGTTTGACCTTGAATCGCCACTCTGCTGGAATAAACAATTCTCCTCGCGATGGCCTTTAGTAATGCCGCTTTCCCCAATATACAAAAGAAAGACTTGACAATGTCTCGTATTCCACAGGTAAAGCACTGTAACTGGCGATTAATTCACACACGTTTGAAGTCCTGTATAACAGCGGCGCAGTGCGAGGTATTAAGCAAGGCAAATTCACCGCGCTTCTCTAATGTGTAATGCCGACGCTCGGAGAAGATTTCTTTATAGCCTTGTTCAGCAGTAGCTCGTAGAATGTAAATTTGCTTTTTTTTTTTCTTTCTTTTTTTTTTTTTTTTTTTTGGGGGGGGGGGTGTTATTTTTTGGTTTTTTTTTTTTTGTTTAAGAATTCGAATGCATAATACTTTCTCAAACTCTATTTTATAGAAAGCACTTTAAATCGCGATTGAATTAATCGCGAGTTACTGCGCCTTGTCCATGGAAGAAGTCCTATATCACAGCGGTGTCGTGCAAGGTATTAAGCAAGGCAAATTGACCGCGCTTCTGAAGATATGTTTATTGCGTTGTTCATCAGTAGAGTGCCCAAAATTTGATTTTTGTTTAAGAAATCGAAATCAAAATGCTTTCTCAAACTCTTGTTTTTATAATTTGTTCATACGACGAATAAAAAATACTTATAAGTTACGCAAGTAAGATATTTTTATAAAAAAATCTTGAAATTGCTCACTTTCAAATACCGGGAAACATGTTTCATAGTAAAATCGTTACGGAAAATCGTTTCGTAATGTTTTGGAAACTAAAAGACTAAAAATAAGACAGTTTTGAACATTACGTAATTTTTAAAAAACTTTAAATTGAAATAGAGGCCAAACTAAAAGAGATAGATAATATCGGCCGATGAAAGTTCTAAAGATATGAACCTAGAGAACATAACAGTGAAAATTTGAGAGATCTACCATTTAAACTAAAAGCTACATACGCGAAAATCGAAAAATATTAAATCTTACGTAATTCTCTTAAAACGTCGTATATTTCGAAAAATGTTTTCATTAAACGGGAGTATGTGTCTGTGAGAATGAATAGCCGAAAGATGAAATTTCAAAGTAAAGAGTCGGTAGATACCCTCATTCCCTATCATGCTACCAATTTTCACATCTCTACCTTCTTTAATAAGCGAGCTTTAGCTGAAACCATTTCATTAAACATTAATGAACTTTATGTGACGTTGAAAGCATCACTTTAAAGGGGGTTGTCGTGTTTAAACCTAAATAACTCGAAAACGGTAAGAGTTAGCGAAAATTTGATGGCAATGTTATGCATATAAATTTTCGCGCAGAATCGATTGCAACAATCCCCGATTCGATAAGATGAAAATTAATGGAGTTACGACGTCATTTACAAAGTATGACGTCATTTTCAGGAATTTGGTACCATGCCAATTCCCTTTTGTCAGTCGGTAGATATTTGCATTCTCTTTTATGCTACCAAATTTCATACCTCTAGCTTTATCAATAAGCGAGACACAGGTACCTGAAGTTTTAAATTGTATTTTCAGGAAAGGCCAAACACTGAACTTTGACCGCAAATATCTCGAAAACGGTAAGAGATATCGAAATTCTGTTGCTAGTATTTACCATTTTACTTTTTCACGCAGAATCGATTCCAACCGTCCCCGCCTCGATCCGATGAAAAATAAGGGAGATATGACGTCATTTACAAAGTATGACGTCATTTTCAGGAATTTGGTACCATGCCAATTCCCTTTTGTCAGTCGGTAGATATTTGCATTCTCTTTTATGCTACAAAATTTCATACCTCTAGCTTTATCAATAAGCGAGACACAGGTACCTGAAGTTTTAAATTGTATTTTCAGGAAAGGCCAAACACTGAACTTTGACCGCAAATATCTCGAAAACGGTAAGAGATATCGAAATTCTGTTGCTGGTATTTACCATTTTACTTTTTCACGCAGAATCGATTCCAACCGTCCCCGCCTCGATCCGATGAAAAATAAGGGAGATATGACGTCATTTACAAAGTATGACGTCATTTTCAGGAATTTGGCTCCATGCCAAATTCCTCTTGTCAGTCGGTAGATATTCTCAATCTCTATCATGCTACCAAATTTCACACCTCTATCTTCCTCAATAAGCGAGCTATAGGCGAAAACATTTCATGAATAATTAATGAGTGTTGATGACGTCACAAACATCACTTTAAAGGGGGTTGTCGTGTTCAAACGCAAATAACTCGAGAACCGTAAGAGTTAGCGAAAATCTGAGAACACTTTACTGGTAGGTATTTGAACGCTCTATCGAATGGAAGAAACCCGATCAAAATCCGACTGCAAATAAAGTCGCTAGACCTTGCCAAAGATTTGATTCGAAAATTTTCAATAATTTCAAAAATATTGGCAGCATGCCATTTTCATTCTAGAGGTAGATTAAGAATGTGGAAACATGTTTAGATATAAAATTTCATGCCGATATCTCATTTAATAAGAGAGATATTAACGTATGAATATTTAATTAGCTTTGATGACGTCATAGCGAATTTTCCCACGCTCATTGTGACTTTATTTATGGTCCGATTTCAAAAATTTTTCATATTCCAAATCAGACCATTAAAATCTTTCATCCTACTGTCTAAAATCTAAGATTGAAATATTTTTTTTGAAATGAAAACAATCGGGTCAAGGTCAACTTTTTCGGGGTAGAGCTACGAAATTGACGCAGTGACATAAAATCTTGCATCTCCTTTTCTGAATCGAATGCTGAAAATTTCATTCCAATCGGACAAATAATAAGGAAGATATAGCGATTCAAAATTTTGGCGTCGTAGGTGGCGCTGCGCGCTTATAAGCGGTAATTTAGAAAATTAAAAAAATCAAATCTTGAAAATTTAATTTCGAATCGAACACTGAAAACAGAATAGTAATATCTTTAATAATGAGTGATTTCTGAGCCGTCACAAAAAAAAAACGGATGAAGAATAATAATAATAATAATAATAAGAAAAGACAGTAGAATAATAAAAGGTTTCACAAGTGAAACTTGTGAAACCTAATAAGAAAAGACAGTAGAATAATAAAAGGTTTCACAAGTGAAACTTGTGAAACCTAATAATAAGAAAAGACAGTAGAATAATAAAAGGTTTCACAAGTGAAACTTGTGAAACCTAATAATAAACTAGAAACGAGCTCGTTGCTAAAGCAACGAGTAGGTTTCACAAGTTAAAGTCGAAGCAGCGAAGCTGAGATCTCCTACTCTAATACAAAATTCTTTTTCACGATCCAGATATCTGATCTTTAGTGATGGTATCCACATTGCGCAATCTACTTGCAGAAATTGTAGGTAACGGCGACTTACATTATACACATTATACTGAAGCCTACATCGCACAATATCGACTACTCTTGACCATATATTTGAAACAAGAAACATGTAGGACAATCACACTTAGTACAATCTGCACGTGTAACCTAGATCTTCAGTCCTTACTGCCCGCTTTATGTTGTTTATTTATTAACTTACGCAAGGTATTTCGCGTGTACAGATGTTTGACCTTGAATCGCTTCTCTGCTGGAATAAACAATTCTCCTCGCGATGAACTTACGCAAGTTATTTCGCGTGTACAGATGTTTGACCTTGAATCGCCACTCTGCTGGAATAAACAATTCTCCTCGCGATGGCCTTTAGTAATGCCGCTTTCCCCAATATACAAAAGAAAGACTTGACAATGTCTCGTATTCCACAGGTAAAGCACTGTAACTGGCGATTAATTCACACACGTTTGAAGTCCTGTATAACAGCGGCGCAGTGCGAGGTATTAAGCAAGGCAAATTCACCGCGCTTCTCTAATGTGTAATGCCGACGCTCGGAGAAGATTTCTTTATAGCCTTGTTCAGCAGTAGCTCGTAGAATGTAAATTTGCTTTTTTTTTTCTTTTTTTTTTTTTTTTTGTTTTTTTTTTTGGGGGGGGTTGGTTTTTTTTATTTTTTGTTTTTTTTTTTGTTTAAGAATTCGAATGCATAATACTTTCTCAAACTCTATTTTATAGAAAGCACTTTAAATCGCGATTGAATTAATCGCGAGTTACTGCGCCTTGTCCATGGAAGAAGTCCTATATCACAGCGGTGTCGTGCAAGGTATTAGCAAGGCAAATTGACCGCGCTTCTGAAGATATGTTTATTGCGTTGTTCATCAGTAGAGTGCCCAAAATTTGATTTTTGTTTAAGAAATCGAAATCAAAATGCTTTCTCAAACTCTTGTTTTTATAATTTGTTCATACGACGAATAAAAAATACTTGAAAGTTACGCAAGTAAGATATTTTTATAAAAAAAATCTTTAAATTGCTCACTTTCAAATACCGGGAAACATGTTTCATAGTAAAATCGTTACGGAAAATCGTTTCGTAATGTTTTGGAAACTAAAAGACTAAAAATAAGACAGTTTTGAACATTACGTAATTTTTAAAAAACTTTAAATTGAAATAGAGGCCAAACTAAAAGAGATAGATAATATCGGCCGATGAAAGTTCTAAAGATATGAACCTAGAGAACATAACAGTGAAAATTTGAGAGATCTACCATTAAAACTAAAAGCTACATACGCGAAAATCGAAAAATATTAAATCTTACGTAATTCTCTTAAAACGTCGTATATTTCGAAAAATTTTTTCATTAAACGGGAGTATGTGTCTGTGAGAATGAATAGCCGAAAGATGAAATTTCAAAGTAAAGAGTCGGTAGATACCCTCATTCCCTATCATGCTACCAATTTTCACATCTCTACCTTCTTTAATAAGCGAGCTTTAGCTGAAACCATTTCATTAAACATTAATGAACTTTATGTGACGTTGAAAGCATCACTTTAAAGGGGGTTGTCGTGTTTAAACCTAAATAACTCGAAAACGGTAAGAGTTAGCGAAAATTTGATGGCAATGTTATGCATATAAATTTTCGCGCAGAATCGATTGCAACAATCCCCGATTCGATAAGATGAAAATTAATGGAGTTATGACGTCATTTACAAAGTATGACGTCATTTTCAGGAATTTGGTACCATGCCAATTCCCTTTTGTCAGTCGGTAGATATTTGCATTCTCTTTTATGCTACCAAATTTCATACCTCTAGCTTTATCAATAAGCGAAACACAGGTACCTGAAGTTTTAAATTGTATTTTCAGGAAAGGCCAAACACTGAACTTTGACCGCAAATATCTCGAAAACGGTAAGAGATATCGAAATTCTGTTACTATTTACCATTTTACTTTTTCACGCAGAATCGATTCCAACCGTCCCCGCCTCGATCCGATGAAAAATAAGGGAGATATGACGTCATTTACAAAGTATGACGTCATTTTCAGGAATTTGGTACCATGCCAATTCCCTTTTGTCAGTCGGTAGATATTTGCATTCTCTTTTATGCTACCAAATTTCATACCTCTAGCTTTATCAATAAGCGAGACACAGGTACCTGAAATTTTAAATTGTATTTTCAGGAAAGGCCAAACACTGAATTTTGACCGCAAATATCTCGAAAACGGTAAGAGATATCGAAAATCTGAGACCAGACCTTTCTCCTTTAACTACTTTTTCACGCAGAATCGATTGCAACAATCCCCGATTCGATACGATGAAAAATAAGGGAGTTATGACGTCATTTAGAAAAGTATGACGTCATTTTCAGGAATTTGGCACCTTGCCAATTCCCTTTTGTCAGTCGGTAGATATTTGCATTCTCTTTTATGCTACCAAATTTCATACCTCTAGCTTTACCAATAAGCGAGACACAGGTACCTGAAGTTTTAAATTGTATTTTCAGGAAAGGCCAAACACTGAACTTTGACCGCAAATATCTCGAAAACGGTAAGAGATATCGAAATTCTGTTACTATTTACCATTTTACTTTTTCACGCAGAATCGATTCCAACCGTCCCCGCCTCGATCCGATGAAAAATAAGGGAGATATGACGTCATTTACAAAGTATGACGTCATTTTCAGGAATTTGGTACCATGCCAATTCCCTTTTGTCAGTCGGTAGATATTTGCATTCTCTTTTATGCTACCAAATTTCATACCTCTAGCTTCATCAATAAGCGAGACACAGGTACCTGAAGTTTTAAATTGTATTTTCAGGAAAGGCCAAACACTGAATTTTGACCGCAAATATCTCGAAAACGGTAAGAGATATCGAAAATCTGAGACCAGACCTTTCTCCTTTAACTACTTTTTCACGCAGAATCGATTGCAACAATCCCCGATTCGATACGATGAAAAATAAGGGAGTTATGACGTCATTTAGAAAAGTATGACGTCATTTTCAGGAATTTGGCACCTTGCCAATTCCCTTTTGTCAGTCGGTAGATATTTGCATTCTCTTTTATGCTACCAAATTTCATACCTCTAGCTTTACCAATAAGCGAGACACAGGTACCTGAAGTTTTAAATTGTATTTTCAGGAAAGGCCAAACACTGAACTTTGACCGCAAATATCTCGAAAACGGTAAGAGATATCGAAATTCTGTTGCTGGTATTTACCATTTTACTTTTTCACGCAGAATCGATTCCAACCGTCCCCGCCTCGATCCGATGAAAAATAAGGGAGATATGACGTCATTTACAAAGTATGACGTCATTTTCAGGAATTTGGCTCCATGCCAAATTCCTCTTGTCAGTCGGTAGATATTCTCAATCTCTATCATGCTACCAAATTTCACACCTCTATCTTCCTCAATAAGCGAGCTATAGGCGAAAACATTTCATGAATAATTAATGAGTGTTGATGACGTCACAAACATCACTTTAAAGGGGGTTGTCGTGTTCAAACGCAAATAACTCGAGAACCGTAAGAGTTAGCGAAAATCTGAGAACACTTTGCTTGTAGGTATTTGAACGCTCTATCGAATGGAAGAAACCCGATCAAAATCCGACTTCAAATAAAGTCGCTAGACCTTGCCAAAGATTTGATTCGAAAATTTTCAATAATTTCAAAAATATTGGCAGCATGCCATTTTCATTCTAGAGGTAGATTAAGAATGTGGAAACATGTTTAGATATAAAATTTCATGCCGATATCTCATTTAATAAGAGAGATATTAACGTATGAATATTTAATTAGCTTTGATGACGTCATAGCGAATTTTCCCACGCTCATTGTGACTTTATTTATGGTCCGATTTCAAAAATTTTTCATATTCCAAATCAGACCATTAAAATCTTTCATCCTACTGTATAAAATCTAAGATTGAAATATTTTTTTTGAAATGAAAACAATCGGGTCAAGGTCAACTTTTTCGGGGTAGAGCTACGAAATTGACGCAGTGACATAAAATCTTGCATCTCCTTTTCTGAATCGAATGCTGAAAATTTCAATCCAATCGGACAAATAATAAGGAAGATATAGCGATTCAAAATTTTGGCGTCGTAGGTGGCGCTGCGCGCTTATAAGCGGTAATTTAGAAAATTTAAAAAATCAAATCTTGAAAATTTAATTTCGAATCGAACACTGAAAACAGAATAGTAATATCTTTAATAATGAGTGATTTCTGAGCCGTCACAAAAAAAAAAACGGATGAAGAATAATAATAATAATAATAAGAAAAGACAGTAGAATAATAAAAGGTTTCACAAGTGAAACTTGTGAAACCTAATAAGAAAAGACAGTAGAATAATAAAAGGTTTCACAAGTGAAACTTGTGAAACCTAATAAAATGTTTACATAGATATATGTAAATATAGATATTTAACAAATATTTATTGAAAAATGCATGCCGGACACCGAGAGTTGTCTTTCTTGCATTTGAATTTTTTATTTTATACCACTCCTATAAGGTGGCGACACCTGCCTGGTGCATTGCTACATGAGTTTTACTCATGCTGCGGACCCACTCGAAGCAGTGAGGGATCTTTTACGTGCCACCGTCTACGTTGACACGGGGTCTCGGTTTATACTCTCATCCAAAGGACAGATAGGGGGCGGGGCGGAAGATGATAGGTTACCTGAGAAAAAAATTCCAGACGATAGCCATAATCGAACCCAGGGTCTCAGATTGTTTGCACCTAAATAAATATGTGCATGTTAATACATGGATATACATGTACATTAAAAATTTCGTGCTTGATTTTTTCTTGTTTGTGTAAAGATAAGTTTTACACATACAGAGTACGATAACACTTTCGTGGGAAATTGTAAGAGTTTAGGTTTTTTTTTCTTGAAATGTCAAAATAAAAGAATGACTTATTCTCACATAACAGGGTAAGTAAAATGCCTTTTGATATTATAAAGAACAAGAGAAAATAACTGCAGAACATGTTGATTTCACCACACCAAGTACTATACTGTATCCCTCTGTTTAGTTTCCTCTTCCACATTCGCGAGGCAGCTCTCATGGACAGAGCAGGATTACAAGGAAAGCTTATGGCGACTTTGACCACTTCACCATCATGATGAAGGAAGCCTTTCCAATGTGGGAACAACTGGAACGAGAGTCTGGCATTTCCATATATAAGTAAGTAACATAAGAGTATATCATTTTGTTGTACATGTTTTGTTAAAAGAAGCCAACTACACTATTTGTATCTACAACACTATTGTCACTTTGCACACGCAAGTCATATTTACCATGATGAATGGACAAAAATATTATTTTTTGGGGGAATAACGAAACAGTACAACAAGTGTTGCTTATTAGATGCCAATGGTTAATTGTATGAAGACTGTTTTACATATTGGAAGAGAGAGAGAGAGAGAGAGGATTGGTCATGCTGATTCTGATGTATTGAAATGATATCTACATTGTCACCAACTTACAAATGTGCTTTCCAATTATCTTATTGACAGTTACAAAGACAGTCAGACGGAAGGATAGAAGAACAGATGTAAAACAGAAAAATGTTACAAATTCATATTATTCATGAAAATTTCATGTTGTCTTATAGACAGACAGGCATGTTAACTATGGGCCCTACAGATCATCCTTTTATAACTGGAACCAGACGATCTATGACCAAGCACGAAATTCCTTATGAAGAACTTAATGCTAAGGAAATGAACCGAAAGTACCCGATGGTGACGTTTCCAGATCATTTCAGCTTTATTATAGATTTCAGTGGTGGAATACTTCGGGCAGACAAAGCATTGATAGCCTTTCATGTATGTTGTAAAACATATTCATATTCAATAATATTTGAGAAACAAGTGTACAGCTTATATTTATGAAATAAATTACTTTAATAGACGTATTCAGAGTATAATTTTGATGATTAAATTTACTAATCGTAAAGACTGATTTCAAAAGGACCCAGGTGCAAAGGGAGAGGGAGAGTGGTAGCATACACTTTTCGCTCAAAGTTTATCAGCTTTCAAAATGGAATTTATCAGAAATTATCTTCGTTTTGACATTTTTTTTATATAACACGGCCATTCCGTCGTCGCTGTTTATCATTATTTTTGTGTAATTTGACACCATGTTTCAGTCACAATTCAAGAACAATGGTGGTGTATTGCATGACGGTGAGCCTGTGCTGAACATTTATCCAGACGATATCATAACGATACGAACTACGAAGTCGGAGTACAAAACAAAAAAGTTAATCCTGACTGTCGGTCCATGGGCATCCAAGATCTTGCCAACAATGGGTCTCAATCTGCCGATTCAGGTAGACGCATTATTTTGTATATTGTGATTTTGATTTTTTACATAGCTTGATATAATAAATATTTTCGGAAAGAAAAACAATAAAATATAGAACTGGGAAATCTTAAATGTGTATTAATGAAATTTTATGAAATTATTTTTGAGTCGCTCTATTCAAAATATAAAACCCTTGGGACACTTTGATAATTCTTAATTGCATTTCTTTTACCATGATGTTATATAATTTGGTTTTCCAGACTGATTATGAAGATGTTATTCCTCAAAATGATGCATGCATTCAAGTTTTAAGTATAATGCTTGCTCACTGATGAGTCGACTTTTCGTGAAACAGTAACCATTAAAGCATTTAGTTATTTGAAATTCCATTATCCTATAGGTTGTACGGATTTCAGTTTTGTATTGGAAAGAAAAACATCCCGGGCAGTACAACGCTTCTCAGTTCCCAGTTTTCTACCAAGAAAATGGTTGTGGGAAATATTCTGTTTATGGGTTGCCAAGTGAAGAATATCCAGGGTTGGTCAAGGTAAGCTACTCAATAATGAATTATGGAATATTTTGGCTTTTTTTAAATTTGTCATGATACGTATGCCAACAGGAGATGCTTGTTTTCTACTCATTAATACTACTTATATGCTAGATGTGGTTACTGTTTACAACTTGCTATTGTTTAATTTGTTCTGGTCACTTTTGTTTATTACAACTTTGTTAATTTTATTTTAAAGCTTCATTTACTAAATTTGAAAGTTTTGTGCATACTATAAAGATGGTAATACTGAGGAAAACAACAAATGTGTAATATTTCGGAGAGAGTCTGATGGTACATTGAAGTAGACATAGCCTTGTCCAGCATGGCGTACACTCAAAACTGTTTAAACGTCAGTTGTATTCAAATAATCATCAGCTATAACAACCACCTTTCTCTGTTCCTTACTACAAATTTGCTATAAAATCAAACTGTAGAACACGTCTTTTGCTTAAAGTAGCCACTTCTTTCACATTACCCTTGATGGTCGCTTAATTCAGGTGCCACTTAAGTTAACTATCAAGACGATGGTTAATTAGAGTCTTCATCCTATTCGTCTATCTGATAATTACTGAAAATTGTATACGACTCTAATAGTAGTGTACCAGTTAGCGGCTAAGACCGCTTAACGGCTACTACATTATTTCGGTTTTTGAAACGTGAATTTATGAGATTTTTTCACATGATTGTCTGCAATACATAGGGTACTAATATTACATATGAAAATTTCGTCACTTCCAGTTTTGGATACCCTAAATAATGTAGTAGCCGGTAACCAGTCTTAGCTGGGGACTGGTCCTTCGCCAGTAATGTGCATTTTAAACAGATATGCCTCCACTGGGGACCTGAAATCGATCCTGACTTGCGAGATAAAGCCGACGATAAATGGGTGATAGAGAAGATGTCAAAGTATGTATCGGATTATTTCCCAGATTTAGAACCAGTTCCTGCCGTGGTGGAAACTTGTATGTACACGGTAAATATTAAAATGCTATTTCGCTTGGTGCGTGTTAGACGTCGTTCTATGTCAACTATTTAGATTTAAAATTTTGATATATGCATTGAATACTCTGATAAAAATTTGCTCCGTAATAAGATAATAAAAGGGTTGATGTTTGATCTAATATCATTTATTCAATAAAAGTGGTTATTGCTTAGTCCGAGATTCTCTGCCCTTATCCCACTTTTGATATCGGCGTTTAGTGGAAGAGGGTCAAAGAGACTTTCTTCATCAAAAGTTGGAATTTTAGCGATACTAACCGGTATCGGAATGTACCAAGCTCTGGCGACATACAGACGTTTGCACAGCGAGCTTGCAACCTGTAATCCAATAAATGAACCTTTAACTTACTCGATCTTAGCAATATATTTTCTAGATAAGATCTATAACTTCTGCTAGCTGATGTTTTATCTGAAAACACGGCAAAATTCTCATTTCACCATTTGTGTATATAGTTGGACGTCAGATCTCGCAGAACGCGACTTTGCATTCGAAACTCTTCAGCAGTTGACGCATTTTTGTAAACAGAAACACGAGACAACCTGGAATTGGGGTTTTTTTTGCAATTCGTCACGAATACAAAGTCGCGTTCGGCGATGCTACTAGACTGAAACTCTCTGAAGGTGTCCTAAGCCCAGTTTTCAGTGCATTTGTACTGACCCGAAATAAACGCTTTTGCTGTACTCTGATAAAAATCTGAAAATAAAAATAGAGTACCTCCCTCAAGCATTGTTCGGTCATCAAATGAGTCCTTTGGTTCTTACATATAGGTTATTTTTAGTAATTAGTTAGCGCTTTAAATATTTATAATATGGATTTCTACAGCTTCGGTCTTGACCATCAAATAAGAGACATTACGGTGCAGTAGATTAATAAGGCATATATTCTGATATTTATTTCTTTTGATCGTGACTTTACAGTGGACACCTGATGAAAACTTTTTCTTGGACCGTCATCCACAATACCGAAACATCATTATAGGTGCAGGATTTTCAGGTATTATTGGATTTAATTTCATATTCGCCACTGGATTTTATTTTGTACTTGTGTGAGGTATAACTTTTCTTGGTATATTATTTTCTGAGCAATTAAGGAATATCATAACATCAACTTACATGTATAATTATGAACATTTGCATAAACTGAGTTTAATTTCCGACATTGTTACCGGCATATGATTGGTAATTGTAATTGATTTTTTCTTTTAAGGTCATGGCTTTAAATTGGCGCCTGTGGTGGGTAAAGTCTTGTCGGAGTTGGCCTTGGATAAACTGCCCTCACATGACATGTCACCTTTCAAGATTGACACGCCCTCACCTAAACATAAACTGTAATATCATGTGACAGAGTGGAGTAATTATGGTGCTGAAATTATGGTGTATTTATACCAGTATATCTGGGGACAACACAAGAAAAGAAATTAAATCATACCTACATTACTAGCATACTACACTTCTTATGTTTATTTTTATTTTGTATTTTGTATTAAACCTTTTCGTACAAAGATGTATGGCCATTGTTGTCTGTACAGTTATGTGCTTTTGAAGTCATCCTAATATAAGTTCTAAGTAAATAACGAAGAAGTACCGAGGGATAACCACATTTCGAAGTCCATGGAGCAAAAGGGCAATATCGTGTACAATGTCATATTCAGACAAATGCGAATCCCATTTAAATTAGGTGAGACCAGCTGTCCGGCAGGAGTAAGCATCCCCTGCTTGCATAAAACATCTGTCGTGAAAGTCCTGCAACAAGTCTTCAATTTCGGGAAGTGTATATATATATATATATATATATATATATATATATATATATATATATATATATATATATATATATATATATATATATATATATATATATATGTATGTATGTATATTTATGTGAGGTTATATCAAATTTGAAAAGCTTAAATGTATACAATATAGATACATATCTGTTCAGAACATGTTTCATTATATAACATACTTAGTGAAATTGTTAATAATATTTTTTATGCTCCCCAAAAACTTAAAGCCGCTGTCGTGTCCGTGTGTCTGTCTGTCTGTGCGTCCGTCCGTCCGTCCGAGCTCATATCTCCTATATACATTACCAGCATTTGATCATACCTCATCAAAATATTATTTAGATAAAGGGATTTGGGACAAAGGTCACTCAATGTCATTTCTTAAAGGTCAAGATCACTAATTAACTATGATTTAAAGTACCATGAAATACTTAAATCTCATACCGTTCATCAGAATTTGATCATTATTGCTGTGCTTCTTGGGGCATCCATCAGCTTTGCTGTTTTTATATGAATTTAGTCATCAATATCCTGCATTATAACTGCCGTTCGGAAAGCATCCCTCGGTTTTACTGATACTCTTGTTTGTTATCGTAAACTATGTGAAGGATAATTAGGAATCACACTGCCCTAAGTAGACCATTTCTGCTACAGTGTGAAAATTCTTTGTTATCACCTGTATTTATTTGACATTTCGTAAATGCTTACTCCATCCGGGCATTTGATCTCACACTTGGCTTCTAGAAGTCCATAAATGTCCACGTTGGTTGTTGTTTTGAGTGCCACAATGACCTAGGAGCAGTTTAATATCATCATAGTTTACTGTATATATGTTTCATCCCATGAGATTTAAAATGATTTAACCAATTCGCTGTTAACAAAATAAGCATGAGATCAGTGTAAATACGATAAGTTTTGATGAAATGGCGCATCTACTTCCTCATAAACATACGTGTGTGATTAAAAAGAATTTCTAAGCTAATCATGTACTTCAAGCAAAAATTAGAAACCAAATATTTGTGGTTAGTGCATAGTTTTAATAACAAGAAAAGCTTTGGCAAAGTAGTCATCTGAATTTAGAGATGAACTACGGTCTTGTCGGCCAACTAATTGCATCATATAGAAAATGGTAATTTCTATCGAAAAACTCCCATGATGACTTATCAATCAATTTTTTAAATAAAACCATGGAGTGACAGAGTTCAATTGGAACTATGTGTATGTTAGTTATGAACAACTTGCGGTTTGAAAACATATTAAACTAGGAGACTAGACCACTGTTTACGGCTCCTGTCAAGTCAGCAGCTCCTAGTTTCTTTTTATAATGGCAGCCAGAGTTTTTGAAACATCGTAAGCCTCGACGTGAACCAGACAGGAGGATATAAGGATTTCCCTATCACAATTAGACCTAGCGATTGTTGATTGATCCTGTTCATTGCGCTGGTCAAAAATCATTTTCTTACATGTTGACTTCCTAGATTTATTTATTTAAAAAAATTATTCCTGATTTTTGTCATATATACATGAATTGTAGTAATGCATTAGTTGCTTTTATAACTTACACCTTGAACCTTTGTAACAGTTCTAAAATGTCTAGCACCTGTGAGGAAGCATTTTATATAACATCGAATGGAATGAAATGGAATATCTACCAGTCGGCGCTTGTAACAATTCATTTATGTAGATTTCAAGAACAGAGAAAAATTACAATAAGATTTGCATTTTGCATTTTGAATAATGAATTTTTACCTTATATATCACACAATAGAGCGACTAACTTGTGTCAAATTTCTTGTTTTGTATATATATATATATATATATATATATATATATATATATATATATATATATATATATATATATATATATATATATATATATATATATATATATATATATATATATATATTTACATAAATTATCGGAGATAAAAATATTATTTAATTATGAAGCATTATTGATATCGTATAAAAGTAATTTTTGAGACATGTTCTCTATTTTCATGTTTTGCTTCAAATATAAAAATAAATCGGTTAGAAGTGATGTAGAATTAATTACTATTGGAATACCGACAGTTTATGGAACAATTGATCATGACCAGAACTTTCTGGAAATATGATGTCTAAGAGAAATACCAGTTAACAATACATTTCTGTCTCGGAGTAAATTTTTGAATGAAATCCGAATGATATTTCACAAAATCAACTTGGCTTTGAAAATAGCTAAAATTTGCACAAAGTAAAAAACGAAGAGGTAACGAAGGGTAAAACATCTCTCATAGTCCATAGAATAAAAGGACCATATCGTGTATAGTGTCATATTCAGATAAATGCGAACCCTAAAATAATCGAGGTGAGACCAGGTGCCCGGAAGGAAATCAGGAATGGAGGTGTACATGTGGTCCGTTTATAAAACTGAATAAGGCTAAAACCGGGTAATTCAAAATGTACAGTTTTGTTAATTATACATTTAGAATACAGTGTATATATTTGAACACCACTCTTGGGAACATTTAATTTATCTGTAAATATGATTTATATATTTGGTATATTGGCCCAGACTAAAAATAACATACTTCATACTTGATAAGTATCTATGGAAAATTTGCGACGGATATAGCACGCTAGAAGGAGACGCACACTTTTCCAGGACACTTGGTCTTATCCCATGTAGGATTTACAATTGTTCATCACCACTGAATTTGCAGTGTTTAATCTGAGCGGATATCGAATGGTTCTCTTTCAATCTTACACTATTAAAGTGAGTTGAACCTAATATGATTTATTATAACATAGTTAAATTCAGTTTAACCTTGGAATGAATACATGTTTTGGGACCTAAGCTTATATAAATCAGCTTAGGTTCCAAAACAACCTTTCATAACGAATTGCTACAGAATGACTACCATGTAAATCATTCATTGTAATTCTGGCATTTTATAGGAATAATCATAAATTATGGGTGCAGTATATTCAAATACATCGTAGATTTTACTCTTTCTTGTTTTTATGTTTTAGAATTAGCATGATACAAACAACAGAAATAGACATTGTCAGTTTCACTTCAAATTTGTGTCAAAATTCATGTCTCTCATGGACCCTCATACAAAGGGTTCCGGAGCGATCAGGAAGAAGATATATACTAACTGGGTCACTTTTAAATAATTCACATTTATTGACCATAATATCATAAATCACCACACCGAAAAAGCTTTTGAAAATCACTAACATTTACATAGTCAGCATGTGGCTACCTCATTACCGTGATATCACCAAGTTCATATGCTTTTTGAAGCAAGGTTAAGTTGTGTAATCTTACCTGGATGCATCTTGACCAACACCAGCGCATTATATAACTTGATAACAACACCTGTTGAATTCAACGTTCGTTAACATTCAAGCCACACTTCAAGGTTAGACTTGGAATGGATATAAAAATAGACAAAATTGAGGTCATACGAACATGGATACTATTTGGGACTGCATTGTAGTCGGAGCGGGCATACAAGGATCTTTCACAGCATATTATTTGGCCAAGAGTGGTATTCGGACACTGTTAATTGAACAGGTAAGATAAAATCTATAAGATTGGAAAGAGAATCACATGAGAATCTAGAATCACCTTACCTCTTAGATCGAAAAATATCAGTCGAAGGTGATATGCTCCGATATAATCCTTACCTGACTACTGAGGTTTGGATTATGCCAGAGGATGTCGCCCTCGACTGATATCTTTCGATATTTTCTTTTTCTCGACAAATACCCCCCCCCCCTTTTTTTTTTAACCTCCTGCCAATGCCTCTTCATTCCTGACGCTTTGCACATCTTTGTCGTGGATTCAATACTAAGTTAAAATAGTCCCAGATAAGAAAATAATTTTTATAAGAATAATAGTGTGTAACAAGAACACGGAATTAGGCAACATAAGTAAAGAGACATACAAAAACAAAATGAATTAATAAAACCTTTTTCCGGCATGTCAATATATAGAGTAATATTACTTCACACTTTAATTGATGAGAGGTGCCTCGCTTTGTTTAAGAAAATCAGTACAACGCTCAGTAACTCACCGTGCTAGATCGATATTCTAGATCGATTGATCACCTCACTTCCCGTGGAATTTCCCAGTCTCGTGTGCAAGAATCAGAAATGCGTCAGTTCCCGTTTAAACTTATTTGTTGGAACTAACTGTTTTAAAATAAATATGGTAGAAATGGTACGAAGCTTAATAACTAGACAATACCTATCGCGAAATTAGGATTATTTCACAAGGTCGCACAGTTTTGTGATAGTATCCTAATTCCTGTAAGGTGACCCTGAATACTAGGTCCCACCATATCTTCCATATGGTATTATATTTTAATTATCTGTTTGGTCAGCTATGAAAATCAAATGTATGCACAACACAATTTATGTTATTGTGTGGTGTATATGCTTAATATCCATAACTAACCAAACAGATGACCTTAATTCATCTTTACTTGCTACATGGTCTACCTCTGATTTGCAGGATCCAGGTATGTCTTCTTTGGTAAGATTTAATAAGTGTTACAATCACATAGCACCAATTAATTCTGTTTTTACATTTCGAAATGGTAGAATTCTTACCAATTTGTTTTGTATAATCAATCTTTAGAATTTTATTTATCTACCTGCAAAATACGAAAGTAACTAGTGTCACGTGACTATGGCACTAACAACAATGTACCATAGTGGACATCCACGGACCCCTAACATTCAAAGGTGAGACCAGGTGCCCAGGAGGAATGAGCGTCTCCTGTTTGGTTAGACACACCCGCCGTAAATGGCCTTAAATACAGACGAAACATTATAATTCAGCACTGTATATACAAGTGAATGTAAACAAACACTGTGTAGAAAGTGTCATTGTCACGTAACCAGGAAAAAGGGTATAATTACATTTAAGTCAAACTCTCCACAAGGAACATGGAGCTCCATACTGCAGAGGGAATAAGAGTGACATTAATGTAAAGTACGAAAGTAACTGGTGTCCCACGACAATGGCTTTAACAACAATATACCACAATGGACATTCACGGATCTACATGTAAAACTAATAATTCTAATGCTTTTACAGAATATATTTCTTTCATTCAAACATTTAATTCAGCACTCCTTGTGTATGCTTTTTTCGGCCCAAGTGTTATTATACGCGCCAGTTGTATGTATGTGACCGGATTTTTTTTAAGTGTTGGGTCACATTCATTTCGTTTGTGCAATGTTGAATATCCTTGTGTCCTTTGTATATTTTTATTGTATTCACGGCGGGTTTTGATTATGAAACAGTGGAAGCTCTGTCATCCAGAGTACCTGGTTTAACCCATGTGTTTTAGGAACATCCATGGTGTTACATCGATGTGATTGCATCAATAAATTTCGTATTTTACATTAGAATATCAAGATTGGGACAGTTGCGTCAGAACTACTATACGAAAAAAAAAGATAAAATAAAACTTGTGATTTCATTCAATTTCCACTTGTACTTTGATGACAATTTTTTACATTGTAAACAGAGCTGCACAGCTGCACACGAAATATGTACATAACAGAATGTTAATCGTAGGTCGAAATATTGTTAAAATTATTATTATTATTATTATTGTTATTATTATTATTATTATTATTATTATTATTATTATTATTATTATTATTATTATTATTATTATTATGGCATTTCAATTTTATCGCTTTATGACTTATTTTTATAGTTCCATCTACCACACAACCGTGGAAGCTCACATGGAGCCACAAAGGCTATTCAGAAGATGTTTGGAGAGATCGATAGGAATACGTTCTTGATTAATTCAGCATATACCATGTGGGGCGAGTTAGAGACTGAAGCTGGTGTCAGCCTTATGAAGTGATACAATGTGTTTTCCTCTATACACTGCTATTTATTCTATCAATAATTTTAAAATATCATAATATAATATGTTAAATATATGTGAATATATTAAACATATTGGATATCATAATATAATAAACTAAATGTGTAGTATAATGTGACAGATACATACATAGAGGTAAAGTACATATTGTTATTGGTTGTTTAATTGATTTCTGCATTGACAATTACGGGTAGAAAGTTTTAGGAGTGCACAAAATCAACAAAAGGCAATCAGGGTTATTTTGTGCACAAACGTTTTTCGTGACATGTGACTTCTGTTTATCCAAAAGTTGACAATCTTTTCTCTCGGCCCGAGCCAATCTCCTTTATCAAGTGAGCTACATTATTTTTTTTCCTTTCAGTTTAGTGGGTAAGTTGACTGTAAAGGGGGGTAACTCCTCAACGGAAGCGTCAGTGCGGGATTTGGGAAAATACGGCATACACCATAAACTACTTAAAGGGGAGGAGAAAGCGAAATATTTTCCAATGCTACATTTCCCACATGATGTGATTTACATGGTAGAATCTGACGCTGGACTACTTCATTCAGACAAGATTTTACGCATTTTGCAGGTAAGAATTACATTGCTTTTTATAAGATCAATGTGCTATATGATGTAAGATATGTTTAAGAATTCATTTAATATTCATAAACATACCGTTCGATTCCGTTCGCGTGAATCTGAAGTCAATCAAATAGACGAAACACAATATTGGCAGTCCCAAGAAATATTTTAATTTCTTAATTCTGTTTAAGAATGTATTTATGCCAATGTTTCCATACTATGTAACTGGTTGACCAAATAATTGAGCGATTATAGTCTCGTCAATTAAACAGTGTGTATGCGTTTCTTTGATGATCATGATTTTTATGATATAGATACATAAGATCACAAGCGAAATTGAACATGATTATATGATAATACCAAAGTTTGTAGATATTTGCAAACTTATTTACAAATTCAATCATATAAAGGAAAAGAGAAAAGAATTTTTTCTGCAGAATAGAAAACAATGTAGACAATATAGAAAGCAAAATAGATTATCCATATTCTGGTCGGACCTGAACCCAAAACCGTTTGAATAAACACTAGCTGTCGAAATGAGCATTTGGTGCACTTTATTGACACACGTTTATATGTTCTTATATTAATGATTACCGCTACTGGAGAATATCATGAGCCAAGTTTTCACTGCTTTTGTACTGACCCGAAATATGTACTCTTAAATCAATGGACTGAATGTTAATACACTTTTCATGATAATAAGAGTATTTCCGTCATGCAAATCTCTGTCCTTTGGTGGATTCTTTGGCTCTTACATTTAAGAAAGTTTGGTATTTAGCGTGCTCTTCAAACATTTATAATTTGGATTTCCATATTGTGGACTCGACACAAAAAGAGAAAGAAGTGCTTGAACAGAATTTTTGTATGTATTCTATGCTGAAATGATATGTCGCATTTCGTTATAAAAATAATCATGAGTTTTCCTCTAAATATAAACATTTGTAATAATTGTAGTCTCTGATAAAACAAGAGGGTGGAGTCCTTCACGAAGGAGAAAAGTTGTCTAATATCGAACCTGGAGACATAATTACATTGCATACATCTCGGGCAAGTTATCGCTGTCGTAAACTTGTTCTTACGGTTGGCGCTTGGGCAAAACCACTTCTATCTAAACTGAATATAAATATTAATCTAAAGGTATGTACATTTTATTCCTATAGTGAAATCTGAAGTTGAAGAAAGGGAATTCATGCATTTGTGCATGTTGTATCATAAAAATTAAGATTTGTTATTCATAGTTATAGATTGGATGAAATCTGTACTGACTGTCACTCCCGAAAAGGGTGATCACAAGCCGAGTTCTCAGTGCTAATGTGCTGACTGTAAATATATATTTTAAATTTACTGTGACAGAAATTTTAAATCATTCTAAAATTAAGGAGTATCTCCTTCATGTTTGACCCTGTCCTTAGACTGTTTCTTTGTTCTTTACTATTATGTAAGTTTTGTAACTGATTTACTTTTCAAACATTCATAATTTGGTTTCCCACAGTTTTGGCCTATAGCATATCTGAAAGGACATAAATTGTTGAAACGTGCATAAACATTTCCTTATATTTATTTTAATACTTTTACAATACAGGATACAGAAGTAATGTCTTTTTAACATTTTACCCCTCGAGTGAAACTGAAGGAAAAATGGTGAGCAGTAGTTTGAATTGGTTGTATTTTAGTCGTTTGAATTGGTTGTATTTTAGTCGATTGAGATGGAACAAAAAATTTATTTACTTTGAATTATTATGGGAATTTAACGCAAGCACAAAATCCACAGGCTACATTGGTTAGAAGTTAAGTATTCTGTTTTGCAAGTCATTGTTAACCAACACATTTATCGATGTTTATCTGTCAACAGGTTGTAAAAGTCACAGTCATGTGTTGGAAAGAGAAGACGAAAGGACAGTACGATATTAACAAGTTTCCTGCTTTTTTCCACGAAAATGCAATCGGTTCATACTCTGTCTCTGGTTCCGGAAGTTATGAGTATGACGGTCTTATTAAGGTTTGAATAGTAGATGTTAACTTCCCACATACTTGCATATTGTATATATGTGTCACCTGATCTGATATGATAGCGCGTTCTCTCTCCTGCACCCACCGTGACCAACTATTTAATGAAAATTTAATATCGCAAAGATACATAAACATAATCTAGATTCTATTTTCCGCAATTTTACGACGCTATTAAGTCCTTGTTTGCACTGGGACATTATAATGATAGGAATTTTGACTAAAGGATAACGAGTTTCACCTTTATATAGATAAGATTGCCATTGTCTAGTCTAAAAAGTCAGAGTGTGGTATTCAATTTAACAAATTAAACGTGTAAAATGTAAGACGTAGACACATATAACATTATTATCTATATTTACCTATTTATTATCACATTATTTCATAACTATCCATTAACATTGCAGTTAAACATTCATGGTGGACTAGAGGTAGACCTAGATTCACGTGACTCTGTTGATCAATCAAAGTTTATAAACCTGATGAGGGATTATGTTTCAAAACATTTCCCAGGATTATATGACACACCTGCAATTGTGGAGAGCTGCCTGTATACTGTAAATATTATCAAATGATATTCAGGTTTATGTATTATTTAAAAATAAATAAATAAATGAATAAATAAATAATAAGTAATATTAATAATACTAATACTACTACTACTACTACTACTACTAATAATAATAATAATAATAATAATAATAATTATTATTATTATTATTATTATTAGTTATTTTTAGTCCAGCTAAAAAAAAAGATAGTCCAGCTATGACTGATATCATTTAAATGGCATTGGAAGAATTTTACCGCGATATTTAATTTTTAGCACTAAGTAATGTAAGAGAAAGGATATGCGTTTGAATTTATACCTATTACGTTCGACAAAATCATACATATAATCAAAATAACGAGCAAATAGTACTAATAGTAGTGTTATGTTGTGTAGTGTTCTAATTGTAATTTTCGATGTCTAATTTAATTAGATGACACCAGATAAAATGTTCATATTAGACCATATACCAGATAGGAGGAATATTGTGATAGGCGCCGGATTCAGTGGTTAGTATTTTTTTCTCATTTTAAGATAACATAACTTATTCACTGTTTAAAAGCCGGTGTGGCTCAGTGGATGAGGTGCTCGGCTTGTGACCTAGAAGTGCCCTGTCCTGCCCTGCTTTTCGGATGAGACAGCATCAGGCGTGGCACGTAAAAGATCGCCCACTACTTCGGGTATATCCGTTGCAAATTTTGTGCAGTGCATCAGGCAGACGCCGTCTCCATATACATGAAAGAATTGTGGAGCGACGTAAGACAATCAATCAATCAATCAATCAATCAATCAATCAATCAATCAATCAATCAATATTCTCTATACATTTTTATTCACTATAAAATACAGGCTAGGTTTATTCGAAACACCTCCTATCACATTTTATGAACTCTCTGTTCATACAGAAAGCTACACTTTGTTAGAATAAACATTTTCATGTAGCAAAACTCTTCATTATCTTTTCTATGTACAAATTAGTGTCAAGACATTCAGTTCTCATATAATAATTTATCACAATATACAGGTCATGGTTTCAAATATAGTCCTGTGATAGGAAAGCTGTTGTCAGAGATGGTCCAAGACAAACCCCCATCAATAGACCTACGTCCATTTCGACTGGAACGTGTAATACATCGTTCAAAATTATAATATGGTGTTGGGAATCACGTATTGATCTTCTATTGTTTTGATTACTTCTTCGAATGAGACAATTTTCTAATTATACCCCTCCCCCCCCCCCCCCCGGCAAACGAAGTTTGGTGGGGGGGGGGGGGTGGTTATATAGAAATCACCTTGTTCGCCTGTCCGTCTGTCTGTCTGTCCGTCTGTCCGTCGTCCCGATTCGTGTCCGGACCATATCTTTTTATTTGGTGGATGAAATTAGATAATATTTCACAATATTGTTGCCCATGACCCAAAAGTGTGTTATGACCTTGATCCAAGGTCATAAGTGAAAGGTCAAGGTCGCTGTGGACCTGGTTGTTAAAACCGTGTCCGGGCCATATCTTTTTATCGGTGGATGGATAATATTTCACAGGGTTGTTGCCCATGACTCAAGAGTATGTTATGACCTTGACCCAAGGTCAGAGGTTAAAGTCAATGTGAACTTGGTTGTTAAAATCGTGTCCGAGCCATATCCTTTTTATTGGGTGGATGGATTTAGATAATATTTCACAATATTGTTGCGCATGACCCAAGGGTGTGCCATGACCTTGAACCAAAGTCATAGGTCAAGTTGATAATAGACACAATAAGAAAAACATTGTCCGCACCATAACTTCTCACTCTGTGCACAGATTTTAATAATATGTCACAGAATTGTTGCTTAGGATCCAAGAATGTGTCATGATTTTGAACCAAGGTCATAGGTTAAAGGTCAAAGTCATAAAATACACAATAAGAAAAACTTTGTTCGGGTCATAACTTCTCACCCTGTGCAGAGATTTCAATAATATTTCACAGAATTGTTGCTTAGGATCAAAGGGTGTGTCATGACTTTGAATCAAGGTCATAGGTCAAAGGTCAAGGTCATGAAAGACACAATAATTAAAACATTGTCCATTCCATAACTTCTTCCCCTGAGCATGGATTTCAATAATATGTCAGAGAATTGTTGCTTAGGATTCAAGGGTTTGTCACGACTTTAAACCAAGTTCATAGGTCAAAAGCCAAGGTTATAATAGACACAATAAGTAAAACCTTGTCGGGGCCATAACTTCTTCCTCTGTGCACAAATTTGATTAATATTTCACAGAATTGTTGCTTAGAATCCAGGGGTGTGTCATTATCTTGATCCAAGGTCATAGGTCAAAGGTCAAGTCCATAATAGACACAATAAGAAAAACCTTGTCCAGATCATAACTTCTCACCCTGTGCACAGAAATCAATAATATTTCACGGAATTGTTGCTTAGGATCCAGGGTGTGACATGACCTTGAACCGCAGTCATAGGTCAAAGGTCAAGGTCACAATAGACACAATTGTTATAACCTTGTCCGGGCCATAACTTCTTCCCCTGTGCACAGTTTTCAATAATATTTTATAGAATTGTTGCTTAGGATGTAAGGGTGTTTCTTGACCTTCACCAAGGTCATAGGTCAAAGGCCAAGGTCACAATAGATAGAATGGGTAAAACCATGTTTTCGTTGATTAAACCTCAAAACGTGCTTGTAAGTGGGACATCCATTACACTTATACCAGTAATGTATATTGGAATGAATTATTGCATGTGTCTACTTTGTTGTCGCGGGGGGTATTTGTCCCGTTAGGACTGCTCTAGTTTTTTTTATTTTAAAACTTAATGTTACACCAAATTTTATGAAGTTCTCTTCATTGTTGCTTCTAAGTGTTTTCTTATTCAGAATATACTTTGTAATTTGATGACAAACACACTGAAAGTTACTTATAAAGAAGCTAATGATGTCAAAATCAATATTATTTAGACAGATGCAAAGAAAAATAACAAAAAGAAAAGTAACTAACCAATAAAATAAAAAGGATGTTTACGTTTGATTGGTTAATAATTATACGATTTTATAATCATAATAGTTTTTATCAATACCTTATCTTCATTATGCTATTATGTAAAATTGGCATGCTCTTGCTTATATTAGTAGCATTTATCATTGATTACCGTGAATGTACTCATAGGCATGAAGGTAATTCGTCCCATGGAATACATGTTAATCCAGGATACCTTGTTATATAAGCTTAACTACTAGTGCTTTTTTGGAGGCGTGAATTTACTTGTATTTAAAGATGATATATAAATCTAAACCAGAAGTCCGGAAATCATGAATCCAAAGGACATACAAAATCAATGAAAATAAATTTTAATTACCTCTCTTCTTGAGAAACTTGTTGATCTTTGTTCTCTGTATGGAAAATTATTTATAAATATTTAAATGTGTGTCCTTTGATTGTATTGCTTTCGAGTGGGAAGGTGGGCGCCCGTAACCACACCAATTGAGTGACGTTTGTTACTTCAATTGACAGTCCTAAATCGGTATCGTAACCGCAGCACAATCGAAACTTTTGTGATGTCGTTCCGTGATATTCTGCTATTATCATTTTTGTGTGCAGATTCTTGGTGATTTGTGTCATACAATTTTTTCAGATGTCATCTGTTTTTTCTTTGGTATATTTTGAATTGTATTTTGAATACTGAAGAAATCCTATAGTACAGGGAGTAGTTGTAGACGACTAGTATTTCTACTTTTTCTGCATTGTTGTTTAATGTAGACACAAAATTGATGAATGTTTAGTTATTTACATATTATATATGTTATTTAATGTATGTTTTAATAGATGCATATTAATATTGCTGTTTAAGTAATATTACTGATTTCCAATATTTTATATCGGTGTACGGCACTGTATGGTGATAGACAAAGTTGTATTGTCGCACAAGTGTTCTCATTGGTCATTGGACAATTTTTACCGTACATTGTCATCATTGGCTCACATGCGTCACGTGGTCAAATCCTAGAGCTTTCATATATGGCAAATCTGTTAATCATGGCAGATAGCTGAGAGTGTAGACACTGCCGATATTTGAATTTTGACATAGATCTAAGTGACGCTTATCGCCTAATTAATCAATTGGCAAGAAGACGGTATTGATTATAGGCAGTCTAAAGATAGAAGATCAAGGGAGGGTTCATATGTACACAGATACATCTATGTGTCAGAGAGTTTACAATGTGTATGATTTTTGAGAATGTGATCATGCACAAACGCAAAAACAGATTGAATGTTGTACACTTATATAAATGAAAAAGCCAAAATGTTATTTTGTACCTATATATCTACATACCTAAAAGATAATGAGTTCATTAATTAAATATTAATTGTTTTATGATAAGCCTCCGTTTATTTGAAAAACTGAAATAGGCATCAGATTTCAGTACATTACAAACACGTGTAACTGTGCATATAAATGAAATACGAATAAGGACAGACAAAATAATCAATAATCATAATAATGAACAAACTGATTCTAGTATAATTATTGATCATATCATTTGTGATGTTAATTTCCGGTACATTTGATATGTTTCAGCGCATTGTGAAATACTATTGGAAAAAATATATGTAATTATTCGATGTAATGAATAGACATGGGACAAAAATGACAAAATTAAAACACGATGGGTTTAGCTTACTCTGATTTGTTATCTATGTTCCCTATGTGTTCATGTTTGTAAGTGCAAAATGTGTTTATGCTCTTTAAATAAAACTTTGATAAATCCTTGAACTCTGTATCAAGATTAGAAAAATATAAATAAGCTGGACAGATTTATACTTTTAGCTATTTGACATATATTCATATATGTATAATTGCACAGAGATCTACACACAGTACCATAGAATATTAATAGCAACAGACTTTACGGAAATTGAAAACCTAATATTGGTATCACTGCCGCATATAAATTTTATAGGGAATTTTACTTGATTTCTGTCATTTGTTCATGTCATGTGATCTAGTCGGATCCTCAACCATCTTGTTCATTATTTTCAGTCACTTAATTACTACCACTGTAATACTATTCGATATTTGGATATCTCTGATATGGTACTGGAAAACCCTTATCCACAAACTTACACCCATTCTGACTTGGTCGATTTAAAGAGATGAAACATTACAATGATAAGTGTTAAAATTTCATTTAACTTGTGTATCATATGTGTCACAAAAATTTTCGATTCTCAATAGATAATAAGTCATAAAATTGATAAAACATAAGCCGAAAATATTTTGTCACCGTGAAAGGATTCACTTAATTGTATTCATAATCTTCTACCGAAGTAAAAAACGAAGAAGTACCGAGGGGTAAACCACATTTCATAGTCCATGGAACAAGGGGACAATATCGTGTTTAGTGTCATATTCAGACAAATGCGAACCCGAATAAAATCGAGGTGAGACCAGGTGCCCGGGAGGAGTAAGCGTCCCCTGGTTGCATGCAACACCTGTCTCAAAGTCTTGCAACAACTTTTAAAATCGAGGAGGTAAATACATAAATGTACACGCATGAACATACGAAGGAGACAGGAACACGAAGTCAAATATCCCATTCAAGCCAAGAAATGCTGCCTGCCTGAAATTCCGGTGTCGGAAACACAGGTGAACAAATATCTGTATATACATGTATATACGTATTATGTTAAATCAAGTATAGTCCAAAAGTTAAGATGGTTATTTTGTATGGTCAGGTCCCAAAATATCGGTTAATATTCTTGAAAGAGGAATCTGAAATTGCAACAGATCCCTATAACGACCATAGAACTTCCTCAGTGGCAATTTCAAACGTTCCTCAATATATCCTTGTGAGAGTAATTTCGTAGCATGAAGCCTCGCTCTCAGGACGAAATTTTCGTATTTAGAGCATGCCCTGGCATAGCGTATAAGTTGTGAAATGAAGACGCCATATGCCGGAGAGGAAGGTATGTTGCTACTCAGAAAAGGGCAGTTGGTAATAATGAAATTGAAATCGTCACGTGTGTCATAAACAGAGGTTACTAATGAACCATCGTCACTAATTGATAGCAGTATATCGAGGTATGAAGCAGAAGATGCGCTCTCTGTAGCATCTTTTATCTCGAGGTTATGAGATATGGGTCTATATATGAGAAGTTGTGTATCTGGGTCTATATTTGTATTATGGATATCTTAGTTAGAATGGAGCTGTTATCTTCGTATTTTACACCTCTATATCACAAGGACGAACGAGTGTTTCCCTGTGTATTCTTGAGATTCCTGAGTTTTATAATATACACATGGATTGTAGTAATGCATTTCGTAACTTACACTTTAAAGCTTTATAACAGTTCTTAGATGTCTAGCACTTATGGAGAAGCATTTTATATAACATCGAATGGAATGGAACATCTACCAGTCGGTGGTTGTTAAAATTCCTGTATGTAGATTTCAAAAAAGAGAATAATAACAGTAAGGAGATTTAAAACATCCTGTATCGTGAATTTTCAATAATGAATCTTTATTATTGACAATAAAACCAGATATATCGCAATATAAATTGACTAACTCGTGTCAAATATATAGATTTTGTTGATACATCTTTTTACATGAATATTTGTAAATAAAAATATTATTTCGTTATGAAGCATCATCGATATCGTAAAAAAGTAAATTCTTGAGTCATGTTCTCTGTTTTCATGTTCTATATAGATATTTTTCTTCAAATATAAACATAAATGGCTATAAGTTGGGTAGAATTAATGTCAATTGTAATACCGACAGTTTGTGGAACAGTTAATCAGAATTTTCTGGAAATATGATGTCTAAGAAAAATTCCAGTTACAATGCATTTCTGTCTCGGAGTAAATTTCTGAAAGTGGAGGTAAAATATTTTCCACTGTGAAACTAAATAAGGCTGGAAACCTGGTAATTCAAAATCTATATGTTTATTACTTTTACATTTATACTTTGATAAGTATCTATGGAAAATTTGTGACGGGTATATATAATGTTAGCAGGAGACGCTCACTTCTCCAGGACACCTGGTCTTATCCCATGTACCATTTACAATTGTTCTCGCTGAAACGATCACTACCGAATTTGCAGTGTTTTAGCTGAGCTTTGAATACATGATATCGATCTTTTTTCTGGTTCTCTTTCAATCTTTTACTGTGAAAGTGAGTTGAACATTATTCGAAGCTTTCAGCTTAGGTTGCAAAACATAATCAGTTCAACGTGAAATTGTCGCAGACTGATAACCATGTAAATCATTCATTGTAATTCTGGCATTTTATAAGCAATAATAATAAATGATGTGTACAGTAAATTCAAATACATCGCAGATTTTACTGATTCTTGTTTTTATCATTTAAAACTAGTATGACACATACAATTGCCATAAACATTGTCATTTTCACTTCAAATTTGTGTCACACTCAAATCACTACATTCAAGAAGCTTTCTAAAATAATTTTAACTTTTACATAGTCAGCATGTGGCTACCTCGTTACCGTGATATCACCATGTTTAAATGCTTTTTGAAGCAAGGTTAAGTTGTATAATATTACCTGGGTGCATCTTGACCAAAAACTAGCACATTATGTAACTTGATAACAACACCTGTTGAATTCAACGTTCGTTAATATTCAAGCGACACTTCAAGGTTAGACTTGGAATGGATATAAAAATAGACAAAATTGAGGTCATACGAACATGGATACTATATGGGACTGCATTGTAGACGGAGCAGGCATACAAGGATCTTTCACAACATATTACTTGGCCAAGAGTGGTATTCGGACACTATTAATTGAACAGGTAAGATAAAATCTATAAAACTAGAAAAAGAATCACATGAGAATCTAGAATCACCTCACCTCTCAGATCGAAAAATATCAGTCGAGGGTGAAATGCTCCGATATAATCCTTACCTGGCTACCGATTTTTGGATTATGCCGGAGCATGTTGCCCTTGACTGATATCTTTCGATCTGGAAGGTGATTCTTGATTCTTTTTCTCGACAAATAACACCCCCTCCCTTTTTTTACCTCCTGCGAATGCCTCTTTATTCCTGACGCTTTGCACATTTTTGTCGTGAATTCAATACTAAGCTAAAATAGTCCCAGATAAAAAAGTCATTTTAATAACAATAATAGTGTGTAACAAGAACATGGAATTAGGCAACATAAGTAAACAGACATACAAAAACAAAATGAATTAATGAAATCCTTTTCCCGCATGTCAATATATAGAGTAATATTACTTCATACTTTGATTGATGAGAGTTGCTTCGTTTTGTTTACGAAAATCAGTACAGTGCGTGGATACTCACAGTGCTAGATCGATGTTCAAGATCAATTGATGTGTGCAAGAATCAGAAATGCGTCAGTTAATGTTTAAACTTCTTTGTTGGAACTAAATGTTTTAAAATAAATATGGTAGAAATGGTACGAAACTTAATAACTAGGCAATACCTATCGGGGAATTAGGAATATTTGACAAGGTCGCACAGTTTTGTGATAGTATCCTAATTCCTGTAAGGTGACCCTGAATACTAGGTCCCAACATATCTTCCGTATGGTATTATATTTTAATTATCTGTTTGGATAGCTATGAATAGCAAACGTATACACATTACAATCAATATTATTGTGTGGTGTATACATTTGATATTAATAGCTAACCAAACAGATGACCCTAACTCATCTTTACTTGCTACATGGTCTCACCTCTGATTTGCAGGATCCAGGAATGTCCACTTTGGTAAGATGTAATAAGTGTTACAATCACATAGCACCAATTAATTCAGTTTTTACACTTCGAAATGGTGGAATTCGTACCAAAAATGTTTTGTATCATCAATCATCAGAATTTTACTTATCTACATGTAAAATACGAAAGTAACTGGTGTCACATGACTGTGGCACTAACAACAATGTACCACAGTGAACACTCACGGACCCCAGAAATTCAGAGGTGAGACGAGGTAGCCTGCAGGAATGAGCGTCTCCTGTTTGGCTAGCTAGCTAAACCCGCCTTTAAATAAAGATGAAACAATATAATTCAGCACCGTTTATATACGTGAAAATGAACAAACACTGTTTAGAAAGTGCCACTGTCACGTTATATCAGGAAAAAGGGTATGATAACACTTAAGTCAAACCCTCCACCGGAACTTTTTACGAGCTTCACACTACAAAGGGAATAAGTGTGACATTAATGTAAAATTGGAAAGTAACTGGTGTCAATGGCTGCAACAACAATGTATACGGTGCACTAAATTAAAAAGTATATATCTTCTATATTTATTATGTACCACAATGGACATTCATGGATCTACATGTATAACTAATAATTATAATGCTTTTACAAAATATATTTCTTTGAATCAAACATTAAATTCAGTATTCCTTGCGTATGCTTTATTTAGCCTAAGTACTATTATACACTCCGGTTGTATGTTTGTGTGTATGTGACCGTTTATTTTCAGTATTGGTTCAGATTCATTTTGGGTGTGCGATGTTGAATATCTTTGTGCCCTTTGTATATTTTTTTGTTTTTTTAGTTTAGTGGGTAAGCTTACTGTAAAGCAAGATAACTCCTCAACGGAAGCGTCAGTGCGGGATTTGGATAAATACAGCATACGCCATAAACTACTTAAAGGGGAGGAGAAAGCGAAAATTTTTCCAATGATACATTTCCCACATGATGTGATTTACATGGTAGAATCTGATGCTGGACTTCTTCACCCAGACAAGACTTTACGCATTTTGCAAGTAAGAATTATATAACTTTCTATTAGATAAATGCACTACATGATGTATTATATATGCTGGTTTAAGATTTCATTTGATATTCATAAACATATTGCTCGATTCCGTTCGCGTGAACTTGATATCAGTCAAAAAAGTTTTAAAAATCTATATTGACAGTCCCATGAAATATTTTAATTTCTTAATTCTATCTAAAAATGTATTAATGCCAATTTTTCAATACAATACTCTGTAACTGGTTGACCAAATAGTTGAATAATTGAGCGATTATGGTCTCGTCAATTAAACAGTGTGTATACACATTTCATTGATGATCATGATGTCCATATCCCGCAACATGCTGGATTCATTTTCCTGAAACTCAAATTATAAGTCAGTAAGTCGTTCAATATTGTGATGTCTCCAGTGCTTATCGCTGAGTCAAATTTTCTGTTGTTATATGCTAAATAAGAAACTTAAAACTACTGGATTTTTATGATATAGTTACATAAGATTACAAGCGTAGTTGAAAACGATTATATGATAATACCAAAGTTTGTAGCAATTTGCAAACTTATTTACGAATTCAATCATATAAAAGATTAGAGAAAAGAATTTTTCTGCAAAATAGTTCAGATTATCCAGAAAAAGATCTCAGTCATTGGTCGGGCCTGAACCTGAAAACTTTGATTAAACACTAGCTGTCGAAATGAGCATTTGGTGCACTTTATTGACACACGTTTATATGTTCTTATATTAATTATTACTGCTGCTGAAGAATAATACCATAAGCCAAGTTTGCAGTGCTTCTGTACTAACCCGAAATATGTACTCCAAAATCAATGGACTGAAAGTTAGTAAACTTTTCATATTAAAAAGGAGTGTTTCCGTCATGCAAATCTCTGTCCTTTGATGGTTTCTTTAGCTCTTACATTTAAGTAAGTTTGGTATTTAGCGTGCTCTTAAAACATTTATAATTTGGATTTCCATATTGTGGACTCGACATTTCGATTAATCAATCGCCCATTGTAATTACATAAAGATAAATCAATCTTAATTGATATAGAATTAACTCCGTGAATAGGAAGATTCATTAAGATGGTTTGTTTGTCCTTGAACAGAACTCTTTAGGTTTCTTCATATCATGGTGATGTATAAAAATGTGACTGCTTCTTGACAGATCATACCTCGCCATGGCCATTTGATTACAATTAAAAAAAAAAAAAGAAAGAAACAGAAAAAAATGATTGAACAGAGTTGATGTATATATTCTTTGCTGAAATAATTAGTCGCATTCTGTCATAAAATTATTATGAGTTTTCCTTTAGATATAAGCATTTATTATAATTGTAGTCTCTAATAGAAAAGGAGGGTGGAGTCATTCACGATGGAGAAAAGTTGTTTAATATCGAACCTGGAGACATAATTACATTGCATACATCTCGGGCAAGTTATCGCTGTCGTAAACTTGTCCTTACAGTTGGCGCTTGGACAAAACCACTTCTTTCAAAACTCGATATAAATATTGATCTAAAGGTATGTACATTTTTATTCTTATAGTGAAATCTGAAGTTAAAGAAAGGGCATTCATGCCTTTGTGCATGTTGTTTAAAAAAAATTACGATTGCTTATTCATAGTGATAGAATTCTAAAATAAAGGAGTATTTCCTCAAGTTTAACCCTGTCCTTAGACTGGTTCTTTGTTCCTTACTTTTAGTTTTGTAACTTATTTCCTCTTCAAACATTCATAGTTTGGATTCTCACAGTTTTGGTTTATAACAAATCTGAAGGGACATAAATTGTTGGAATGTGCATAAACATCTCGTAATATCTATTTTAAAAATGAGAAAATTGTTACTATACAGAGTTAATGTTAATTTAACATTGGACTCCATTAGTTAAACAAAGGGTAAAATGGTGAGCAGTATTTTGATTTGGTTGTATATTAGTCGACTGAGAGAGAGCATAAAATTTACTGTTATTTTGAATTATTATAGGAACTTAACGCAAAAATAAAAATCCACGAATCAGTTTTGCAATAATTGTAATATTATGTAGACCTATCAGGATAAATATTGAACCTTACAAATATATACGATCTTATATTAACCAACACATTTGTCGATGTTTATCTAACAACAGGTTGTAAAAGTCACAGTCATGTATTGGAAAGAAAAGACGAAAGGACAGTACGATATTAACAAGTTTCCTGCATATTTCCACGAAAATGCAATCGGTTCATACTCTGTTTCTGGTTCCGGAAGTTATGAGTATGACGGTCTTATTAAGGTTCGAATACTAGATATTGTTAATTTCCCACATACTTTCATATTCTATGTATGTGTCACCTGATCTGATATGCTAGAGCTTTCTCTCACCGTAATACGTCTCCTGCACACACCGTGGTCAACTATTTAGTGAAAATTTAATATCACAAAGATACATAAACGTCATATAAGGTCTGTTGTCTGCCATTTTACGATCGCTATTAAGTCCTTGTTTTACTGAGTCTTTGAGATGATATGAATTTTGACTTAAGGATAACGAGTTTCAACTTTATATAGATAAGATTGCTTATGTCAAGTCTAAAAAGTCGGTGCTAATAGTGTGGCATTGGATTAAACAAATTAAATCTGTAAAATGTAAGACGTAGACATATTTAACATCATTTTCTATATTTATCTATTTATTACCATTTCATTTTACTCATTAACTACCCATTAACATTACAGTTAAATATTCATGGAGGACCAGAAGTAGACCCGGATTTACGTGACTCTGTCGATCAATCAAATTTTATAAACCTGATGAGGGATTATGTTTCAAAACATTTCCCAGGATTATATGACACACCTGCAATTGTGGAGAGCTGCCTGTACACTGTAAGTATTATCAAATGTGAAATGACACTCAGATTTATGTATTATTTAAAAAATAAATGATAATAATAATTATAACAACAGCCGTCCCCCAAGTCCCATATTACATCTCATACTTGTAAATTGTTTTTCATCGAGCTCTGACTGATATCGTTTTAATGGCATTAGAACAATTTTCCACGATATTTTATTTTAGCACTAGGATGTAAGAGAAATAATCTGCGTTTGGCGTTATACCCACCAGGCTCGACAAAAGCATAAATATAATTATAATAACGAGCAAATAGTACTAATACTTGTGTTATGCTTTATGTTCAACTGTAATTATCACTGTCTAATTCAATCAGAGGACACCAGATGAAATGTTCATATTAGACCGTATGCCAGAGTGGAAGAATATTGTGATAGGCGCCGGATTCAGTGGTAAGTGTTTTTCTCATTTTAATATAACATATCTTATTCACTGTTCCAGAGTCGGTGTGGCTCAGTTGATGAGGTGCTCGGCTTGTGACCGAGAGGTCCCGGGTTCGACACCCGCCATGGACACACCGGTGTCCTGCTATTCGGATGAAGCAGTATGAGGTGTGGCATGTAAAAGATCCTCCACTGCCGATATATCCGATATATCCGATATATCCATTGCAAAATTATGAATTTTGTGCAGTGCATCAGGCAGATGCCGTCTCCATATACGTGAAAGATTTGTAGAGTGACATTTTATAATCAATCAATCAATCAACCAATATACTCTATCCATTCTTATTCACTATTTACAACAGATTATGTTTATTCCAATAACAGTAAGTCCAGTTATTTGCCAAATCCCTCTCATCTAGCATGTTATGTGTTTTTATTCATATTCCCCATAATAAACATATTAAAACAATTAGAAAATCAGAAAAAAAATATAGTAAAGTTACCAATAATATGAAAACTGTTGAGGCGAAAATATATAAGAAATTGGTAATGAAACAAGAAACTGAAAGAGAAAAGGGCTATGGTTTCGAATATGTGCACAATACATTTTGTATAGAATTTAAGACCAACTTTCATCTGTTTTACCTTTAATGTTCAGTGCTACGTTTAGTCAGAGTTACTTCAATGAGAGTCGTTTTAATTGTTAATGTAATTTCAAAGTAATGATATTTAAAAGCAATTTGATTTAAGACATTCTCACAATTCAGTCTCTGCAGTATTTTATTTGGGAAGATGAGCCGGTTAATCGGTTAACCCCAATCAATTCAGTAACACTTGCTACCTGATTTCACCCTCCTAATTTGATGCCACTGCTGCATTACATTTGAATATTTTGGTATTTTGTGTTTTTTCTTTTATTATGTGTATGTCCGTCACATATAAATGTCTTGGTACACTTCTTTCATACAGTCTGTCATTATGTTCAGTGAAATAGCCAGAAAAGTTATTGTGCTATTGAATCAATTTCAACTGATATCTTAGGCATGCCTAAGGTCTCGACTAAAATGTTGACTGAAGATAAAAAAAAACAGGTTCTTTATCCCCCTCTCTATGTGGATGATTTCAAGGATTTTACGGGTGGCATTGTTGCTCAGGATGAAATCTCGGCTCACACTTTTGATCCTAAATCTAAGAAACAAATCATGCAACAGATTCAGCCTGGCTTACCCTCTCTAAAATTTCAAGAGGATTTCCTTAGTTGGGAAGGTTATGACCTCTGTCTTTTGTGATGATCATGGTTGATTTTCTTAACGATTACTGGTGCATATTATGCAGTTGTGTTTAAGAGGCTGCTTCAGGCTGGCCTGGTACAAAACTGATTTATTTTGTAAGATAAATATGTATTATGTTGTGTATATATTGTGTATGGGTATTGTGTAGCTGTTCACTGATGAACTAGCTATTATAAAGTAATAAAGAATTGAATTGAGATTTCGGATACCTATTTAAATAGATCCAGAAATGACAATTTAGCGTTACTGCATAGAACTGATGTTTCTCATTATTAGATATCATTTTTATTCATACAGATGTTAAAAGTTTGTACATGCTGTTCTCGAGGTCAAAATTAGAAACAGTTTAACATTTCAGTAAAAGTAAATATTGAAATATTCTAATCTGTGTTCATTCAGAAAAGCTACACTTTGTAAGAATAAAAAATGCTCATGTGGCAGGACTCTTCATGATATTTTCTATGTACAAATTAGTGTCAGGACATTCAGTTCTCATATAATATTTTATCATTATATACAGGTCATGGGTTCAAATATAGTCCTGTGATAGGAAAGCTGTTGTCAGAGATGGTGCAAGACAAACCCCCATCAATAGACCTACATCCATTTCGACTGGAACGTTTAATGCATAGTTCAAAATTATGATATGTTGTTGGGAACTACGTATTGATTTTTTATTGTATTGTTTATTTCAGAATTATATGAGTATAAATTTTTCATATGTGAAATTTATGTGGGTATTTATTAAGTTCTTATATTGTTATGTTCAGATCTGAGGGTACAGATTTCTCTAATCCATCGTAAGGTTATATCATTCTCTACCTCTCTATTTTTTCTTCGAATGAGACGATATGAACCGAAGACCCGTGCCACGGTATTCGTCGGCATTAAAGTGCAATTATCTTTGAGGGGCCTTTAACAATTAAAACAAATACATCTGAATGTGCATGTGTTATGTTAAAGCGTAATAATTGAAGGAAGGCATTTCCAGGTACACTTAAATGAACTTAAGATATTTTCTAAGTTAAGTTTGTATTTTAAAATTTAATATTACACCAAATATCATGAAGTCCTCCTCATTGTTGCTTCTAAGTATGTTCTTTATTAGGATTTGCTTTGAAATTCTACGAGAAACACACTGAAATTTACTAATAAAAAGCTAATTGATGTCAAAATTAATATTATTTAGACAAACGCAAAGAAAAATAACAAAAAGAAAACTAAGTAAACCAATAAAAGAAAAAGGATGCTTACATTTGATTGGTTAATCATTGCGATGGGTCGTTTCACACTTGGTCCCGTTCGCCCTGAGTTGCTTCGCACTTGGGTGATTTCGCCCTAAATTGCGAGGTCGTTTCGTCCTAAATATGGGAAATGTTACATATTTGTATGCTGCAAGAATATTTGCATATATAACGAATAAGAGATTTATAGACAGAAGGTTAATTATAAATACATTCTATTCTTACTTTATTTTAACGATACATGTATATGAAGTAAAATATTAAACAGATATGTTTAACACTGGTCTTTCAAAAGTAGTCTATGTTTCTGCACCAATCAATTACAGAAGATTAATTGTCATTAATTGTGTTTGACTTGTGTGATTACAAATTATTAAAGCAAGACGAAATAACACTTTGTGATACCATTCATTGTTTAAATTGTGAACTTTCATTGTAATGTATTGTACATTTTTAACAATAGCACATTAAAGTTTTATAACGTATTGTACAATATTCTAAATTTTACTAATGTATTATGTATTTTATTCCAAGGTGGTAGAGAATTATATTATTTCATTATTTTATCATTTTCATTTTCAAACTTTTAAACGTATAGATTGTCGTGTTTAATTTCTAAATTCTAATTAGTTTTTCCGTTCATTTTAATGTAATGATTATGATATTATCCAATTTTATCGAATAACTATCGTGTCTTACATTTGCATAATATTATTTTGTATAATGATAACAGTTTTTATCTATACTTTATATAATATATGTTATTATGTAAAATTATATATATATATATATATATATATATATATATATATATATATATATATATATATATATATATATATATATATATATATATATATATATATATATATATATATATATATATATATATATATATATATATATATATATATATATATATATATGGCAAATCTACCAGTTATGGCAGATAGATCAGAGTGTAAACACTACCACTATTTGAATCTTAACATAGATCTGATCGACGCTTATCGCCTAGTTAATCAACTGACAAGAAGACCATATTGATTACAGGAAGTCTAATGATAGAAGATTAAGCAAGGGTTCGTATGTAAACAGGTGCATCTTGGTTTCAGAGAGCTTACAATGTGTTGTATATTGAACACTTATATAAATGAAAAAGCGGAAAAGCTGGTTTTATATCAGTATATCTACATACCTAAATGATAATAAGTTCATTAATTAAATGTTAAGATTTTTGGTGATGAGCTTCCGTTTATTGAAAACTAAAGGTAGCATCAGATTTGAGTACATTAAAAATATGTGTAACTGTGCATATAAATGAAATATGAATTTTGACAGATCAAATAATCATAACAATGATTGATATATTGATTTTGTTTTACGTCACACCACAAATATTTCACGTATATGGTGACGGCATCTGCCTGATGCGGGACATACAAATTTTGACCTTTGCAACAGACCCACCCGAAGAAGTGAGGGATCTTTAACGTGCCATGCATACCACGACACGGGGCCTCGGTTTTTACTGTCTGATCCGGCATGGCCAGAGCGGGACTCGAACCCCGGCCTCCCGATCAGGAGTCCGACGCAATATCCCTAGGCTCCCCCGGCTCTCATAACAATGAACAAAATGATTCTATTTAATTATTAATGCATTTGATATGTTTCAACGCAGTGTGAAATACTATTTGAAAAAATAAATGTAATTATTCGATGTAATGAATAGACATGGGACAAAAATAATACACGATGGGTTTAGCTTACTCTGAATTGTTATCTATGTTCCCTATGTGTTCTTGTTTGTTGTGCAAAATGTGTTGTATGCTCTTGGCATTTATCTTTTAAAGTTCATTGTCACCATTTTCATTGACACTATCTAAATTCAAATTTTTTCATTGTGTATGCATGATTTGTAAAGTACACCTCGGTGAATGATGGACCCTGAATTTATACAAATGCAGGAGAGGAAAACCCGTCTTCAGTTTTAGATCTTACAATGCAATATGAAAAAAGGAAAAAAGATGGGACACTAGACTCCATTAAAACAACTTATCGTTACAAAAATTATTGAGGAAGTAAATTGCTCGTCGATGAAACCCTTAAATAAAACTTTGATAAATCCTTGAAATCTGTGTCAAGATTAGAAAAATATAAATTCACTGGACTGAATGTTTTTTTCTTTTTACTATTTGACATATATTCATATACCTATAATTTCACAGAGATTTACACATAGTAACATAGAATATCTATAGCAGCAGACTTTATGGAAATTGAAAACCTAATATTCGTATCACTGCCGCATATTTCAAGCGACTCGGTTTAAACCAAACAAACACATACTAAGATCTTGAATAATAATACTTATGTGAACTTTCATGAAATATTAACTCTTTTGTTGTAGATTAATACGGAAAATATTGTGACTTCAACGCACATAGTTTACAACATAAACTTACTGACTAGTGACATAAAGGACAAAATATTTACTAAACAATCATAAAATGTTTTAACATCACAAAGAGAACAGAGATCTGATTAGATTAGATATCAATGAAAATATTGAATTGCATTTTATATACATAATCTGATACTTAAAAACGCTGTAAAAGTTTTGGCAATGAAAGCACTGTCAACAAAAATATTTGGAAAATTATATGTACTTAGAGTCAGCAGCATAGGTAATAACCTGACTGTTAAAGCTGTTTCTCAGAAAAGTGTAGTTGAAATGTGTGATGATGATGATGGTGATGATAATGATGATGATGATAATGATGATGACGATGACGATGAAACAGAAGAAGAAGAAGAAGAAGATGATGATGATGATGATGATGATAATGATGATTATGTTGATGATGATGATGATCAATTATCATAACAAATATAAACGAAGTGTGGTCCGATGAAATCTGACAAACACTAATAATAATAAATAAATGCATAGAAATCTCAGGGCATCATATCACATAGGAATAGGTCCAACATCATTAGATAAATTGAGTGAATGTTTTTGGGAGGTGACAAATATTCTTGGAATCACGCATGTGCAGCTCTCTTGTTTCTGGTATGTTTTGACTTCATACTTCCAGGTATTGTCCATACATGTAGTTTTTGCAAAGAGTTTGACATTTCTGTAAACTGGTTCACATATAGCACGTGGACTCGGACCCTTATAATCTACACACTTGGAACATGAGCAACGTGCTTCAGTGATGGATGCCGGATAACGACGTGAATCGTATGTTGTTACGAAGTAATATGGGCAGGTCGACCTCTCTGATAGCGGTGAATCGGATGTCAGCTTCATCGCTTGTTGATTCATTGGACAGTCTTTTGTTCCTGTAAGATATTGCTGCTCTTTAGTGGGTACTAGAATTCCATTTATATCCGTCTCGGAGAAAGGAAGAATATAATCTAACATTCTATTGTTCGTTAAGTTCAAGAATATTTTTTCAATGTTTTCATGTTCCTGGCAACCTTTTTGTATGGGAAAAAGTTGCAATGCTTTGCATATAAACATCATGACCTGTTGAAGCGAGGAAGGCTGGTTAAAGTTATGTCTCAAGAACACATCAAGAGTGTATACAAAGAGTATTGATATGTTAATTTACATGCATTAAAGTGCAGAGGGTGAAATAAATTACATTATAATACTATTCTATTTCAATTTAATTTACTTATGAGACAGTATTAACACAGTTTATATATTTTATGATATATTAATATATTATTTTTTTCATTTATTTACTTCGATATAGAGTAACCGGGGAAAATCGTACTCTAACTATATATTATATATTGCTTACCAGAATTATTAAATGTATCATACTGAATTTGAGTTTGTTGTATTACTTCTTCGATTCGACGTAAGCAGATAAATGATAGAGAAATCAAGTCGACTTATATAGTCGGCTTTAGAAAGTTCCGTTAGGATTTGTTAACGGATGAAGCATCAGATGAAATTATATCTTAGTGGATATTAAAAAGCACTTTTTTCCTGTTTGTATCATAAGAGGGGTCGCATCAACTTATCATTTTCTCTAGACGAAGGAGGAAGACGGATTACATAATCTACGATTATATTGGAAAAAGAAGTTTAGATTTACATTTTTTATAAATCAGGTGATTATGGGCAAAACTTCTGTAATACTCACTTAGTGCAGCTAAGGATGAGCTATACTGAAATTCTTTTTTCAATTTACATGTTTTGCATGCATTGACATATATATCCTGAAGTCTATAAAGAATAAAAAAAATTTGCTCATAAACAAAATGTCACAAACTGATTAAATCAATAAACTGACTGAATTAAAAGGTATATATGTTCTATATTTATGAAGTAATTTCTTTCTTTTTCTTTTTTCCGACCGGTGACATAAGTGTTTTACAAATACATCTGAATATTCTCTGTACATTTCTTGTTTCAAACACGGCTACAATACAGTCAATACTCAAGTTCAAACCTAGATGGCAACAAATAATGAAAAAGTACCGATCAGTTATCCAGTCTAAAGTGGAGGCTTTATTATGGAATTGTCCCCAACAAACCGTTGCGAACCCCGTAAAATACCGAGTTGAGACCAGGTGCCCAGGGAGAATTGATATATAATATATCGGTTATCAAAGTTCTTTTTAATAACTTGCTTGTTTCTATTGTGATTTAAATTATTAAATGAAAAATTATAGAACAAAAAAAAAAAAAAAAAAAAAAAAAAAAAAAAAAAAAAAAGAACTGCACTGAACCAATTTTGGAATATTTAACAAGAAAATAGGACGGATTCAACAATTCAGATTATCTCTTACTTCTGATAATAAGGAATCATATTTAAAAATATTGTAAGCGATTTTGAAAAATGTAGAAAATGTAATAGAATCAATATTATCAATCGATGAATATTAAATGCATGTTTTACGTACAAATTACAAATCTGTTTAACTTAATATCTGACAGTTTTAAAAGTTTTCTGTTCAAAAGTGTGAACTTATCACAATAATGATTTAAAGAGGAAGAGATAGCGTTGCTTCTGAAACATTCAAACTTAAAAGCCAAAGAAATTCCGTACTCCTACATCAAACCTCTCCCCTGTCCTGTCGCAAACTTTAAAAGTTTCACTGTCACAAGTTACCGATGGACATGTAAGTATTCCATATCGATAAAATGCTGGTAGAAAATGCTAGTGACATTAGCTGGATACGGTAAATTTCCTACTGTCAGAAACAGATAGGCGTAAAACTTTTTTCAGAATGAGATATCTGGTGAAATGCAATTGCTGATCAAATAGCTTTGCAATATTAGCTGTTTTCTGTTCAAGTTATTCTCACTCCTTCCCCATCCAAATTATGTTTTGTTATCTTATTCTGTACATCAGAAATTGATTTATCTGAATAAGTACGCCGATTGAATTTAAATAAAGAGTTGTGGTAATAGTTTTCTATGTCGTGAGATCCGATTCTCAGCGTTTTCTGTAATAGAATGTTAAGAGGTGAAAAGTTGAAACATTTTCCTTAAGACATACTAAAAAGGGCATCATATATAATTAAAGTTTGCATTTATACTTATCTTCATATATGATTCACAAAATGAGCAGAATTATAACCAGAAGTTACCATATCTGCCATGACAATTTATTATTACATTTCTGTGATAAGTCCTTCAAAATATGCTAAATAAATTTGATCGTAAAGCATTGCGAAATAGTGTTGGTAAAAGTACAGAAAAGACTTGATTGATTGATTTTTGTTTAACGTCACACCCACGAATATTTCACGTATATGGTGACGGCATCTACCTCATGCGGGGCATACAAAATTTGATCTTTGCAACGGACCAACCCGAAGCAGTGAGGGATCTATAACCATACATACCACGACACGAGGCTTCCGTTCTTACCGTCTCATCCGATCAGGAGGCGAGCGCGATACCATTAGGCCATACCGGCTTACAGAATACACAGAGAACAAGGAAACATAATATATGTATAACGTCATTGTGGTTTCTTATGGAAGTGTTGTATGTTTTGAATTTTAGTCTTACATGAAATTTGTTTTGTGGTATCTATCTTTAAATTCAATTATCACCATGGGGCAAAGCGATTTTATCTGAGATATTTCACAGGTGCTATCTAAATTTAATATTTGATCAGTAATGTTAGGTTTGTGTTATAAAATTTAGTTAGCGATGGAGATAGAGAAATTCTATTCAATTTTAGATTTTACATTATGTCTTATCATAAATATAAGATAAAGTAGGCACTATACCATTTTAAAACAGCTTACCATGACAAGTAAATATTGAGGAAGTTAATTGCTCATCCATGAACACATTTTGATTTAACCATAATAGCTCCATGTGTTTCAAAGTTAGAAAAACAGTAACTTAGTGTACGTTAGCATGATTATTTTACATAGCTTTATGTATCTCGTATTATATATAGTGATCAGTAAACATTTACAGAGAAGACCTAACAGCAGGTCTTTTTATGGAACTTAAAAACTAAACATTTATATCACTGCTGAATAATTTATCAGTATCGGCGCAAACCCAAAGAAACAAATTCCTATCAATTCAGCTTTCGAAATAATAATTACCATGGTTTTTATTGTATATGAATACACAAAACAGTATAAAAAATATCAAACTGTCAATGAAAAAATATTTCTTTTATTATAAAATATAGATCACAAAATTCATTAAATAAATTATCACAGCATAAACGTTATTGTTAACATTAAATTGGTTCCACTTATTTAACAAAATTAAAAGATAAAATCTCAAATATAAACACATCTTGATTGCTAATATCGTTTGCACATGTAAACCCTGAGTATCACAGTTTGGCACTTCTGTAGATAAATAAATAAATCATGATATGGTATCACATAGGAATAGGTTGATCATTAGCTACAGAGGCTGAATTTTGTTGGGAAGTGACATATGTTCTCGGAATTGCGCATTTGCAGCTCTCTTGTTTCTGGTACGTTTTAACTTCATACTTCCAGATATTGTCCACGCATATAGTTTTCGCCAAGACTCTGACATTTCTGTAAACAGGTTCACATACATTACGCGGACTTGGACCATTATAATCTACGCAGTTTGTACAGGAACAGCGGGCTTCAGTAATGGATGCCGGATAACGACGTGAATCGTATGTTGTAACGAAGTAATATGGGCAGGTCGACCTCTCTGATAGCGAGGAATCAGATGTGACCTTCATCGCTTG